>CM040460.1:1293065-1316574 GCA_022758105.1 Pangasianodon gigas
CAAATGACTCCCTGTTAAAGCAGGATTTTGCCCTGACCTTTTTTTTTTTTTTTTAACGTGAAGCGCTCCAGGCTGCAATTCTCCAGGCACTGAAGCGAGCTGTCAGTCGACACCGTGCACTCTGCCAATTCAAGTCGCGCTTTAAAAGCTGAAAGGGAGCGAAGCTTTCATGCTGAGTTCTGCCAGAAAATCTAGTACTTTCAAGAGCATTAAATATACTACATGCGGAATTAAACACACTCAGCATTGTCCAAAGATAAATCTCTCTTTAGAAAGTTGGAGATTACAGGGTAACCGTGTCCACTGCACTTTAAAAGAGTGACGGATTCACTGGCAAGTCGATGCCTGTCTGATGTTTGCCATGTCAGCCTTCAAGCACAAATATCTTTCCATAACGGGAATCCAGGAGGGCACTTCCTTTAAAGACCTGGGTCACGGCTTTCATTTGTTTTCTCTTCCTGTCTCTAAGCCGCTTTTAGAGGCTGAACTTTTGCTTTTCTTTTTTTTCTCTCCCCACTGTTGACACATCATAAATACAGACCTTAAGCCTGTGCTTTGGGGAGCAATTATGTGGTTCTGCGTAAGAAAAAGATGTACATAGTATATTACATATATTTATGAAAGAATAACTAACATAAAGCGTCTTTCACTCACACACGCAGTGTTTAGTGTGTTTGAACAGAACACACTCGGGTCTGAGAGCGTCTGAGCGAAGTGGTCCTGATCTGCTTTCAAGTGAACTCTAGCGCAGTGAGAAAGCGATTCGACTCTGAATCAACTCACCTGCAGGAAGTGAATCAAACATGTTGTGTGTTTTCAGTTGCAGGATTTTTTGCGAGCTGCTAAACTGAGCCAAAGCACAGAGCTGTAGCGCTGCACAAGTGCCGTATTCTAGAGATTTGGCCTGACGAAAGCAAAAAGAGAAAATTAACTGAAACTCTGGATGTGATACACAAAATATTTTAAAATAGTTATTTAGATTTTGTCTAATCTTTCATGTGATTTAGCGGCAGCTCGGTGTTCTCTGTGCTCGGCTGATTTCTGTGATTTCTACGCAATTTGAAAAGGCTCGTTTACCTTGTTAGCATTGCCATATTTCTGACCAATGAAAGAAAAAGAAAGAGCTTTATGAGGACATTTTTAGCCCTACATGTCCTTCAGCCAATGTTTTGTTGTTTTTTTTTCTTTTCGGTGTAATTCTGTGCAAACCAACCCCAACCACACCAAATAGCAAACAAACCAAAGGTACTGATTTTGCTCTGATTCTGACTCCACAAATAGACTAATAGGTGCTTTAACACTTCTTGGTATTGATTCTAAAAGTTCGAGGAACTGATGAACGCCGTTCTTCTAAAATCTTTTCCCTCAGTTCGCATTTTGATGATGATCGTAGTGGAAAGCGCTGTCAAGGTCCAAGATGTCGCTCCAAAATCTCCTATTAGAAGCCTAATATCTTTTAGCTAGGTTTAGTTGTAGCCTGCTTGCTAACCAGCATCTGTCACATCGCTCTTTGTCCGTCATCGCCGGTTCCAAATCTCTTTGATCTGCATACTCCAAGAGTCCTTCTGAGATAATGACGGGTTTAAAATAACATACCAAACCCCCAGAATCAGCGAGAGGAAAGACCTTTTGCCTGGTGGTTTCTTTAAAAAAAAGAGGGAGAGAGAGGGAGAGAGAGAGAAAGAGAGAAAGAGAGAGAGATAAAGGAAAAATAGGAATGAGGTTTGAAAGTCTGTAATCTTCCAGAACAACTGTTTCCTCTTGGTGGCTGTTCAAGATGGAAGATTATATGTTGTGATAAGCAAGTCCTGCTTAACCACAGGTCATGAAGTGCCTTCGTGGAGAAGTTTTGGATGCCAGGCTGGTCTTTTAACAACACACCACACGACAGTTTGATGTTTAACAAGCTTTTTTTTAATGACCATTATGCATAAATATAAGTATAGAAACCTGGATTGTAAAAAAAAAGAAGAAGAAAAGTGGTGAAAAGCTGTTAAGCGCTCTTCTTGCGCTGTGTGAAATGAGAAGGTAAGGGCAACTCGCCCTCGGGTCTGACGTTCCTCGACACAATAAGTACGTGTCAGATTCTTCCCCAGACGACTACACTTCCTTCACCTTGACACCTTTACACATTTACACTGATCTTCACCTTCACCATCCATCACTCGCCTGACACTTTAAACGCTCTTATCACTGCTGGGGTTTTTAAAGAGCGCTTTAATGTTTAACCTTTTTTGGGCTTCTTTTCAGTGCGATAAAATCACTAACATGTAATATGAGGAGAATGTGAGTGGACGCTGGAACATTCAAGCAACATTTAGTCACAGTTTTGAGGTCTCTCAGTAATTCTGGAGCAAGATAATAACCGTTTATGATCGCTCTTAACCGTGAGCCATCTGTGAATATTGCCCCAGAGTTTTCAGAGCAAACTGAATTCCAAAGGTCTTTTTTTCTGGCAGGAGGCAAATGTGATGACCCCAGTTACCGTCTACATACCTTGGCAGATTTTAGCTCTCAGTGTCAGAGAGGTATTTTGAAATGCCCTGATACGCCTCTCTCTCTTTCCCTCTCTCTCTCTCTCTCTCTCTCTCTCTACCATTTCTGTCATTTTTTCATTTTCACTCTCCCATCATGGGTTATTTGATCTGCAGCGCTCTGTTTTGCCGGGCCACTGCTGATGACCGATGTTGACTCAACACACACATCATCTCACGAAAGCCGAGGCTCAAAAACATCAGGGTCAAACCGATGGTCATGAGTCGTCTTGTTATTTCAGCATACTCTTTTTTTTTCTTCTACAAATGTGACTCTTGTAGCTCAGTGGTGTTGACTAGATTGCCTTGTTGAACCACAGATGTGACTCTTCCAGCTGGTTGTGCGGTCAAACAACCTTTTGAAATGACATCCGTGTTTTTCACATGTTTTTTTGGGGATTTTCAGAGGATGCCATCACTAAAGGTGCAGCTTCTGGAGATATGAATAGTTGCCTCTCATTCCAGATGGTGACATTACCTGCACAAACACAGCTCAATCTATCATTTAAACCCTATCATTTAAGGACAGGGAGTGTGTTGAATACACAAGATGTTCATTAAATCACCAAAACAGAGTCCAGATTAGCAGTTCCAGCTCAAAGCTTAAGGCTCAACATCAACATGGTGTCACGATTACAAACTCGTAAAGGTCCGATCACAAGCTCGGCAGCTTAACCTCCAGTCGTAGCACCTGAAGCTTTTCTTTTCACTGTAGAAACAGCACACACCAAATTAGCATCTGTATAAATAGCACATACTTTCTGAGAGTGATCTAGAACACTGGGGTGTTGTGTTTTTAAATGTTCATGGTAATGATAACCTAGCTTAAAATAAGAGCTTCATAGTGTCATGGTATTAATCAACCAAAAATGGTTGAGATGGCTTCCACCTGAAGTCTAGTGAGAAAACGATTCGACTCTGAAACACGTGAATCAAGTGAATCAAATATTATGTGTGTTTTGGCTCGCAGCATTTTTCTGTAGTTTTATTTGCGAGATGCAAACTGAGCCAAAGGACAGAGCTGTAGCGCTGCAGAGTGTTCTGGAGATTTGAACGAATAAAAAAGAGAAAAACCCTGGATGTGACACAAATTGTTTTAAGCTACAAAGCTCATTATTGATTATTGAATTATTTATTTAGTGCTGTTTCTCTGTACTTGGTAAAGGTTTGTTTGTCATTTTCCATCACAATATTTCTGACCAATTAATGAAAGTGTTTTATGAGGACATTTTCAGGACAATTATATGCAATGTGAACCCAAACCAAATAGCAAATTAATATAGCAAAGTATTATTCAGACTTATAGGTGTGTAAGAACCCTAAAACAAGCTGAATGTTCTGCAATCTCTCTAAAAAACTCAAATCATTTCCGTACATCTCGTAGCTGTGGCGTGGAGTTTAGTGAATGAGTAACCGTCTGAGAGCAAGCCGGTGTTCTGGCTGCTGTTTTTGTGCGCTGTGGCTGTGAAGTGAAAGTGAAATATGATGAAATACATTTCAGTTGACACAACACACACCACGGCGCTGCCATATGCTCCTCATGTCCCTTCTGAGAGAACCTCTCCAATCCTCCATCTGTCACTCTCTCTTTCTCCTCATGCATTCTTCCAGGACAGACGAAGGGAGGGCTGAGAAATGCTGCTGCTGCCAAATGCTAACATTTCATTTCGCTAATGATCCACCCTCGCTGCTGCACACTGAGTCGCTATTATTCACGATAAAACCTCCTTCCCGTCTTTCGGCCACTTTATTATGCAGCTCTAGAGAGAAATTAGGAGCGTCAGTGCATGTTTTAGCCCGAGGGAGTACGTATGTCTGTAGTGAAGGTGGCTGGTAAGGACTCGCTCAGGAGGATAAGTTATGCTAAAATTCGCTGAGATCATCGCTGTGTAGTGTCATAACAGCGCTATTAATGACTGATGGTTAGAACACCACGCTAACTCGATCATGCTAACACCTCGATCATACCACATCACTAACCATTTCCTATCTTTTTTACTTCTTTTGGCTTAGCATATCATACTGTTATTAAATGCACCTTATAATAGTTTCCCATTAGCTAAGCTAGGGTTAGTTGTATCTAGCATTTCTGTGTAAAATATTCTTCTAGCATTTTACAGTTTAACAGTAATTTCTCACTGGAAACTTGGAAACTTTCAGTAAAAAACCCTGCAAAGCTATGCTAAGATGCGTGCAACGGCGTGACCAACAGCCTCATTATCATTCTGTCAGCAGTTCAACATTCACTGCTGAAATATGAACATTGTGTTTGCAATGGGAAAAAAAAGAAAAAAAACAGAAACACCTGTTGTAAGACTCAGTGGTGAAGCGACAGGGTCCCCGTGGCAAGCAAATTGCATTACGCGGCCTCACACACGCTGCGACGTGATATACAACCGTGTGTCACACACCCTGGCGTGTGTAACTCAATCATGGTCAGTGTGAGGAGAATGCTTGGCATAGGGCCCGAGCACAAATAGGTTTTTTTCAGCACACACACACACTACACGAATGCTGCAGGGAGCCCAGCGATCTCCCCAGAGACCGAGGATCCATTTCTTGAAGCAACAGCTGTCTGGCTCAGACGGACTCCGATCACTGATTTATGGGTCTCTGTATTGCGCTGGACAGAGCGTCTGCATACCGTGATACAGAAATCTGAAACAGTTATAGGTTAAAGTTATGCCACACTGCCATAGATGATGACATCACTGAAAATGTATTTCAGGCTGCAGAGTATCTCTTGAACTTGTTTCACTTATCCAAAAAAAAGGGGGATGCCAATACTTTTGAAACAAAAAGAAATATATGCACTAATACATCACAGTATCTGGTTCTAACACGTGTTCCTTGTTCCATTATACACGCCACATTGCACTTAGCGAAACACGTTAATGTGAAAACGCTCTTCTAACACTTCCTATGAAGCCAGAATTCATAATGCGTTATAAATAATGTTATACAGCGTACTTAACACCATCTAATACCTAGCATTAAACTTGCACACATCCTCATAAATATTTATAACTACATGCATGACACTTGCTAATTTATAATGTAAGATCACATCGTGCATCATAAATTCATTTATATCGTGTTATATAGCATACATATCACCTCATAATGCCTGGCGTAAGTCTGTATAAATGCTTAAGTGTATTTATGGAAGGAGTCTCCAGTGTCAGTGCGTTGTAATAGTCAGAGGAGTTTGCGCTTCTACGCTTCTTTGCGGTTTCTTGGTAACATGACAAGCTGCGGTTTTTTTTTACCGTCAAGAGAGAGAAAAAGAGAGGTTGGTGAAGGAACGAATGTTTACAGCTGCTATAACGTAAGTGAGAACAGGAACTAACCAGTTTCACCAACATGCAACATTAAATGGTTGAAAAGTACAACGAATTGTTCTATCGCTGACTTTATAAATAATTCTAACATGATAAGAATGTGTTTATATTCTTACGTACTATACGTACTGTATGATCTCCATAGAAGGAGTTTCCAAAAAAATCAGAATATTTTATCAGTACAGCAGTAAAGTAAAGGCAGTAAGAGCGTATAAAAAGGGATGCAAATCCTGTAGAAGGTGGAATAAATAGATACAGTACAGTGCAAAAAAACCTGCATCTGCTAAAAATAGAAACAAAATGAAGAAGACAGAAATGTAATTTATCGCCAGGAGACGTTCAGAGTTTAGAGTTTTCGGTTTCAGAGACGTTCCTTCATCATCACAAATGCTCCAATAATGTATGTTAAGGTATTTAGAAAGAAAACAATCAAAATGATTTGTTAAAAAGTTTCCTTCTGCAAATTTCAGAACGTGATATAAATATCTTCTAATAACGTATACGCACACACACACACACACACACACACGTGCGTACAGTATCGCTCATATCTTCAGCTTATGAATCCTCTGAGTTGTAATATTCAGCCCTGTTGGTCCAAATGATTTGCTAATGATTATTACGGTATTGGCCTGGAATACTGCAGCACTGATATTGCAGGAGGCTGAAATGTGTAAAGGAGCTCTGTAACTCTCAGAGGATCAGATAAGTTTTCTGTGGGTAAGTTTGATGATGATCGGGGCATTGATTATCGTTATCTAAATAAGTGTTTTTTTTGGTTCAGTTTATTTGATACACTCTTTAGACATACTGTATAGAGTGGATCTTTCTGATCTGCTTTTCTCCCGATCCTGCTGATCTAACGGCGCTGACGGTGCTGGAACGACTTCATTTATCTGGCGTTTTTTTGAAAGCTGGTTTCTGAGCAGGCCACCTGCGTCTGAAAAATAACAGCATGATCCTTTATAACGAAACCATCTGGAGCTCTACTTCCAGACCAGACACTACTTTGGGTACAAATGTCTTTGCTCTTCTGTTTTGTTTCATTCTGACCGAGACAGTCTTAACTGGTCTTAAGTGTTTCGATCAGAATTACAGTGTATGATATTATCAAGACAGCCTTGTCCACCATGTCTTTAAAGCATAAAAGTGCAGTCTGGTATCTGTCACGGTTCTCTTTACAGTCCTCTGTTGTTTTCCATTTAAATTAGATTTATATGGATTTGTTTAGCGTCAGTTTGTTTGTGCCTGGTTTACTTATGAGCCAGTCATCTTTAATTGTTTAGATCGGGATCGTAGCCTAACCCCTGATCACAGTGTACGATCTTGTTACGATAGTCCTCTTCATCACGCTTTTAGGACTTTCATAAGGATGCTATAGATCTTATTTGACAGATAATTACCAGTTTTGAGTCTTTAATGACTAAAAAAGTTCAATACGGCGTCCCACAAAGTTCTGTTTACAGTCCTGTGTAGTTTTTTATTTACATTCGCTTTGTTTAATGTTGTGTTTTGCCTGGTTTGCTCATGTAGCTATCAATTTTAGTTGCTCAGACCAGGATCGTTTCATAACCCCTAATCACAGTTTACAATATTTTGTCCACCATGTTTTTTAAACCTTCATGGAACTTTCATCATTTAGAGTTTATTTATTTACAGTTTGTTAGCACAAATAGCGAGGCTTTAAAGCATATGGTATCCATCATGGTTCTGTTTACGGTTCTCTGTTATTTTCTATTTATATTCCCTTTATATCATTTTGTTCAGTGTCAGTTTTTCTCCCTGGATTGCTTACATGACTATCAATTTGAATTTTTTAGATCAGGATCATTTCCTATCCCCTGATCACAGTTTATGATATTATCACGACAGTCCTGTCCATGCTTTTTAAGATTTTATGGAACTCATCAGAACGCTTTAGATCTTATTTCCCAGTTTGTTAGCATAAACAGACAGTCGTTAAAGCATAAAAAGTTCAGCATGTCATGCCTCAAGGTTCTTGTTGTTTTTCCTTGGAATTATTGCTGGATTTTAGATGTTTATAAAGTGAAAACTACAGAGGGCCTAAAACAGAACCTTGAGGGACGCCGTATTGAACTTTTAGTCTCACTAAAAAGTCACTGCTAATGTTAACTAACCTGAAAATGATCATCAAATAAGTCAAAATCATCCTGATGAGTTCCATAAAAGCTTTAAAAATAAAATCAGGATGAACAGGACTGTAATGATGTCGTAAAATATGATCAGATGCTCATTCCTGCTCTAAACACTTTGCCTTATTGGCACATAAATAAACCAGTCACAAAAAATGAGGCTAAATGATATAAAAGGAAAAAAGTGGATATAAATGGAAAACAACAAGAGCCTAAAACAAAACCTTGTGGAACGCCATATTGCACTTTTGCTTGGACGTCCAAAAAAAATCCTGTTTTTGATATTTAAAGCTCTAAATGGTGTACCTACCTTTTTTCATCCAATATATTAAGGCTCATTACATTAATTTCAATTCTCAATTGGCCAAATTTCTCCACTTTTTTCTTTTTACTTCTTCAACTTGATACATATCGCTTAGCATAAATCACTGGTATACTCAGTATTAGCAGAGCCAGCCAGTGAGTTCAACTCAGCTCTGCACTAATGTTTACAGCTAACTACTTAATTATCTCTGCAGCAGCAGCTACTTTATACTAATAGCTAGCTAAGTTTGATAAGGAAACTTTTATTGTGTAATTAAAACCAGAAGTTGCCAAGTTCATTAGCAAGTTAGATAGCATTGTGCTTGTCATGTGATGCTACAACAGTTCCATTTTATTTTAGTCGATTATATTGTGTAATTAAATTACAGCCAGGAGTTGGAAGTCAGGTTAGCAAGTGAGTTTGTTAACGGTGGATAAATTATTGGGTAGAGGTTAGATGATGAAGTTTAGGATTGGCTGGTTAAATTGGACAGCTGTGACTCGGCAAAATTATTTAGTGCAACATTACCTTTCAGTAAAAATTATATAAATTAACCAATTTAGCATTTTCGATTTAGTTGTTGGTCTATTTTCTGGCACTTTTCTAGCTAATATCAGCCACATTAGCATTTCTGGATGGAGTACGCTACTTATTGGATAGTGATGGCTGCTGATTTTCCGTTTCTGGCATGTTTAAAAGTAATTTCTTATTTGAAACTAGGATATATGTATATCAATGCAGTAAAATGATAGAATTCATGCAATCACTATGATTCTGTCAGCACTGGGATGTCCACCTCTGAAGTACAGACATTATTTATAGTGTTAGGAAAGAAACAGGACACACCTGTTGCTAGACGTGCAGTGCTCAGTTAAAGTTTGGCCAAATGGACCATCATAACTCTTGCATGCATTATTATTCATGTCCAGGTTCCTGTAGTGCACCTGCAAACGCCTCTCACAGGAACGGGTTTTACTGTTCTAGGGCAGCGGTTTGGCAACGCCTCGTATGTATGTACACTTCTAATCAACAGTGTCAACACGGGCCGGTTGCAGAGCGAAGCCGTCTTCCTGCACGATACCGAGAGATGAATGAAGGAAGTTACAGATTAGAAACGGATCTGCAGAAGAGCAAACAGGTTGCGTACCTAAGTCGGGTGCAAGAGTTCATTGAGGAAGTGCAAACACCAGGCGGTCATGGCTGGAGATGTGTGATATGCAGCTGTGTGATGAAAGACCCAGTGATATGGTGATACATTTCAATCTGATTGCTTTAAAATGGCCGACTGTTGATTAGAAAAGTGGGAATTTGGAAAATTGCTGTGGTATAAGAGGAATAAAAGACTTATGCATGTGTTGTTCTAGGAAGATAATCAGCTTCAGGGTGGTAACAGTAACTACGCTTCATCACACCACAGCGTCGACACTCTATAACACAGTTTTATAAAATTCATTATAAAACATATAATCCACTGGATTTTGTTGAAAATTTACAGCATCATCTAGCAAACTGTTCTCCAATTCCCAGTCCTTTCTTTTCGGGTATATTCACACTCGAAATTCAATTTTTTTTGCCTTAATGTGGCACAGATCTGATTATTTCCAGACAATCTTTTCAAATCAGACCTGAGCCACTTTCACATGTGGTTGAGATCGGGGACATAGCTGATATGTGGCCATGCGACATTAATGAGAACGTGCAGATCGGAATTCATGTGGATTTTTTCCAGCATCATCATCCAGGGTTAGCAGTGCGGCAAAACAACAATTTTGAACATCCAAATAATTGCCCAGAAAATGAAAAAGGATGCAGGATGGTTCGGAAGACCGGTGCGTTCGTTCACTCGCGGCTACGAATGTGAACTCTCAAGATAGAAAGATCCGACCTGAGCGAAAAATCTAAATTGTACAAAGAAACTTGTAATGTGAACGTAGCCTTTGTTCATTGGTTTTAGCTACATATGATATTAAATTAAACTAAATAGCAAATAAAGGATTTAATTGCAAAAAAATATATATATATCTTGGCCTCTGTCAAGGGGTGTGGCCTCTTTACCTGTTAGTTCTAGTGAAAAGGCGTGCCCTCTACACAAAGTCGTGATTAGTACACTTTAAAATAACAAGTAGCATTTAAAATGTTACCAGAGAAGAGTTATGAAAAAATTAAACTTAAATATTACCCAAAACATGATATTATAATAATAACAATTTAATAATGATTAAATATAAATGATAAATTCATTAAAATAATAATACATTTGTAAAAATAATTTTAAAAAGTCTTGTGAGAGTGACTTTTCTTTTTCACACTGCAGCTCTGATTTTGTGAACCAAATATAAAAACATCTCCATCTCTGCTTTATTTTATAATTATGAGAAACAGTCTAATCAGCGACGTCTCCGTCTCTCTCTCTCCGTCTCATTTGCGCCGCGTCTCGCCTCAGTCTGTGTCGTTTGTTCATTTGAATTAGATATTTGGGAAGCGATCAGTCTGACATGATGGAGCGGAGGCTTTGTTCGTTTGTGTGTGTTAATGATGAAGAGATGACAGATTGGACCGTAGTGTGTGTGTGTGTGTGTGTGTGTGTGAGATTGTCTCATGCTCTTGCAGTCGTGGTTTAATGTTTGAAGTTAGAAATCCATTACTGATTAGAGATTGAATTCCTCTCTCTGTTCATTTGACATGAATGTGTCTCTGAAAGTATAATTATGGATATTATTTTTTATGGACTGCTCTTTGAATGCTGTTTCATTTCATAAACTATTTAAACTTTAAATTTGCTGTAGGGTTTTAGATTAAATTGATTAAGATAATGAAATGGCCTGATTTGACATGTTAGAAATTCTTTGGCAGTGTTTTGCCTTAAAAAAAAAAAAATCAGTTTAGTAGTTTTTGTCACAAGACGTTTAGCAAGACGTTGTGATGAGTTACTGCCCTGATTCAATAGGAACAAATACAGTGAAGGGGGCGTGGCCTCTGTACATGTTAATCCTAGTGAATAATGAAGGAGGCGTGGCCTGTGTGTCTGTCCTATTCAGTGAAGGAGGCGTGGCCTCTGTGCTTTTGCGTATTAGTGAATAGTGAAGGAGGCGTGGCCTGTGTGTTTGTCATTGTTAATGAATAGTGAAGGGGGCGTGGCTTCTGTGTCTGTCGCACTTAGTGAATAGTGAAGGAGGCGTGGCTTCTATGTCACTCTTAGTGAATAATGAAGGAGGCGTGGCCTCTATGTCTGTCACTCTTAGTGAATAGTGAAGGAGGCGTGGCCTGTGTGTTTTTCATTGTTAATGAATAGCGAAGGAGCCGTGGCCTCTATGTCCGTCATTCTTAGTGAATAGTGAAGGAGGTGTGGCCTCTGTGCCTGCCTATAAAACTGCTTTTTCCTTAATTAAAAGTTCATTAAAAAGCCACATTTATAGCAGAATTTTAAAACTATAATAATATAAACCACCCCCCCCCCCACACACACACACACACACACACATATGTGTGACTCTGAGATGTCTTTTGTCAGGTTTTATCCAATGTTTGCATTAGGTATTTGTATGTTACAGTGTGTGTGTGTGTGTGTGTGTGTGTGTAAGAGGACTGGTTTTAACAGAAAACAGCGAGGGTGTTTAAGTGTTGGCACTGAATTTGTGTATTTTGCCGACTGCTGTGTCTCGTCCTGCAGGCGGTCTTGCTTTAATCCTAGCGCACTTTCATCAGGCGGGTTAACGTGAGATTAAAAAGGTTTCATTACTTTCTCTCGGCCACCCACCTCGATCCTGAGTAGTGTTTTGTTCGGAAGGAGAAGTGGCACGTAGGCTTTTCATTTGTCCTTTTTTTATTTGTTCTTTTATGGAAGTTGTTAGTGACTACCGTGCAAGAATATTTCCATTCACATGGATTCATTTGGTAGATGTTTTTATGGTAGATGTTTATCTACAACGTAAAAAAATTTACAAGCAATTCAGAATGTTATTTAAAAGAAACTGTGAAACAGCAGCAGAAAAAAAAACAGAAAGTTATAAGAAAATGTGTGTTGGACTGAATATTTAAAAAAAAAACAGGCAGAGCTTTTAAAACTGTTAGAAACACATTCTGAATTATCACGACTTCCCTGCGACCAATTACTGATTTCCAGAACGTTCTGGAAACATTTGTTATTGGTTCCTGAAACGTTCTGAGAGCAGATCTTTTTTTACTTCCTGTTTCATTTTCCATGAAAGTTTTCTTTGTGGAAATATAACATTCACATTTCGATCACGTTATGCTTCAGAGAACGTTCCCATAACTTTAATTTTTTTTTTAATTGTCTCCTATTTGGACAGTGAAATATTTTAAACATTGGCCTATCTATTAGTATTTCTGTATATATATATATATTTCTCTGTTTCTCTAAATAGGCCATCCATACCTGGAATGTTAGTTCGTATACAAAAAATTAAGGAATTCCCATTCCCAGAACATTAGTTTGTGCTTCCAAAATAAAAAAATAACCTAAAAGCAATCTTTGTAGAACTTCGAGAACTTCCTGGAAGAGAGTGTTAAGGAACCGTTCCCAGAACGTTAAAAAATACAAAAGACTAAATAACAACAACAAAATTCAGTGCTAATTTGCTGCCAGCTACTTAACAGTTTGTGATAACACACAATTAGCTCACCCTTTAAGTGGCTCTAGCTGTAACACTGTTGCTAAGCAACTGGGAAATACAGACCCCAAGCCTATGCTAGCTAATACACAGACTAGCAATTTATCTAGCTGAGATGTCTCTTACAGAACAAAAGAAAGGCAGAATGACACAAGTCATGAGTCGAAGATGTCAGAAATATCAACATTTACCTCAGATGTGGTGGTAAATTACTAAAAAAAAGCTTCTGTAGATTTCTAATTTCACTGTTAGCATCGAACGCTAAATGAAATTCCATGAGTGCCACCGTGTCGATAACATTTTGCCCTCTAAAAAGGTGAACAGCACAAGATTGAGCTGTACAAGTGGAATCTTCTAGTAAACAAGTTGAACGTAGCATAGTTTTACTGATTCGGGCCTTTAATAGATGTAGTAGCAAATAATGTGACACTAATAAGAGAAAATTACATATTTATGATATAATTTTGGTAAAATAATGCTCACTAACTACATTTGTTAGGAAATAAAGGGCAAAATCTAATCCTCAAGGTGTGCTCAGGGATTTTAAAGTCATAATTAGCAGCTAGCTACCTACCTAGCTAGCTTAGCAAACATTTTTTTTAGCTAAAATCTGATTAGCACATCAGTTTTGGACAGAATTATCATTTCCTCTGTTTTGAGGAAAAAATATGACAAATTTATCCCAAATCTATTTAAATATCTGTAAGTTTTTTTTTTTTTTTTTTCAAAATTAGACTCCACAAGGAGTTAATCATTTAAAACGTACTATTTCTAGCTTAGAGCAACTTAAACAGCTGGACAGGTCGGATTTTATGATGTTTTAACGACAGGGTGCCAAAACCTTCCCTCACACACACAGATGGCAGTGAGACAGTTTAGGATCAGCTATACGATCTGGTTTCCGGATGTTGTGGTGCGTTTTAAGAGCGTGTGTTAACGGATGAGTGTTGATGTGTGTAGCGCTAGTAAAGACCGTGTGTTTGTGTGTGTGTGTGTGTGTGTGTTTTAACCCGTGCTCCAGACTGTGCAGTATTGGATTTCTGTGCATGTGTTGACAGAGCAGTCGTCGATCTCCTGCACCTGCTCTCACGCCGCTTAACGTGAGACACGACGGGCCGTAAACCTTTATTTTAGCTTTAAACCGTCATGCTAGCTGCGTTTCAGTGCAGGTTAGCTTCCTCGCTGCACGCACGATAAACACTGAGTGGTCTGTCATGGCGTCTTCGTAGCGTAGACGACAAGCTAGCACCGGAAGGGTGTGAGTTTGAGTCATAGAACTGCCCGAGAGTGACTGCGTTAATATGCGCTTTTAACGAACATTTCAACAGATATGAGGAAAAGCTAAACTTGTACTCACTTGCTTGTGTGTGTGTGTGTGTGTGTGTGTTTGAGTGAGAATGTGATACGTGACCTGCAGCAGCCGGGTGTCGTGCGGTTCACACACCCTGTCAGTCAAGCGCTCATTGATTTTAGCCTGGGCATGCTGAGATGCTGAGCGCTGGTGGTCCAGAGGCCTTTCAAGTTACAGAACACTAAAAATAATCTACTGATGACAAAATGTAAAAAAAAAAAAAAAATTTACACTCACATACAATCGAGTCTGAAAGTCTGAGTCTGCTAACGAGAGCTGTTTTTATTTCATCAGTTAGTAACTGTTACTGTTACGACTCAGAAGTTGATTATTTTACTGTTACACTCGTACGCATTTTATCCGTTTAGAGTCATATGTAAATATATGCGTTACACATTTACGCTCTATTGCGTTATAGCAGCTATTAATAAGAAATAAGAAGAGAAAAAAACGCAGCTTGTCACGTCACTAAGAAACCGCAAAGTAAACCGTAAACTCTTCTGTCCTGAAGACGTCGGAAAACGACGTTGCAGCTTTACCTGTTACAAAGTGCTGACACTGGAGACTCCTTCCATAAATGTTAAAAACAAATAAACTTTAGCATTTATACAGACTAATGCCAGGTAATGAGGTGTTACGTTTGCTATATAACATATAATGCATGGTATAAAATGGTCATATGAACAGATGTTATAATGCATTGGATTTTTTAAAATCCGTTAATGTGGAGCATCCGCAGTGCAAGTCTCTTTCGTACAAGCTGTTACTATAGAAACGATAACGTATTTTATTAATGTAAACCTGCGAATTGGATTACATCTGGAAGTAAAATTAATTAAATTAAGCAACACCTTCCAACCAATCAGAATCCAGAATCCAGAGGAGTGCTCTGGTGTAATAAAATTTATAACATAATGTAGTCTTTTTGTTTGATTTTATCAAGAATTGTGTGAATAAATTACAGTAAACAAGTAAATTCAGTGCGTCAGCTTTATTTATTTGTGTTTTTTTTCAATCAAATCAAACACCAAAGTTACCATTTTAGATTTTATTTACAAATTGGGTTTTAGACCCGAATGTAAATTCAGGTCTCGCTGATTCAGTGACAGCAGGTGAGCATTGAGAATGTGTGTGTGTGTGTGTGTGCGTGTGTGTGTGTGTGTGTGTGTGTGAATAAGGGAAGCATAAAACCAAAAGTTAAAAAAAAAAAAAATCTGCTTCACATATTGAGTCATTACAAAACTCCAACTTGCTCATAAAACCAAATTATTTTTTAATGGCATGAGAAATTCCCTTCTTGGATTGAGTTCTCTTTCCCTCTCTCTCACTCTCTCTCACTCTCTTTTCTTTCTCCCTCATATCCCTCCATCCTGTCCCTCTCTCCTAACTGTAATAAATATCATAAGGGCTGCTGTGGAATTTACAGCACCTGTAGTTACCAGCATCGTTTCTTAACCAGCAGCAGATGTGCGAGAGACTTGAAAGGAGGAGAAGAAAATCAGCGAGTGAGGAGCAGAAACGGTAAACGAGGGGTTCCATTTCACCCTTAAACATATGTGGGGATTAAAAGGCGCTCCATGGGTAAAAAAAAAAAAAGAAGGATTTTTGCACTTTAAAGTAGTAAAAAAATATAAAAGTGAGCTTTTTCGTCTTTCTGAGCACTGGGAAGTGGGAATTTGTCAGATTGTTCTGTGGTGTTTCAAATATCCGCCGGTTTAAGGAGTGTATCCTGGGGAGTCACCCTATTTGCTCATTTGATTAAGTGTTAGCTTAATGCCGTCTGCCGTAATGACTAGAAGTTTTGGCGCCCGTTATAGACCAATTTTGGGTTTAGGAAGAAGAATGAAAATGATGTGGCTTCCAAAAAAAAAAAAAAATGTTAAAAACCCAGTGTGTGTCCCCGCTCGTCTGAATCAGTGTTGATGTAACTGATCCTGTGGCTTCGACTCTGATGGATATTAATGCGATTCTGATGCAGGGAGAGAAAAAGGAAATGAAAGATGAAGTGCTTTTACATGCACATAGCCTCTGGTCAAAAAAAAATAAATTCCGCAAGTACCCAGAACTGTTTTTTACTATATTTCATCAAAAACCTAAAGATTGTCACATTCACGTTGATCTTTATTATTCATGAATGATTCGTTTCCTTAAAACCGAAACAAATCAATATTTCAGCTTGTAATATCACACGTCATAAATATGCAACGATTCATAACCGAGTCAGGAAGCTGAGCCTCTGGCAAAAAAAAAAGGAGGAAAAAAAAAAGAAATCAAAAAGAGAAGGGTTTCGAGTCTGACGCGTATTAAAGGATGATTTTGATGTAAGGGATAGAAGGAGGAAATGAAGGATGAAGCATGTGCCTGTGATTTGGGAAATATGTAGAACTCCAGTGAGAAATTTGTTATTTTTTCTTCTTTTTTTTTTCAAAGGAAAGCAAACAAATACATAAAATGCAAACAAATACAATCAAATAATAAGCAGAAATTTTGAAAAATAATGCAAATAATTATGTCTTTATATGACTTTACATTCTTTATTTTTTGTAAATAAATATTTAATATTACAATTATAATGCAAACCATAAATATTTCAAATGACAATTTTGCATTTTAGAATTTTATTTTCCTTACAATTATGTGATTTTTTTTTACTATAAATACCTTAATAAAGTCACAGACTTGTAAATAAATGTAAAACGTCACAGTCATAACAACATATATGTAGCTCAGATTAGCTTGTGTGCTAAATATGAGCTAGCTGTTTTTGCTGAATGTTTAGCTAAACGTGGTTTAGCTAAGTTTAAATTATTAACACTCCCCATATTAGCCATGTTCACTTTATTAAGTAGATGAAGTTAGCTAGCTAACCTGAATAGCGGTAACACTAGGCCTCGGTTTTCATTTTTTTGGTTTTGCTTCATAGCAACAGTAACCAAGCATGGGCGGGGCTTAGGATCAGGCAAATGAGTGAATGGTGTAAGAGGTGCGGCTTTAATATTTTTATGAATGAATCACTTTGTGCAGCTTTTATGAGCTGAGCTAGAACAGAGTAGAAGGCGCACTTTGATGACATCACAGGACATTATCCAGACATGTGTTAGAATATTAGTTATGGAAATCTGATAGCTAACAAATTGCCGTCTTACTGTATTGTTGCCAGACGTTTAGCATCACGACTCAATCAATCACTATAAACCATTACACACTGCTGACATACGATATTAAAGGGATTTGTATCCTTTTTGTCTTTAATAAGATCTTTCAGTCTGTCGTTACACTGTGGACGTATCTGTACTTGCTCTCGCTCACACACACACACACACACACACACACACACACACACACACACAGGCACGTGTGAGAGCTCTCTTTGTCTTTAACTGCTCGCGGGTTAATATTTAAACCGTGCGCTCGGTCGGAGGTCTGATGCACGGTCGAGGCACAATGGTAGCTCTGTGCGTCTGTGTTTATTCATCCTCAGCTTCCTCCCTTAATCAGAGACAGCGAGCGAGCGAGGGAGGGGGGTCCGGGGAAAAATGGGTCAAGGAAAAGTCATGTTTGAGGTAATGCACTCGGGGGAACAGCCTCTGATCAACGTACGGCATTATTTAACCTGCTCAGATGAGGTCATCTCACGACACACACACACACACACACACACACACACGCTTCACTGCGATGAAAACGACTTCAGAAACACGGGTTTGTCGCCGGCGAGGAAATCACGAGTCCTGAGCATCATAAGGATTTAAAATAAGGAATAAATCACTGCGTGTCGTGCTGTTACAGGAAAATAATCAACGACGGAGTGGTGTGGTGAAGCGGAGTTACTGTTACCATCTCAGCGGTGATTATTTTCCTGTAACAGCACATCCTGAAGTGTTTTATTCCTCTCATACCACAGCAGTGTGCCAGTGATCACAATAACGGTTCACAAGGTGCTGATTAGTTTTCTAGAACAGCAGCTCTGACAGTAGTGCAGTTAGGGAAGGAGTCTCCAGTGTCAGTGCTTTGTAACACACAAAGATAAAGCTGTAACTTTAAGTTTTCCGACATCTTCAGGACAGAAGAGTTTTCTCGTTTTTTTTGTTTGTTTGTTTTTGTTTTATAGCTGCTATAACGTAAGTGAGAACAGGAACTGTCTTGTTTCATGGCTTTAACATTAAACGTAACAATAAACAGATAAAAAGTATGATGTGTCAGTCTTTAATAAATAACAGTTGTAATTGTTGGAAAATTGCTCCGGTATAAGCAGAATAAAACACCTCGTTAAAGGAAACAGTAACTCTGCTTCTTCTCCTTTCTCAGCCTCACATCCTCCCTCTCTCTCTCTCTCACACACCCCCTCTCTCTCTCTCTCTCTCTCTCTCTCTCTCTCTCTCTCTCTCTCTCTCTCTCTCACACACCCCCTCTCTCTCACTCTCTCTCTCACTGTCCCCCTCTCTCGCTCTCCCTCTCTCTCTCCCTCTCTTCTCTCCATCACTCTCTCTCCCTCTCTCTCACTCTCTCTGTGTGTGGCTGAATGTAAAACCAGATTTTTCCTCTTTCCTTCTTTAATTATCCATCCATAAGCTGAAATTCCACTCGCCGTGTTGTTGATTTCTCTAAAGGAATTATATCAGGAAATGTTTCTGCAAAGCCATATGTGCTTTCCTAATTGGCCGGTTGTGTGTTAAGGCTTGTTGCGTCTCTCCGTCAGAAGTGTGTGTTAAAACTCTCAGTGCCGGGTTCAGAGCTCATTAATCTTCATGCACTTCACAGATAACTGAAGTTAGACTTCAGTCTGTTTAAACGCAGGATGTTAGAATCGAGAGACACATGTTACGGGTTGTTTAGGGTTTGTGCGCTAGTTTTATAGAATTAGTCGTGTTTCCGTCCAACTGTTTTGTAAAACTAATGTTTTACTGAATCTTCTGAACAGCGTCGTCGTCGCGTCTCGAGGAAGTGAGAAGTTAAGATCTACTGAAACACAGAAACTGTTTTTCAATAACGACAGGATTATTTACATTTTTACATTATGACTAGAACATGACACATTGTAATTGAATCACTGTATGATCATTTTCAACATCTGACATTTTTTTACAAAATAAATAAATAAATTTATTTTTTATATTAATCCAGAGGCTAACAGGGGAAAAATACTTTATATATATATATATATATATATATATATATATATATATATATATATATATATATATATATATATAATAAATAATATCTAATATATATTTAGGTTAAATATTTGGACCATAAAGACATTAGCAGGGTTTTATTTATTTATTTTTATTTATTAAAAAAAAAATAAAAAAAAAAATTTGTTAAACATCGACAAAAAGAGTCACATCTTGTAGCCGAATCACTTTCTTCCTCAGCAGCAGACTCAGGTAGGGGGCGTGGCCTACAGTGTGAAGGCGGAGTTTGTGATTCGTTGATTTGATAGACTTTTTCTGCTAATTATGTACGCATGGCGATGTTGAGATTGCACGAACAATGCTGAACTGGAAATTAACATCTTTACAGCAAAACTCTAGACGATTTCAGACTGTTCACAAATTACAAATTCCACAGTAACAGTGGGACGACGAAGATTAATAATTCACTCTCAAATATTTTACAAATTTATAAACATTGTGAGAAATATGAACTTGCTCAACTCTGTATGCTGAATAAGCCGGGTCATAATTTAACTCTCTCACAAGCAGCAAACACTGGAATTAATAGAGAAAGAAATACATTTATTAAGCAGATAATGTTTAATATTACATAAAAACATAAACACTGAAGACGATGATGGATAGATGAGGTAAAGGAACCTTTTTGTTGAGCTTCTTATGGCAGGAGGAACTAGAGCAGATGTAAACGTTTGCATTCTGACTAAAGTGTAAAATTTCGTCCGTTTCATTTCTGGCTGCTTTATCGCATGAAGAGCACTCCTTGTTCTTGTTCTGACATTCAGACCTTGCTGTAAACGTGTGGGGTCACCAGGAAGGAGATTGAGAAGCACAATCCTCCCTTTAAGGGTAAATATTGTTTAAAGCCACAGATCTGCAGGTCTGAATTGGTGAAATCTTGCAGGAAACGTGAAACCTCTTTGAGAACGAGCTGTCAATCAGCAGCCTGCACCCTGCTGGAACACGCTGAAAAGAGATGAAACAAAGCGTTGTGTCATTTCCAGCTTCTCCCGTGACAGGACATAAAAAGCGAAGCTGGCAGCGACAGCCAGCCCCCTGATCTGTTTATATAACTGGATACATAAAGTGTTTTGTCTTGCGGAGCAGGCAGGTTTTCAGCGCAACCTTACACCAGTCGCCCGCGGCCCCGCGTGTTTGGATAAGTTTCGCGCCGAATGTCTCGGGGGAACCGCAGAGATCTCGCTTCACCTCAGAACGCCTGATGATTGTCTGCTCTCCGGGGCAGAACATACCGAGATCTGTGTGGGGCGTTTGTGTTTCAGACATGACACGTCTTTCACCTTTCGTCCCTGGTGTGCATCTGATCATGACACAACATGTAGACATAAAAAAAACCTGCTATTTTTTTTTTTTTAAAGGAGGATTGCGATGACCCTGGTGCTTTTCTTCCCCAGTTTGAGGTCAAGCCGGTCGAATTTTTCTCTTTTCTTTGTGTTCTCTCGAGAGCTGGAGCTCTTGCCCCACGGCTGTCTGTAACTATCGAGGCAGACAGTAAATCATTACGTTATTGCTCTTGGCACGTTACAGACTCCTGGAACAGAATTCCGCATGAATCATTCTCTCACAGACTCGACTCACTGTCCACTCGCAAACACGGCCGGGCATCTGGCTCTGTCAATGTAATGAGGCCAGTGAGTCACTACTGCCACTACGGAGTTCAGTCTTTTTGCATCTGGGACTGAAATGTGCCAATAATCTGACATACAGTATACAAGAAATAACAGCTACGAAGATTCATGATATCAGAAAAGGGAACGAAGCAAAGAGACAAAGAATCTCGCTTTTACCTCAAAGTTTTGTAGGTTTGGTTTCATCATAAATAATAACTCCTATGAGGCTCCTATCAAACAATTGTTGCTATGGTTACATCTCGGAGGGAGTGTTTTTTTTTATTTGAGTAGTTCTTGTCGGTTTTAATAAAAATTTTTTTAAATGAAATTCAATTAAAAAAGTTTAATTGCAACATCACACAATAGCAAAGGAAGCAGCCGAAGCATAAACACAGAACCAGACTATAAATTATATATAATCATTGTTTAAGCTTGTTGTCATGGTTACATCATGAAATACTGTCAAGAGTGTGGAGTGTAAGCATAGTGCTGGTGTATATATACTGTATTTATAGGGTTTTTCCAGCAGGAATGAACTCAATAACCCCTAAAAAAGACCAGAAACAAGTATTTTTGATTTTTAAATCGATACTTGCATAATAATATAATTCAACCAAGCAATCTGATCAACAGTCTAGGGCTTTTTTCCCCATTAAATCTGTATCTTTTCATTGATCATAAGTTGCTGAGGAAGAGTGAAAAAATATTACAGAAGATAAAATTCGATCTCGTAGCACATTGTGGTAAAATTCAGAAGAAGAGTGTGACGTTACTGCTATAATGTAATTAAGACCAGGAAGTAGTTTGTTTCACGGATTTTCCACAACGTGGAAATGTAACTATAAATGGATAAAAATAAATAAATAAATAAATAAATAGCTGGACAGAATCTTAATCATGAATCATTCTTGTACAGATGACTCACTGTTGATTCACTGAATCGACCCTTTAGGTGAATGCTGAGAATCGACTCCCATTTAAGTCATTTTTTATTTAAATACATTTTATTAAATATAAAGCAAGATCATTTTTATTTTGTTAATTCGAAAGTAGAGTAAGATTTCAGAAATTTCAGCCAAAAGGATCGACTCTTATTGTTGAAGTGATTCCAGTGAGTTGATTCGTTGTTCATGTGTCATTTGCAAACGATTCGGCTCTTTCAGGTGAACGCTGAGATTCGACTCGTGTACAGTTATGAGTCATTTGTTTCTCTTTTATTTTTTATTTTCAATTTTATTCGATTTTATTAAATTCAACCCGATATAATGTTATTTTGCTCATTAGAAGGTAGAGTAAGAGTTCAGAAATTTCAGAAATGAAAGAGTCGACTCTTATTGTTCAGCTGATTCAGCTCATCTGGCTCTCTGAACCGAGCAGTGGTTCCCATCAACAGTGGCAAATAAGTGAAGAATGTATGACTCACGTGATATTTATGGAGTGTGGAGAGTCTTTCCATTGTTTTTTTTTTCTGAAAGAGGATTTTTTAGGACAGGAAGACCCCCCGCGGCCTGCGCAGACTGTTTTATGGCATGTTATTGTAAGTGTTTTTGTGTCTGGAATAGACACATGCCAAAAACCTGGGATATAATATAATACACCAAGATATTCAGCAATATCCCTGTTTTCATGGATCTTTGCATGTTATTGATTGATTGATTGATTGATTGATTGATTGCATAAACTACAGGGTGTCCCCAAAGTCTCCATACACAGGGGACTGTGTATATCAGCACCACATTGGTTGTGTCTTCGTCAGGGGATGTTCGTGGACGTTCACATCTCGGTTGGTCTGCAACACTTCCAGTCTTTTTGAATTTGTTAATAATTTTGGCGACAGTGTCGTGTGTGTGACGTGCTCGCCATGTTTCCTGTTAAAGTCCATCGCAACCTTGCGACAGCTTCCTGATCCAGCCATGAGAATGATTTCAGTACGTTCTTCTTTTGTCAAAGGTGTTCTTAAAGGCTATCAAAAAAAAAAAATATATATATATATATATATATATATATATATATATATATATATACAGTACTGTGTAAAAGTCTTGGCACCCCCTTTTTTTAGTACAAACTTTGTTATAGATGTTTATTTTCTGACTTCTACATTACTGTTTCAGTACAAAAACATTTTAGATTCCAAACATTAGTTTTCCAGCACAAAATGAAATGTTACAGAAAAATGTTTGTATGTCAGTAAAGAAAGCATCAGATTCCATAAGAGACACTTTTCAGATAAAAACATAATGAAGGCTGCTGGGTTTCGCTGCAGAAATAAGAAGCGAGTCGACAGTCAAAGTCTCCAGAAGAACTGTGGCTGCTTCTGCAAGATGCTCAGTAACACTTACAGCTCATTTCCTTATAAAACTGCACACACTGCACCTGAGATACTG
>CM040460.1:1316674-1352455 GCA_022758105.1 Pangasianodon gigas
CGTGTGTCTGGTGGCAGTGTGATGGTGTTCAGGCTTCCCACAGTGTTTAATAGAGCTGTGTGTGTGTGTGTGTGTGTGTGTGTGTGTGTGTGTTGTTGAGGCAGTGTGAAAGGTGAAGTGAAATGTATCCCCTGGGTGGGCTCCGGGTGTGGGAAGTGTGTGAAAATCCTTTCAGCGCTGTCGCATTCCAACAGCTGTCTGTTCCCATCACACACTTCCCTCTGCCACATCACATGACACGCTCAGTACAGCACAGTACAGCGTGACGCTCTTTAATTCGTTTAAAAAAAAACGCTTTCACATCAACGCTGAACTCTTATATCAGCGAATTCTCTCCGGTCCAGCGTCTCCGTGTGCTGAAAAATGTGAATCCTGTTAACTGATTATTCCGAAACCATTTACGCTTTATCCTCTGCCTCGGAATGCGATCCGTGTGAGCGTCGTTAAAGTGCTTCGCTTGTCTTTGATAGTTTTAAAATCTTTTTTTTTAAACAGGAAATAAAGATTGAAAGGAAGTAATTGTGTCTAAAGGCCATAAAGTTTACAGCAACATTAATCCCGAATTATTCACGTCACAGAATTATTCATGTTTTCGTGGATGAATATCTGGAAATATCTGGAATTTTCTGTTCAGGTTTCTCCGATTATTTTATTTATTTGTTTTTTGATCTGCCTACTTCAGGTTTTACGGCTTCAGTAAAGGCTTCTAAAAGTTAATGTTGACCAACATTTCTTCAAGCTAGATAGCTTGCTAGCTAACTAGCTAACATTGACTTGCAAAATTACTTGATACAAAGCAAAAAAAAAAAAACTGAGTGTATGCATCGTGTGGATATACTTACTGAAATCCTTAGCTTTCCGATAGCTTAGCTTTCACTTGATTAGTTTAGCTTTCACTTGCTAACTTAGATTTTACTTAGCATTAGGCTAGGATTTATTCACTAGCTTAGCTTTTACTTGCTAAGTTGACCATGCTTGAAGAGACCTCTCAAGCGTGAAGCGTGGGACAGATCAAGTGGCATCAGCCTTATGTGATTGGTCAGGGGGGTGCTTGCACAAGCAACATTAGCCCCGCCCACTTTACATCAAGTAGATGTTGTAAAGCCTGTAATTATTAAAAACTTGTGTCTTGCTAATTCAATATTGTTTACTGATGACAGCTGCTAGTGTTGCTACGTATCTATCCGATGCTAGTTTTAGGATTTGTATGTTTTATTTATATACAGGTTGGAGGAATTCTACTGTATAACTGTGTGGCGCTTCATTAGGGCTCGGATTGAGAACTTGGTGCCGTGAGTCGGATCAGGATCGAACGGGATGCTAATCGTAAATCACGTGTTACTCAGATATCAACAAAGATTTCTGCAGTGTGCTTCATAAATGATCGTTTTTATGGCTAATTGGATAATCAGTGTTAATTAAAAGGTCGTTAAGATTAGAGCGAGGTAACATCGATGAGGATTATTGCTGAGAAAGAAATCGCTACGTTAGCATGCCGTACTCACCACGCCACTAATTTTAAGCTATCGATTGCAGGATTGCAGGAAATTGTTTGCATAAATCTTTTTTAACACCTCATTCTCTCACTCTGTGTGTGTGTGTGTGTGTGTGTGTGTGTGTGTGCAGGAGTTCAGGAGTCTCAGCATGAGAAGGTAGTGATGGTCAGCGGGGACGGAGTCGTCCACAGTCCCGGGTTTCCGCACACTTACCCACGCAGCACTGTGATCGCGTGGAGGCTCGTGGCAGCCAATGAGAACGCCAGGATTCAGCTGACCTTTGACCCTCGCTTCGGCCTGGAGGATCCTGAGGATGGCGTGTGCAAGTAAGTGAACACAATCCCAGACTTTTTTTTTAAGAAAAACCTTAAATTTAATTTATTTATGTTTGTTTTAAATAAAAAGACTTCTTTACTTAAAAGATATGTAAATATCTTCTTTTTTTTTTACTATTTTATGTATTTGCATATATTCTAAATAATGTTTTTTTAATATAAATAAATAAATAAATAAATTGCTGTTCTTTATGGGTTAAACCACATGCAAGTTGAAAATTAATCTATAACTGAAATTTAAAATCAGAAAAATACTCAAGTGCAAAACTGAGGTTTAAATCCGATCTTAATTTTTATTGATTTTTTTATGAAGTTTTTTTGCAACTAGATTAAAATGAATAAATAAACTTTAATTTATTTTCCCGGTTAAAGCTTAATCTTTATCTTGTAGCTTTTAGTGTAGAATAGAGTTGAATATTAAGTGGTTTAAAACACACCTTTGTATTTTTATATGTACTTTGTCTGTTTGTTGCCATGGCGATGCATCTGGCGCATATCGACCCTGAGTCACCCGTGTCACTGCTGGGCATCTATTTAAGATTCAGCACACACACACACACACACACACTCACACACACACACACACTCACACACACACACTAGCCAGTCTGTCCACATTAAAGAGCCTTTTAATTACAGAGCAGCTCACTCTGCTCCTCGGCTGCTGTTCATTTGGAGCCGGATGGAGTTTCTCTTTCGGAGTGATCGATGAAAGCGACCGTCTGCTTGCAGCATTTAAATTCACACAAGCTGTTTCTGTCATGAATCCACAGGTCTGGGGCGCTTATTGATTTGCAATATTAGTCTGAGTCACGTCCAGAAGTCTGAGTGCGCTAACAAGAACAGTTTCCAGTTCATAATATCACAACGATGTGCGAAAAAAACGGAAGCGCGTCCTGTGTACCTGCTGTGTGTTCGTTAATTCTTTGTTTAGAAAAAAACAAAAGATTGAATCATTTCAGATTCATTTTAAATTAATAAACGAGCTTAAATTACCTGTGATTACCGGGTAGATTACATGTAATCTGATGTAATGCTAATAACCATCATGACATCATGTTCTTTATAAAAATAGTAAAAAGGTGACAGGAAGAGAGGACGACATCAGCAAAAAAAAATAAATAAAAATCAGCAGGCTTTTCCAAAATTAATTTTCCTGGATCTGTTGATCCCATTGTTTTTTTTAATCCAAACTTTTATGAAGACAGAAATCCAGAGTGCACGTCTGTCAGGATAGCACCAGAGGGACACTGAACTACATTACCCATCAGCCCCAGCATGTCACATGACTCATGTACGCTCACCTGTGTCTTGTGTCAGTGTGATTAGCACCACTACATACAGTCCTGGTTTCTCAGCGTCTGTTGTAATGCTCGTGATGTCTTGTGTGCCACCGTGTTGCCCCTAGCCTGCAGTTTGTGTGTATTATCCTTGTTTTCACATCCTTGTTATTTGTTAACACTTTGTTTAATAAATAATCTGTACTTGCGTCCGTCTTCGGCTCCGTCACATGACAACGTCTCTGTACAAAATCCGACTTCCAGGTCGAAGCTGAAATGTCCTACAGTGGTGTTTGTTTTTAAATATTTCTATTTATGAATATTTGATTTCTAGACTTTGTGTGGTCAATATTTTAGTTTTGTAAAAATTATTTTATGAAAAACATTCATGAATTGGCTTTGTTAGTGCGTGCAGGAAAAGAATGAACACAACAAACACGGACCGTGAACATGTTATTCAGAAAGATTTCAGTTTTGTTTTATTTTTTAAACAATGTACTAACAAAGATAGAAAAGTCAAATGACTCCAATTTTGTATTTTTCGATTTACAATTTTTGCTACTGGAGTTTTGGATGCAAAGCATGCTGGGAAACTTGAGTCACATGGTTCAGGGTTCAGACAAAGATGTGATGTGAAACCTTTCAATAAAATCAGCAGCTTTTTTTCTTCACGCTCAGGTTGTTTAACAGTAGATCAAGTGACGCGTGCATCAGTCCGAGAGCTGGAGCGAAGCCAGCTGGATCCACAGCACCTCCATCTGGCTCCACATCAAAACCACAGCATCCAAATACTACACACACACACACACACACACACACACACACACACACACACACACTACAGTGCTTTGCCAGTTGCTTAGTTACTAATAAACTGATTCAGATCTGTGAGGCGCTCATATATTTACACCTGAATATAGAAATGCAATCAACATATTGGAGTACAGATTCATTAGACTTAAACCACTGCACTGCTGAGTTCTGGGTTCTGATTGGTCAGAAGGTGTTGATTCATTTTCTATAAACGCAGCTCAGACAGTAGTGCAGCTGCAGATCACAGGCACTCATTATTATCATTTCTGTAGTAACAGCTCATTCACAGTGGACTTTTATGTAACATTGATGGAAGGAGTCTCCAGTGTCAGCGCTTTGTAACAGTCAGAGGTAAAGCTGTAACTTTAGGTTTTCCGACATCTTCAGGACAGAGGAGTTTACGCTTCTTTGCGGTTTCTCGGGAACATGACAAGCTGCGGGTTTTTTTTGTCTTATTAACTTCAAGAGAGAAAAAAGAGAGGCTGGTGAGGGAACGAGTGTTTATAGCTGCTATAACGTAAGTGACAACAGGAACTAACTTGTTACGAGAACATTAAATGTAACTATAAACGGATAAAAAGTATGACATGTCACTCTTTAATAAATATAAAAATTGTAATTGTTGGCAGGTTGCTGTGGTATAAGAGGAATAAAACACTTTGGGACGTGCTGGGAAATGATAGGTGTGTGTGTGTGTGTGTGTGTGTGGTGAGTTTGTAGCAATTCTATTTGGCAATGCTGTCATCAGTCTGCAAGTGTTATCTATCACACATTCTCTCTCTCTCTCTCTCTCTCTCTCTCTCTCTCTCTCTGTCTCCCTTTCTCTCTCTCTCTCTCTCTCACACACACACACACACACACACACTCCTCATGTTTTCATTTCATCATAGCTGTGTTGAAATATTCATGGCAGACTGATTGGGAGGATTAGAGATACGAACAGCGCAGATGCTTTTGCTTGCTTTTTTATTCATTCGCCCTGAAAATGAGACCAGCTGGATTTTATAAACAATACAGAAACACACACACACACACACACACACACACAGACATGATAATGAGGCTTGTCCCATCTTCCCTCAAGTCCATCTGGATCTGAATCAAATAACTGATGCATGCAGTTGGTTAAAGATAAAGTTCGAGTGATCAGCATTAAGAGTAATTGTGGCTCTGTTTCAAACGCTCGACGTCCTGCCTCGTTAGTCCTTCAAGTGTGTTTCTGCTGCACAGAAAACACAAGAACCAGCCCAAACAGGAGCAGGCTACAGTAGTTCTAGGACATTTTCCTCCACATTTCCTGAGAGACGACTGAAAGGGTCACCGTGACGACGGTATAAGCGACTGCATCATTGTCAAGTTCGACATGGACGCAGTGTTTGGATTAACATTATATCTTTAGCTTTAACTTTACCAGGCGTTCGGATCAAATAAAACCGAATGACTCATAAGGGTACAATAACGATGACTGAAATTATGACACAAAGAAAACAACACTGTAAGGAGGTTATGGATTTCTCCACAAAAGGTCATAATCATACCTGTATAAAGGTATTATAGGTATTTATTCTGATCCGTTTAAGCTGTAAAATTATTATTATGGACATTTTCTATCTAAACATTACAGTGAGACTTAGTTTTGAAGCGTAAAACGATCCAAGATTTTGTTTCACATGATGGTTAGACTGTAAATGAAGATAAAATGTACTCGCAGACACCAGCAGTGTTGCCAGATCTGTGGATTTGTTTCTGCAATAACTTCAGTACTACAACTGGACTGGACTCAACTGACTGAGTAAACTTGTTCCCTCAATTTTAATTGAGTAATGGGGTCTCCCAAAACTTGTATATTTCAGTTCACTTAACTTGATGCTCATGTAGACTGTACTTAAATTGTTAAGTTCACTTAACTTGGTGTTAATGTAGTGTACTTTATCGTTTACTGATGTGAAGCAAACCCGGGCCACTGCGGTCAGAGCACCGCATGCTAGCTGCTAGTCTAGAGTCCCAAAAGTCTCCATAAATAGGGGAAATGAACACTTTTTAGCAAAAAAAGTTTCTTTGTAAACACACACGGAGTCGACGTGACCAAGAGGATCGCCTTTTGCAGTTATCTACCAATCAGTGCATTAGTTCGCTTGTTGATGGCCAATCACATCAAAGAAAGACCAGAGTGAGCTATTATACTGAATCAGGATTTTGAGTTCATAATACATAAATAGGTTTAAATAAGATTTTAGATTTATGGGTAAAAACATAACATTTTAAGTAATGTTTAGTTGTGATTACTCGATTGTTTAATAAAGACAACATTAGGATTTACAGTGAAAGCTCAGTTAAAGGTTGTAATCCCATATGACAAGAAGATGCTGATTGCTGCTGTGTTTATTCTGTAAAATCATTAGTATAAGTAGCTTAGGATAGCTTTCTATCCAAAATTTACAGTGAGGTTCAGTTTTTTTGGGTGATACGATGTTCACTTTCTGAGGCTTAAAATATCTAGGCAAGATTTACTGTATAAAAGTCGTAAAATGATTTGTTTCACATGATGGTCTGACTCTGAATAAAGATTACTTTTAGCACAAAATTTACTCGAGGACCCCAGCAGTGTTGCCAGATCTGTGGATTTTTTTCTGCTATAATTTCAGTACTAAAAAAGCTCCATTAAATGTAATAACCCCATATGACTAAAAGATGAATCAAGCTATTAATGTTGATTGCATTGACTGCATTGATGCTGAAAATCATTATTATAAAATGGGTCTGAAATCTAAGTCATGCTCAGAGCCACAGTAAAATCCTCACTATACTGAATGCACACCTTTGATTTGAATTGTGTATTAACGTGCTCGGGTTAAAGGTGCAGCTTCACCTGTTTACCTGTTTACCGAGTTGATTTTTTTGGTGAATATTATTGATAATAAATTAACTTGTTTACTGAACACTGGTGTGTTTCATCATATTGTTTTTGGGTGTATTTTATAAAACAATAAGCCACTCGAAGTCGTGCATTACAGTCATTATATCACGAGTAAGAAGTTTTTAAGAGCATCTTTACCCGTGATAAAATCACACCCTCTCGTACCTGAGTGCTTTATTTATTTCCTAACGGGGTTTTAAAGTAGAAAGAAATTAAAGTAAAATTGGCTTTAAGGTTGCTTTTGATGGCACAATTGGCATCAATGAACCAAAATATCTTTCTTTTTTTTTATTTGTTTGTTTGTATATATGATATAGCAAATTAGCATTGTGATAGCCCCGCCCACAAGTGTCTTTAATTCCTGCTGCTGAATCAGGTACCAAAAGTCATCTAACTGGAACTTTTGGTACTGGACAGGAGGCTGATGTTAAAAAAAAAAGTACAGTTCTAGTTTTCTGATGCGTTTGTGCAGGAAAAGGCGTTTTATCAGTATGAGAAATGCGAGCAGAGCGATTAAGCACAAAAATCTCAGGAATTCTCTGAAACAGTGTTTTCAGCTTTCAGAGGAATGTGTGTGTCTCATGGGTCTCTTATTAAATTCTCTTCTTAAAAGCGTAAGAGTGACAACACGTCCAGGTCCAGGTGGTAATTAGCGTGTTTTGCGTTATTGATGCCCCGTGTGTCCAGCACGGTGTTTCGTTTGGAACGCGTCACTCTTTCACAGAGAGGCAGAGATGAGAAAAGCTTTCTCCCACACATGAGCTGTTAATCACTCAGCACTATACATTTACAGACGTTTTCTATCAAAACATTACAGTGCGGTTACAGTGAGGGTTAGTGCAGGTTACCCAGCGTCCTCTTTTTCCCTGTCCTCTTACTGAGGCTAAAAATATCTAAGCAAGATTTATAAGTCCTAACGATGGTCCAGGATTTTGTTTTACATATTAAGCTGGATTTAGATGTGTGTGATTTCAGCAATCGTTAAAGATCATTACTCATTACACTGCACGAGATCCTAATAAAAGCTTGGCTTTTACTTAAACACAAACATTCCTCAAAGTGAGCTTGAGCTAATAAGGAGATTTCTCTATCCACTAGCATGTTTCATTTTCATTTTGTCATCACCACTAGCGTATTTGTAGCTGTCCTGTGAGTTTGCCGTCCTCCTATTGGTGGCTTTTAGATGAGCTTCGCTGCTAGAACTTTTTTTGTCTTCAGTCGCAAATTCAAATGTTGCAGTTGAACTTCAGTCTCTCAAATTGTGCATTCTCCTAATTGCACTTCATGCACTTGCAAATACATGTTTGTTGTGTCCAGGGTTTAAAATGAGTTTTTGCCACTTTTATTGACCACGAGTTGGGGTTTGTTGCACAAACTTGGCAGCTAAAGACAACCAATGCAACAAAACTCCAATATAAATGCAAGTAAAAAGAGGATTTTTAAACGTGCATTACGTTTGCATATTGGAAAACTTTCAATGCTGCTTGCTTACTTTCAACTGTATATCCAGAGGCAGGAAGGATCGAAAATTTTTACTTGCAGATTTTTATAAAGCTGCTTTGTGACATTGTCTGTTGTTAAAAGTTAGAGGTCCTGACCCTCGATTGCCCAAAACGATCTCTCTGGCAGCTAACGGAATCTGAGCTACTGCTGCTCTCCATTCTGCACCTTCGACCTCGCGAAAGGACCGCGTTCTCATTTAAAAGGAGTGAAATCGCAGTCGGCGCTCGCCCGCCGTCTGATGTTTGAGATCTGCAACGTGTTAGCGGAGTGTAAATCAACGCTAAGCGCATGAGGAAATTAACCATCCGGTGTGTGTGCTTAACGTCTCAGCAAATGTCTGCTTTCAGCGTGATGTCTGTTGCTTTTACCGAACGCGGTTTCGAGTGCTAGCGTCAGGCCGGATCGAGGGTAAACACTCCTTTTAGAAAGCCAAGCATATGTGCTGACACACACACACACACACACACAGGGGAGGGTTAGCATGCCTGTCTCATCCACTCAAATGATTAGTAGCAGGCCTTGGCACTGGCCACCGAAACCAAGCTTTACTGAGCACTGGAGAAGTATTGCTCACCGAGTCCGTGTGTGTGTGTGTGTGTGTGTGTGTGTTTTTTGCCTTCTTCTTTTAAAATGGTTTGGCTCGCTTTTTCGAGGCCAGGCTACATCAAAGCACTGCAGCATTAAACCCCAAAAGAGAGAAAAAGTTAGCGTGTGTGTATTTTTTATATATATATATGTATATATACCACAGTGCTGCTGAATTCTGGATTCTGATTGGTCAAAGGTAAGTATTGATTAATTTTCTATAACAGCAGTTCTGACAGGTTTCCATAGTAACAGCTCATTCACAGAGATCTGTACGCCGGAAATTCTGCATGAACTGATTAAAAAACGTGAAATCGTTGATAGGGTGACGTTTTCTGTAAGGAGAAATGTGTTTATTTAACATTTATGGAAGGAGTCTCCAGTGTCAGTGCTTTGCAACAGTCAGAGGTAAAGCTGTAACTTTTTAGGAGTTTACTTTTTAACTTTGAGGAGTTTATGCTTCTTTGCAGTTTCTCGGTAACGTGACGCATAGTATAATGTGTCATGCTTTATTAAAAAATAAAAATTCCTGTGGTATAAGAGACAGAAAACACTGTTCTAGGGAAATAATCATCTTCAGGGTGGTAACAGTAACTCTGCTTTCATCACGTTATACTCTGTACTTATAAGACACGGCTGTAATTAAAAATCTGCAGGATTTATTTGGAAGTCAATTCCCTTCATTTAAATACTGGTTAATTACTTTTGTGAATCTGTCGGGAAAACGTGTGATGTGATTCGCCGTACCTGAGAGTGCTGATGTGCAGGAATGAGCTTCATTACGTCTGTAAATATCCGTCTCTCTCCGGAGTTTTGAGGACGTGCCGAGGCGAGGACAGAGTGTAGGGCGCCTACTGAGGCTGGATATCTAGGTCACGGATATTGAATCTCCTTGATATCTTTTATTAAGCCTCCTCCAGTGGCTGTTTATGAAGCGAGACGTAATGAGGAGCCTAAACAGCCACGCTGAGAAGACGATCAGCCTTGTTTCAGCTAAAGTGGTTTTGTCTCATGGAGGCCATCAGAGAAATTATAGCTAAATAAAATATACGGGTGTAATTTCAACAAAGCTAATCTCTTGTTTTCCAGCCAAAAATGAAATGTACACAATGCTCCTCTTACTCCAAATGAGGTCAATCAGCTAAGAAGTTTCTTTTCTTTTGTTTTACATAGCTAACAAGCAATGTAAATCTTGCTAACATGGTTCGCATAAATTCATGTAAAACAGACTTCTGTATAAAACTCTTCTCAGTTTGTGCTGTCACAAAAGAAGCTCAACAATTTAAATGAATTTGCAAATTATTTGCTGATGATGACATTATATGAGAAGATTTTAAGTCGCACAACCTGCATGCTGTGCTAGCTATCTAACTAGCTATCTATGGCTAATGACAGTAATGAACAAATAGCTGTTGTTGTTGTTGTTGTTGTTGTTGTTGTGGTTATTTTATATTTGGACAGGAAATGAGGAAATGTTGATGAAAATCAAGACTCTGAATACACTGATAGTGAAATCCCACTCACGTCAACCTAGTCAGCTAGCTATTTAGGGACATTTTGGTAGTTCCTCAGCTATTTATAATTTTACACAGATTTTCACAGGGAATAAAATCAATAAAAAAATGGATGTTAATATTTTCACTATGCTGAAATCCCAATCATGTAAACCTTCGACAAATCCTAGATAGTTTGCTAGCATTTACAGTAACTAACCCGCTAGCTATTTAAGATGTTTTTAATAGTTTCTCTTCTGTTTATTATTTTGCACAGATGTATTTTGGGTAAAATGTATGGTTTAAAATCACATGTTCACAGGGACTTTAATGCTTTCACTACGTCTCATCTGTGAGCAGCTGCTCAGAGCATTAGCGGTCTGTTTAGGTCCCATTTAAGCATTAGAGATTCTCTCTCCAAACCCTCACACACACACACACACACACACACACACGCAGTGAAACAAAGAGGCATGTGGGTGATAAGGGACAGAGACGTATACACACACACACACACACACACATTAAACCCAGACCCGTGGTGTGTTGCAGGTGGCGCCCATTTTTCAGCTGCGAGATGGTGATGTATTACTGCATTACTAATCAAAGCCAAAAACCCCATGACGCAGATTAATGCGTTCCGAATCAAAGGACATCTTGCTTAAATGTAAAAACACGCAAAACCAAAAGAGAATGTGAGCACAGCTATGCTTTGTGACTGATGATCATGAAGTTTATTTAATGCTAGCTGGTTTGAATAAACAAGAAACAGCATTCATGGTTAATTAGCATTTTTTATAGATGGTGGATTGTAACAAAATTAGATATTAAACTTCATTTCTATGGCCTGTGATGTAGCAGTGGATCACGTAATGAATTAAACGTGATGAATTAAAACCATGTATTTGCATTTGTAGCTCATTTGGTGAGCAAAGAAATTACCTAATATTACAATAATGTATTTTAATATATAAATAAAAAACTAAATTATTGCAAATGTAACATCCACGGGGATGTAAAGCTTCAGTGATATGAGTTGGATCTTCTATAATATATTGTAAAATATTTTAAAATAATTTTGTTAACAATATTAGATTTGAAAAAGTGTAACAGTAATAAACTTTATTCAGTCTTCTAATTTTTATCATGTAAAGGAGGTGTGGCCTCTTTACCTGTCAGTCCAAGGAAAAGAGGCGTGGCCTCTGACTATCATAGCGAAGGAGGCGTGCACTTTGTCCGTTCCAGAGAAGTAGGCGTGGCCTCTGTACCTGTCCATACAGTGAAGTAGGCGTGGCCTCTGTGCCTGTCCATACAGTGAAGTAGGCGTGGCCTCTGTGCCTGTCCATACAGTGAAGTGGGCGTGGCCTCTGTACCTGTCCATACAGTAAAGTGGGCCTGGTCTCTGTACCTGTCCATACAGTGAAGTGGGCGTGGCCTGTACGATACGATACGATACGATGTACGATAAGGCATCATCAAAATCATCAGAAAAATTGATTGTGATTTCCAAGACCTACACCGTCAGAACAAAATACAAACAATGTTAATGTACCGTAACACTGCAAAAAAGTGACATCTTAGCAAGGGAAAATATCTTGAATATAGTCTAATTTATCTAGTATTTCCTATTGTAAGAGTACCATAAACCAAATTTAAGATTATTAAACCTATTTCTAGATATTTTTACTAATTTCAAGCTATAAAATTTCTTATTCTATTGGCAGATAATTTTGCTTTTTTCTAGAAAAAAATGCTTAAAATGCGCAAAACTTGGCTATCTGCCAAAAGCAAGACTATTTCATATCTAAAAGTAGGTTTAATAATCTTATATTTGGTTAATTGTAATCTTATAACAGGAAATACTAGACAAATTTGACTATATTCGAGATATTTTCACTTGATAAGGTGTTGTTTTTTGCAGTGAACTTACAGGCCGTTACGTTTCTTGGTTCTTCAACTAAAGGGACCTAAAACATGCCCTTGACTGTCCCACTGTAGTCACAAGAACATGTCACAAGAAATTTAGACTTTTTCTGCTTGTACAAACAGTGGGTTTGGTCTGTTTATTCATCTCTTTCAGATATGATTATGTGGAAGTGGAGGAACCTGATGGAAATCTGGTGCTGGGTCGTTGGTGTGGCTCTCAGTCTGCTCCTGGCCCTCAGACGTCCAAAGGGAACCAGATTCGCATTCGCTTCATTTCAGACGAGTACTTTCCCTCTGAGCCAGGTTTCAGCATCCACTACTCTGTCCTGCAGCAGGTAAGCAGTTTACAACTTATTCTCCCTCTGTAATGCACTGAAAATGTGCAATTATCGCTTATATAACAGGAGCTTGCTGGTGAGCCAAGGTCATTTTCCACATTGTGAGCAGTGTGAGATCGTGACTGAGAGTTTGTCCCTAGAACATAGCTTTTCGTATTTCTGTAAATTGGATGATACAAGACAGGACTGAGAAATGCTGCTATTTAGGGGTGTAATTGAAGGCTTATCCAGAGGTACCTAGGTTTTTTCCAGCACAGCTCAGGAAAATGTCCTCATATTGCTTTTTTCTATTATGGTTTCCTGTCATTCAGGTGGTTAAATTGCCAGTAGGAGTAAATTGAATGACTAAAAGTATTGTTTAATGAGGAAATGCTTGAAAATGGTCTCTTATTGATCACCTACTTCCAGAACAAAAATAGCTTCTACAGCAAAAAACATGGTGAATGGCTTACTCAACATAGCCATCCTAATCATGCAGTAGATGGAAAAAAGGGGAAAAAAACTGATATGTGCAGTGGTCTCTATTAAAGTACAGAGCTTTTGCTCAATACCAAGGATTTGACAAATGAACTTGTGTTACTGGGAGGGATGTTCTTGTTAAAAATTTGTGAGAATAAGAAAGCGGAGAACATTTCCATAAGAGTGTGACCTACATTTAAAACTGGTATCAAATGGAATAGATAATGAAGCTGGCATTCTCACGGGTTCTTTGGATGGTTAAAATGTTCCAGGTTCCTATAGGGATTCTACTTAGAAGGGGTTCTATTAGGGTTCTATTGTATATCGAACCCTTAACTCACCATTTGGTTAAAACTTTATAAACATATAAACATATGACATAAGACATTTCTACAATCCACAATATACATTGTGAGCAATGCCAGCAAAACATTAGTGTTGGATTAAAAAACAAATATGAAAAACTGATTTGAATGATACTTTTAGTTAATGTCTACCAAAATAAATTACTTTTTTATTTAAAAATGGAAAAAAAGGTTAAAAACATATATCACCTGCAATACCTGCAATATTTCAGAAAAGCATATCATGATAAATTATATCATAATATCAATATTATATCATCATATTGCCAAGCCTTAGTCAGCTGATTTGCCAGTGCTGGATGCAACAAGTTAGCCAAACTCCAACAAACACAGTACAACCTTGAGATTTGGTGATATTTCGTGAAAACGCTTGCCTGGATCTTCATAGACATCAACCTAGTTCTTAGATAATAAGATGGTCCTTAGGAGGTGATCAAGTTCTGGAGGGTCCAGGACAGTTTGGTGCTCTCTATGCTGAAATATGTGGCATGTTTCATACACTTTAGGACACTTAAAAGTTGCTAACTTTGAAAAAAAGATACCAACTTCAGAAGTCATCAGAAAAAAAAAAAGCTTGGGACCACCCAGACTAGTTCCAACATGAAGAACAAACCATCTAGCAGAGAGAAAAAGTAGGGCAAATGGAACATCAGTGTCCTTTATATGTGGCTGGAGTGTCTGGAAAACTTCAAAAATCCCATTGTGGTGTAATTCAAACCCAGCAAAATGCTCTGACAGAAATCGGTGAGATGAAACGACCACTTTGTGAATACTTGTCCCAACACAGGAGGGCAAATTCCTCATGTCAAGGCATAGCAGTTTATCTCCATCTAAAGGACAAGACACACTGCTTCAAGGACAATAAACACTGCATAAACAGAAGTTATTCAGTTCCAAAGAGAGTATAAGAGGTCATCTGTGTAAATCTGGAACACACCGTGCCTGAACAAAGGATGAGTACCTGATACACCACTTATTATCTACCTACAATGGCATCGTTCAGCTTTCTCCACCAGTTTACACCTCCAGGCCCTGAATGTCATGTGGTCTTACCAAGTGTCATGACATCAGCGGTGTGAATGACACTTGGTGGAATTTCCCAGCATTCAGTATGACTGATGAAGCTCAAATGAGTGGAGAAAGGGCTTTGAGATTATACAGTACACATCCAGACACTGTGAATTATTACTCTCATTGTTTTTCTACCCTTAGAGCACAGGAAAGATGAGCCTGAGGAAAAAAATACTACTTTCTGTCACTCTACACTCTGTATTTAACTCAGTCTGTCTCTCTCTTTGTCTGTCTGTGTATACCCTCCTCTTCATCCTTGACTCTAATGTCTCTTTGTCCTGTGTTGTCTCCGATCTCATCCTTCCTTTTCCTCCACGCAGACCACACACACATCCTGAACCTCCACACTCCATTACTTTCTCTAACAAAAGCTGTCAGCTCTGAGAGTGCTGTGTATTCCATCCTGTCACTCAGCTGTTTCTCTTGCTATTCGTCTGAGTAAACACATCTAATCACCCACAGCAAAACCAGCTCATCTGTGCAGCTAATGAGGTTTGGGGGAAAAAAAAAACAATAAGGGATGTCAAATTTCAGGAGATGTAAGGTAAGAGTCCTTAAAGGGCCGTGGTGAAGGGGTTTTGGATTCAGTGCACCACAGGACTGCTCATAATAGTGGCACCCTTGCTGATCTGATCTAAAGGGAGAGGTCAGACAAAGAGTAAAATTTGAAAAAGACTCCCACGAAAGGTACAAAAAAGGCTAAGTGTACCCTTCATGGATTTGGGTTACTGGGACTCAACCCCTGGAGCCAGGACAAGGAGTGGTATTCTGCAGTCGAGCATTTGATCACAGGTCCTCCCACATAACCTGGTCAGGTTCAGACCAAAATGGAGATGTGGAGATCTTGTATATGCAATATCATTTGGGTCTAGAACCTTGAAAATTCTTATTCATGTTCATGATCTCTGGGTAGTGAGCGAAAGTACAAGCTTGTGGAAATTAGGTTCATTTGCAGGGTTGCTGGGTTTCCTGTCCATGACTGCATGAGGAGCTTGACAAGAGAGCCTGACTTGACTGGAGAGCCTCAGAGTAGAGCCACTGCTTCTGTGAAATAGGAAGAGCCAGTTGAGTTGCTTTGGGCACCAACCCAGGACCTGCTGGAGAGATTATATCTCACAGGTCTGGGGATCCACATGGAAGAGCTTGAATCTGTGGCTGGGGATTGAGAAATCTGGGATGACCTTGTCAGCTTGCTGCTACCACGGCCTCACAAGAGGAAAACGGATGAATGAATAAAATATATTGGCCCAAAGACATGCCACCAGACATTGTCCTTAAAAACAGGTCAGGAAGATCTCACACATGTGTCTTCCATCTGTTTAAAGTCTGAGAAGGAGCGGTATTGGATTGGTTCTCATAGATAGATAATAGTGATAGTATTAGATAATGCTAAATAAGGAGGTGCAAGGAGAAGTCCTGCATATGCTGGTTTCCACCAGTGAACTGTAAATGATCTGCCCTTTTAAAAGTCTAGCTTTTAGTTAAACATTTACATGAGAGGATGGAACGAATAGAAAAGGCCGATATACAATTTGCCAATGGGCAAATATTTTAGAGAAGCTCTGAAAGCTTTTGACTACCCAAAGTGGGCCTTTGTTTAAACATCAACAACAGGAACAGATGAAGAATTTGAGAGAAAAATAACAGAGTGAACTGATCAACATTGTTATCCCTGGTGTGGCAGGACTGCCTGGGAAACTTAAAGGATCAGACACCAAACGCAAGCCTTCGGAAAGATTAATCATGTTTTTTTTTGGTGCGAAAGAAAACCAAGGATTGGAAACCACAGTTATGACAGTTACAACAGTTACATAACATAACAGTTAAAACTATATTCCTTGGCCACAGTACCACTCTGAAACCATGAGACTGCCCTGGTCATGAGTGCAACAACCACGGTTATAATAAGATACCATAAAGCCCCATAGAAAACATCTGCTAACCATAATTACCATGATGTACCACCATAGTATGTAAGAAAGAAATCACACAGTGTGGTGCTGTTATAGTAAAACAATCATTTACAGGGTGGCGTGATAAACATCTAGAAACGTCATATAGAAACGATAACGTATTAGAATGAGTGCATTAATATAAACCTGTGATTTGTAGCTGCACTACTCTCAGAGCTGCCGTCATAGAAAATTAATCAACATGTGTGCTCTGTGGTATAAACTATAATAAATAAACACGAGAAACTGAAGAAAGGTGTTCTTTTTTATTAACAAGAGGAGCTAAGGAAGTGAAACTGTAAAAAATCAAGTCTAAAGAGGGAGGGAGGCTCTGATAAACCACTTATGATTAACCTGCACAGTATTCATGTTGCATTAGTCTGCTCTTTCCATTTAAGTGGAGTGTTTTACCTCGGAGAGAAAAGCTCATCCACCAAGAATGTGTCGCACTCTCGGGCTAATTACAGTGCACTGAGGTGTATAATCCTAGCCAAAATGACCTTCTGACCTCACCAACAATAATAGGTGGGAAGATTTTCCAGGCTGCAGTCATAACTCCTGCTTGTGAGAGTGTCGCTTTCCATTTCCGACTCGGCCGTGCTTCAATTTCCTCCCGGGTTTCGCATGGCACATTTAGGGAGGATTATTCCCCTGAAATGATTTAATAAACCCACTCACCTTTGATGTCTGATTCCTGTCAGAACTTTACGAGTCCCCTGTCTTTCTTTCTTGCTTGTTTACAGATGTGTTTGAGCGTGTCTTGACACTTTTATGCACTGGCAAGAGCTACTCTCACTCTATACTGAACAAAGTCATCCTTTATCTTCCTTTCAGTGATTTAGTAGTGATTCAGGCGGTGATCACAGGATAAAACAGACAGGATTTATGTCTAAAGCCCTATTCGGATGGGACTAGTTTTACACAGGGAGGTGTGGTAATGTAATTATTAGTGGAGTACCTCTGTCATTTTAGTCCTGTCAGAATCTGTCATGTCAGTAATTTTTATGGACTGCACGTGTTTTATCTAGAATCTAGAAAGATTTTTGCCATGTTTTACCTTCTTTAAAATGACCAGTAGAAATAACCTGATAGTGATTTGACATGTTGGTACTTTTTTGTACTTTTTCTTCAGTACCAGGAAGCACTTAAAATGCAGAACAATAAAATATAGACGTTTAAAAGGACATCAGAGAAGCAGGGGTTTCGAATAAGCTGCTGAGCTCCCAGCACAGGTACAGCCTACATACATGTAATGGTCATGTGACACACCCCTAAAACAAGCACTTATAATAAAGGACAACTACGCCTACATTGGGATTATTACAGGCTTCCAGCAACTTTAGTCAACAGAGAAGTGCCTGGAAAACTATTCCCATCAGAACCCAACTTATTAGATGTCTGATTTTAGTATATGAACAATGAAGGTTTCACAGATTCGTCTTTGCTTCTAAAATGACATATCCCAGGTTATGAATTTCTATCCTGATTGATGAAGGAAAAAATAATATTTGAACAGCTTTGCCATGAAGAACAGTTATGCAACTTCTGAAGATGAGGTTTATGCAACCAGTGCTCTCAGGTCTAAAAGTGTTGTGTTTTTTCTTCAAGCTTTCTTGCGCTTTGCACGAGGGATAGGAGGTGTGTTTTGGCCCACAGTTCTCCCATCACAGAAGGTGTGGCTGACTGATGGAGCTCTATTTATAGAGCGTGGAGGAGGATGGAGAGCGGGAACCTACAATTCTGCTGCCCCTCCAGACCTGACTCACAGCACTCCTGCATTTCCTTTGGCGCCTTCTCTCAAAATCCATTTAGCATCCAGCTGGATTGTGGTCAGAATTCCATCTAAGGGGATTTGTCTGTATAGTGTTTAAAGTGTTTCGTGTCAGGGATGAGCATGTGGTGCATGATACAATGTCGGTCTGGTTCCTGGCACTCGCATTGCTACTGACTTAGACTCCGTGTCCTGCCATTGTGTGTTCCCAGAACCATGTACCCACTTCACCCAAGCCCAAATTCCTGCAGCTATTAGCATGTGTCACCACTTTGGGAAAGTTTTTGGAACAGATTTTGCTTTTGCTGTTGCCGTGCTTAAGACAAATTGTGATGAGGCAACTTTAGCTGGTTTCCTTTCAGAGAAGGGTTTAACTGCAAATACACCCTTTTACAGAACATGTTTACCTCTTTACAAATTGCCTAGCTCACGCTAATGCTGAAGGATTAATCAGTGCAATGTTTTTTCTACCAATCTCAACCGTAATTTATTGAAATTTTAGGAAGAGGGATATATTTTATGGGTCTTCATGCATATAAATTCATAAGGATAGCCATGAACCAACTAATCAACTGCATCTCAACAATATGTCAACTGATGTTTATCTATCTTTCAAAAAAGTACACATGAGTTGATAATCAATAGACAATCTATTAACCTTAACATCCATAAATCATTGTCATGTTGTTAGTGATTTGCTAAGAACGTGTCGCCTGATGGTTCATAAATGTTTAGCTGCTGGTTTGTCCCTAAAGTCTCTAAAGTGGACTATCCAAAAGTGTTACCAACTCCAGTAAAGCGTACTTATCCATACTCGACCCCATTTGTCAGAAGTTATGGTTGTTAAATCAAATTTTGACTGTTGTTACCAAGATATTTTTTTAACAGTTATTTTGGCAAGAACATAATGCAGTTTATAAAGTTTATAATGTAGACGTGTGCTTTAAGTGCAGCATTTGGGAGCAAACCACTCCTATTATTGACTTCTGTTTGGTTGTTAGTTGAATGCTCATGAGCTTCATAAAAGGTAAACACGCTTTACACCCTGGTCTGATGCCAGATTAGCTTGAAATTCAACTGGGTTCTTGCGAACAGTATACTGTATACTGTAGACCAAACATAAAGGTTGGTGGTACTTCCAGGTAGGTAACTAAAGTCTAAATAACAAACTGAACCAAAACATTGGTGATAATCATGAATAAAAGCTTTAATTTGCTGGTATACAACATGTATTGTATTCCGTATTCTCTAACATTCTTTCATTTTTCTATTACATTAGGCATGTTGATGCCATGTTGTGACTCATATCCGTTTTGAGTCTGCTGACTGATAGAGCGTTTAGCTGTTTCATAGTTTTTTGACCAGACCTTGAATAGACTTCCAGAACTATTTCATGACTCCCATGGTCATCCGGCCCAGACATGCTTCCTGTAAGGGTAACCCATGACAAAGTTTGAGGTGGTAACTTTCATTCTATCTGACTTCCTTTCTGAGAAGTGTTTGGATGCTAAAATTGCAATGTGTTTGTTAGAGTCTGTGGTAAGGCGTGTGTTTACTTCATCAAAAATTGCCTGATGCCAATGGGATGAATCGGTTTTCCCATTCACTGAACTTCACCACTGAAACTATTCCTACAAGATAGCTTGTGCAAATTGTAATGAATTGCCTACTGACCTCAAGTACCAAAGTATTTATGAATACCAATGCTAACCTAGCATAAGTGTAGGTCTTGTAATATTGTTGTCATGCTTATGACAAAGTGCGACGAGGCAACGTTCGGTCTAGCTGGTTTCCTTTCTGAGAAGTGTTTGGCTGCAAAATTGCAGTGTGTTTATTGATGTCTTTCCCTTGCACTGAGTAACTTTGTCAAAAATAGCCTAGATCCCAGTGATGCCAAAGTGGATTTGTGATTGTGAAGCCATGTTGTCTTTGAACAACCACTAGCCCTACTGATTTTAAGCACCAAAACTTTTTACCAATACTGTTGCTAAATTGGCATAATTGCAGGTCTTGCAATACTGTTTTATAGAAGGTATGATTCTTGCCAAAGTAAAGACCAAGCAGCTCATTTGTCACTGCTTCTGGGTGTACAAGCAGTAGCACAGAATGACAGCTCAGAATGACATATATACAGCTTGTTATTCCATGTCATAGCTGTCTACATTACCCCTGTAGCACTTTCTTTTGAAAGTTCCCTTAACTCTTCAAAGCTTTGCGTCAACTTAAAATAACTTTTAAGGATGTTACTGAACAAGATTTACTGAACACCTGTAGCTAAACGCTTAAAAATAAAATCAAGGGCTCTTTGCATGGTCCCATTTTCTGAAAGGGAATGCCTCTGTTTTAGGGATCTCCATAGAACCTTTAGGGCTCCTCTTTAGGGTTCTAGATGGATAAGTCCAGGGTACATCAATTCACCATTTACTAGCATGCATAAACTTTACCAAGACAATACACTAAGTAAAAGAAAAGCACATCTGTAACAGGTATTCTATGTTCTTGGTAGCTAAAACACTGTTGTAGGGCTATTTATGGTACCTTAACGGCTCCCCCAGAGGGACATGCCAAAGAACCTTTAGGGTTGTGGATGGACAAGCTCATGGTTCATCAAGTCAACATGCATGAACTTTTCCATGGAAATCCACCTTTAGTTGTTTGTTTTAGATGGAGTAATAAATGTGGTAAAAAAAAGTTGCACATTTGGGGCCCCTGGAGTTTGGGAAACATTTGACAGGAAATAAAATTATAATCCAAATGTAACTGGATAAAGGAAGGACATTTTCAGAGACTTGCTTGTGATCAGAGGATTATTGGTATCAGCAGGATCTCAATGAAATGGTTGTATCTGTTGGTGTTTATTGAATAAGTTTGGAGTGGTCTACTTCAGGCCATGCCCTTCAGAACATCAAGAATTCTGGTTAATCATTTCTAAATTTTAAGAATTTGCTGAAGGCTATCTGTTTGTAAAGGGAAAGGGTATGGTGAGGGAAAGGATTAGCATTCAAAGAAGGTACTTCTCCAAGTTACAAACAAGAGTGCTCGTTTATGTCTAATTTTGTACCTTAATGATGTTTCTCTACAATTATGTTCCTCTAACAGGAGGTACAAAAAACAAACCCCTAAGGGTACCTTCTCAACAAAATTACTCTTGATTGTTGGAGATCATCTTGAATACCCAGTTCCTCTTCACTGAGACTCAGTTTTCTGTTAAAACAGCAGAGCTCTGTTTCTCTGTGGTCAGCCTCATCGGCTAAACACACTCCACCTAAATAAGCAATCATTCACTTTCACCACTTCCACCAGGAGCAGAGGAAAAACCAGCCTCAGCCATAAAAACCCCAGGAAAAGCCTCTGGAAAACAGTAAAGGTTTGAGTGAAGAGCCCATTAAAATAGCACCTAGCTCTGCAAACAGGGAACATTCAGATCTCAAGAGAGGGGGATGGAAAAGCTGCTCTTAGCAGTGAGGAGGATAAGCTTGAGATGTCAAATCTCTCATATGAATATAATAAAAATGTAGAAGAGTAGAGACCTGCACACTGGGTTTGTTTCTCCCAAGTGATAGTTTAATAATGGCTGAAAGCTTTCAGCATTCTTTAGTTTTTCAGGGAAACAACTAGGAACAGATCTGCACTGATTCATTTGGTTAAGCTAGTTAAAGTCTATATATAGCAGGTCCATATAAAGACATGACATGACTGTTGGAAAGTGAGATTGAGACCAGATCTCAGACATCCCTCAAAAGGTCTAGACACTTACGGTGACCTTTCTGGACTCCAATGAGCCCACGGGTTTTTTTATGTAAGTGGAATGAGGTGGATTGGTGAAGATAAAACAGCACCCTGTCTCTCTCGTGGAAACCAGTGATGCTAGCTAATCATCCTTCCAGATTGGTAGCTGTTAAGTGATAGAAGAATCTTTGCTCGCAGGTGGGAACTACTTGACAAATTGGGAGAGAAATTCACCACAAATCTGGCTACGTGTTCATCAGGGAGTTTGTAAAGTATCTGTGGGGACTGCATTATTACAAGCAATAAAATGTTAATAGACATGGAATTAATTTACATTCATGAATATTTTCCTTGGAGGATACATCATGAATGCATTCCTTGGTCTCATTCCATGAACAGAATTCTTGGATTGTCCTTGCCAAGAGGCAAATGTGTTGGATTTCTTTCAAATTAGACTGAAGGTACCATAAATATTTCCTAAGCAAGTCCTTGGGGACACAAGGCAATCCAGGTTTTTTTTTTTTTTTTACTCTCTCTAAGCAAATGAACCATGTACCACCAGTTCCATGTATTTCCTGTTCTTGGTTGCTGAATCACTTTTGTAGGGCTCTCCATAGAACATTTAAAGGCTCTCCCTGAGATACAAACCAAAGTACCTTTAGGGTTCTACACAGACAAGTCCACTGTACATCCAGCCAACATTTGCCAACACACATGGACTTTTCCAAGACAATCCACTAAGCAAAAGAAAGTACACTTTTACCAGGTATTCCATGTTGGTTACTCAAACTCTCGGTTGGGCTCTCCATAACCTCCAGATGGACAAAGCAGGGAATATTTAGGGTTCTAGATGGATCTGTCCAGGATACATAAACTTTTCCAAGAAAATCAACATTTTTGCAGAAGAAAGCGTACCTGTACCAACTATTCCATGTTCCATGTTGGTTGCTCCAATACTCTGTTGTAGATCTCCTCACAGAACCTGAAAGGGCTTCTACAGAGGTAAAAGAACCTTTAGGGTTCTAGATGGATCAGTCCAAGTCTCTGGCTTGTTCAGTAGGGATCTAACTCTATATCCAGATTCCTCTAATGCTTTGTGACAATGTCTACTAGTAAAATAAAGGAAAATAAAAAAATAAATTGAATTCAATTGACCATTAATGGTAGCTATATGATTATTTTTTATGCTGAACTGCTTTTCTGACCACAACGACTCAACTTGCCTTCACACTAAAACTTGTCTCGCCCAGACTCCCCGACGTCTGTTTGTTTATTTACATCCAATCACACGTTTCTGGTGGAGTTCTTTGCTCGGATGCTTGACTCACTCTGAGTAACTGAGGCTGTGTCAGGTCTGTTAAACCCTTTTTTTTCCCCCACACACAGATGCAACCAATTTGAAACACCTTGTTGTCAGAGCTACACAACACAGTGGGATCCATTATTTCATTCTGGGGTTTATACCTCACGAGATCAATTCATCAGCTCTGACCTTGTGCATGACGTCAAAGGGATTTTGTAGAAGGCAGAGGAATAAGATCATGTTAACTCCTTCAAAGGGGGGTAAATATTTTCTGGGTTGCTATGCATGAGGCTGTCAGAGCATATGGCTTGTAAGAATTAGAAAACGGCTACAGTGAACGTGTTGGATTACAGTGTGTCTATATGGAAATTTCAGTTTATCGCTTACTGTAGAATTTACGGCCTAACAGAGCATATTATGCCTTTTGACATTCCTAATAAGCAAGATGACTTTAATTACATCTATCTACCATTCATTGCTCCCAGTTTTAAAGCTGTATGTAGCATGGCGTTAATGCTGTGTTATGACTTTACCTTAATACGAATAGACTCTTGTGACTGATTCATGCAGAGGAAACTTGGTTTTGGCCGAGATATTAGGCTCAGAAAGCCCTCTAATATGATATACGTCTCAGCAGGAGACATCTTGAACGAGACTTCACATGTTCATTATGTGACAGAAGGGAAGAGCGTCACACATTCACGAGTTGTTAATGGTTTCCATTCCACATTATTCATGACTGCAAGATCTTGCAAGAGAGAAAAAAGAGACAGAGAGAGAGAGAGAACTGGGAGGTGAGGGATATTTCGAAGCAGAGGAAGGACTGAGAACAAATCTTTTATCTAAAGTTTATTTTTTTAAATGATCCCCTTAAATAATCTAACAAAGAAGTGACATTTTCATTCGCACGTTTATATGTGAAGAACAGACTTATGATGTACAATGTAAGTAAAGACTTTTTGTTAAATTAAATCCGCTGAATATTTGCGATCAATATTCATGATATCAGTATTAAGCATAATAAAACATTATAATTTTAGTCATTAGTATGCGCTCATGATCTATAGAACAGTGTAATGTACAGTGCTGTGGGTTTTGTTCATACTTTATTCAGGTGACTTTGAAAGTATGATGAAATTATGTTAAAATGATGTGCCGTGATTTCCCATCTTGAATAATGATCCATTATCTGCTACGCTGTTTTCTATTCAACCTTCAACCGTCCTTGTTCTGAAAATAACAAGCCATCGTGGTGGAATAGTCTTGTGTCTTTTGATTCGAAGTGCCCTCATTCAGTCACACTGACCCCATTCACAGCTCTCCTTTATATCACGAGCATCCTTTATCAGCGGCCATGACGTCTATTACACGGCTGTAACCATGCCAACAAGCTTTTCACAGCCTTCCTGCGCTTACAGTGAAGAAATAGCGGCAGCCTTTCAAATGAGAAGGAATTTGTCATTAATAAATTTTCTTTTTGGCATCAATTTTTTTTAAATTGCCATTATGGAAAATTCCAATGGAATTTGCTGGAATGCTTTCTTGAATTCCATTAGATATCCATTGGATGTGGGATTTTAATGGGAGTATAAAGTACATTACTGGGTTACAGATTGAAATATGGTCTAATTCTATTGGGTTCCAAGTTTTTTAAAAGTGTTATAATGGGTTTTCCATTGAAATTTGGTTCTTCAGAGTTCTTTAGGGTTCCTGTTGAATGTTTATGGGGTACACATTAAAATTTCATCTAATTCTTTAGGGTTCTTGTTAGATTTTTATGGTTATACATCAAAATATGGTCTAATTCTATAGTGTTCTAGTTGGACTTCTATTGAAATGTGGTTCTTTAGAGTTCTACTGGGTACCTGGTGGATTTTGAAAGTTGGTCTACAATTTCAAACAGCTCCTATTGTAATTTAATTCTTTATCCTTTGAAATATGGTAAATTCTATATACTGTTCATATTGGACTTTTATGGGTTATCTATTAAATGGTTTTATGCAGTTCTATAGTGTTTCTGTTGGATTTTTATGGGTTATCCATTGAAATATGGTCTAATTCTGTTGGGTTCCAATTGTATTTGAATGGCTTATCCATGGAAATATGGTTCTGTAGAGTTCTATAGAGTTCCTGTTAGATTTTTATGGGTTACCCATTGAAATATGATCTAATTCTATAGTGTACCAATTGGACTTGAATGGGATACTCACTGAAATATGGATTTATAGAGTTCTGTAGCGTTCATGTAGAATTTCTATGGGTTATCCATTGATATTATAGTTATGTAGAGTTCTGTAGGGTTCCTGCTGGATTTTTTACATTGAAATACATCCATTGAAATATGATCTAATTCTATAGGGAGTCTGTTTCATGTTTATGGGGTATACAGTAAAATATTATTCTATAGAGCTCTCGACTTTTATGGGCTACCCATTGAAATATGGTATCATGCCCTAGAATTATACTCTATTTCCTGTTGGGTTACCCAATGAAATATGATCTAATTCTATAGGGTTCTTTTTGGATTTTTATGGGATACTCACTGAAATATTTGAAAATGAAAATACTCCTGATGTAAAATGTGCTTGGTGAATAAACCTGACCTGAGATGTTTACTGTCTGATTTGCGCAGAAGCCGGCCGTGCCCGCCGTCATGCCCGCGGCTCTGCACAGCGTGGAGGCAATGAGTGAAGCCGTGGCTGAATTCGGCACGGTGGAGGAGGTCCTGAAATACCTGGAGCCTGATCGCTGGCAGCTCGACCTGGAGGAGCTTTACAAGCCCACATGGCACGTCCTGGGCAAGTCCTTCTTCCACCAGAAAAAAAACAGAGGTAGGAATAATCCAGAGATCTGACTGTTCAGAGCTACACTGATGCTGAGTTGATGTGCTCTTGGAATTATTGTTAGTATTTGTTTTCGATCTAGAGGTTGATCATGAATGTTTCTTCATTCGGTAAAGACAAAATGGGAGCTTTCAGAAGAATTTTGATACACGAGGTCCTGACTTGTTATTGTCCATTACATATTTATTATGGTGGTAAAAAAGGACATTTGAGGGGTCAGTCCTGGGTCATTGTTATTTTTTTTGAAGACCTTTTAGTTGTCATAGATACTCTGAAGCTTAAATGTGGAGTGTGTTATGTGCTCAATAGATTAGGATGTTAACGTTATAACATTAATCTAGAATTAATAATTTCAATTTTTGAGAAATAGGGCAATCAAAGAATAACTTGAAGGTGGATTCAGAAAAAACACTGTTCTTAACATGTTTTCACTACAAAACAACTTATCTTTGTCTAATGCTGATGCATTGTTTCTTAAATAACGTTACTCAAAATTTAAAGATCCCATCAATTTTAAACAAACAAACAAACAAACAAACAAATAACACTTTGTACTTATTGGCTGAAAGCAGTAGGATCGAGCATGTGCTACAAAAAAAATGAAAAAAAGAATTAAGCAAATTGTAATGGTGCATTAATACAATATTAAGACGAATTTTAATTTCATAAAAGAATTGCTAAAACAGCAAAACAATGGATTTGTCCCAGTTTTGAATAACAAATTCCTGAATAATAAGGATCAGCTGAGGAAGTAGTTGATTTACCATTCTTGATTCTTGACTCTAGACTTTTTGGATCTTGCTGTGTCTCAGGCCAATAATAAAAGCTGAAGTAAACAGCTGTATAAAGTCTGTGTGTGTGTGTGTGTGTGTGTGTGTTAAGGCGTGGTGGATTTGAACCTGCTCCGGGAGGAGGTCCGGCTCTACAGCTGCACTCCTCGTAATTATTCGGTGTCCCTGCGTGAGGAGTTGAAGAGGACGGACGTGATTTTCTGGCCCAGCTGCCTGCTGGTGAAGCGATGTGGCGGAAACTGTGCCTGCTGCTCGAACAACTGCTACGACTGTCAGTGCACTCCCACTAAAGTGACCAAAAAATACCACGAGGTACAGTACAGACTCCACTAAGCTCTCGGTTCCCACTTTCCCAAAAGCACTGAGGGGATAATGGCATCTTAAATATTAACATCGGTGTGGAAAATAGTTCATTAATAATTAATTACTGTACATATTTTTTTCACTGTAAATTGCAACACAATGCAGCATAACAGCAAGAAACAACAGTGAAATGCAGTAAGCTTTAATAAAATGATAATGTACAGATTTAAGAAGCCATAAATACACATAAATAAACATTTAATAATAGCTGTATAGTTTTTTGTTTCCAAAAACGTTTACATGTTTCCGGAAAACGTTTACATGTTTCCAAAAAGCTGTTACTGGAAAATGATTATATCTTTCCGGAAAATTGTTACAATTCTGGAAAGTTGTTATATGGTCATTTTTGAACCCTTCAAACCTCAGATACGTTTCATCGATAGGGAAAATACAGGGATATTTTTATTCTATTTGAAAAACACCCACAATTCGGGTCAGTCAAAATATTTGAGTGTATTACTTTGTGATTGCGTGCTGGCTCACAGCATGCATAAAGCTGAGAAGACAGAACATACTTCTTTTATTCCAGCATTTTTTTTTCTGCACTTAAACTTTTATTATTCAGTGATTTTCATTCTCACAGATGGAAATGTAATTATTTTACAAAATGTAATTTCTCCCTTATTCTTAGGACTCTAACTGCTCTTTAATCCTCATCTTCACTTTCCAAACTCAGAGACTTTAATGTTCTGAATTTTCATCATATTTTCATCTTATTTTTCACCTGATATTTACATGACAAGCTGCGTTTTTTTTTTTTTTTCTCTTATTAACGTCAAAGAGAGAATAAAGAGAGGCTGGAGAGGGAACGATGGTTTATAGCTGCTATAACGAAAGTGAAAGCAGGAACTAACATGTTTCCTGGATGTTCCACAACATTAAATGTAACTTTAAATGGATAAAAATCATGATATGTCATTTATTAATAAATTAAAGATTGTAATTGTTGGAAATTGCTGAGGAATAAAGAGGTATAAGAGGATTTTCCTATAACAATCATGTTTTATTTACTTAGTAAATCATGAGACTATTTTAGTTTCTTTGTAAATGTGCATATAATGTTGGTTTTCCAAACAAAATCTACGTCGCTGTTATTGGGTCGAACTCACAGTGTCTCATTTCTGTCTCTTGGCACGGCTGAAGGTCCTGATGCTGAAATTCAGACCAGGTCGAGGCTCGCTGAAGTCGTTGACGGACGTGGCGCTGGAGCATCATGAGGAGTGCAACTGCGAGTGCAAGAACGACTGAATGAGGAGCTTCAATGAAGAAATATTTATTCGATGGACTTTGTTTGTTCTACGATGTTCAAGCTAATAAAATGGAGAGATAAACAGGTTTTATGTGGACTTGGCTCCAGTATCGGTCATCTCACAGATCTGTGGAAAAAACGTCTCCTCGGTCCAGTTGAAATATTGGGCAGGATCATGGATCATTTAACATTTTCAACATGGACAAAAAGATTTTTTTTAATGATCTTTGCTTCTAATTACGCTCCAGAAAAGGACATGAGCATTTTCTGTTTTCTGTTTTTACCTTCTGATGTTCTTCATCCTTCTCCAAACCTCACTGGATTTTTTTTTATGATGCTTTTGATATCGTGAACCTCTTCACTGGAGGTCGCTGTGGACCAGAGGAGAACCTCCAACTTTTACTGAACTGATTTTTAATTCAAGAGAGAAGAAAGGAGGACAGAGAGAGACTGTTTACGTCTTCTTTACGTTACATTTGGCTCCATATGAAAGATGTAAATGTCTCTTGGCATTCTCTTGAAATGGAGGCTAGGAGAACGTTCAGGGAAAGAAAAGAGTGCAGAAGAGGTTTTTTTTCTTTTTTTTTTGCTTTTTCAGTGTCCTTTCTGCAGCTCATTCATCAGACGTCCCATGGTGGGGTTCGAGATGAGCGAGGCGGCCCGAGTGAGCTCTTTTTGTAGATTTTTATGCATTTTCAGTGATGTAAATAGCCTTCCTGTTCCGGTTTTCTTGAGTTTTGTATCTTTGTTTTTATCAGTCATGTGCCTTTTTTATGCAGATCACAGTGTCACACTGATTTCCTCTTTATTATCGTGTTAATCAGCCACAAGTCCAACTCAGCAAAATCCAGCAAAATCCACAGTGTTGAATGAGCTCTTATAGGATCGTATTCAAAAGATATGTCAAATAGAGGCACAAACAAAGTGCTACAAATAATTCTTTTGCCTTTTTACCTCTCTCATTAAGCCTCTCAGGCCAAATAATAAATTCAAAATCAGGCAATGGACTGTATATATATATATATTACTGTAAATTGCAACACAGTGCAGCATAACAGCAAGAAACAACAGTGAAAAACAGTAAGCTTTAATAAAACGATAATGTACAGATTTAAGAAGCCATAAATTCACATAAATAAACGTTTAATAATAGCCGTATAGTGAATGTATAAAGGGTTGATAGTTATATATTTAACAAATTCATACAAATTTATCTAACGTTAACAATCTGGAATTCCTCAGAAAAAATCCCCGCAGCCTATAAATTAACGCTTTGACCACAATTTTATACAAAAAAATTCTAAACATAATAATGATGGAGAATCAGGGACAAAGAAAGAAAAGATAAATGTTCAGAGAGCTAGTACACTCACACGGGTAAATTAGAAAATGCCTTTTTTTATGTGTTAAAACACAAAAACAGTAGAATATGACACACTGTGTGTGAGCACCGGGTATCTGACCTTTACGTAATTTGGCCAGTTTGTTTGTTTGTTTGTTTGTTTGTTTGTTTTAACAACATGAACAGAAAAAAACAGCAAATTGTTGCTTGTACACAAAGTCATCATTAGGACATGAAATTAAAATACCTAATACACAAAACAGTCACAATCAGTTCCGGCGTTTTGGAATTGGAGATCACATGACAATCACATTTCCCTCCAAACTACAACAAGGAATAACATTTTCGGATTTATAAACTTTGGAGAGCGGATTCGAAAAGATGGACAAAATGGCATTGCAGCAGAACTGATGACGATTCATACAAAAAGTCATATTTATTTATTTAAAATTACTCTCGAATGGAATTCTGTAGTTTTTGTGTGAATTTCAGGGTAAAAGCAAAAAAGTCACGAGAGTTGATTTCGCTCAAGAACAAGAAGTTTTTCAAGAAAAATATACAAAACCAGAAATGTGAATAATGAACTGTTTTTCTTTTTGCTAAACTCCGCCCCTCACACAGAGCTCTTGTAGAAACACCAGAGGTGTTAATTCAGCGCTGTGAGAGTTCCTTCAACGCTGTGGGTTTTTCCGGATACAGATATAGACGTGAAATAAACATTGTTCACGAGTAAAATTATTAAAAGTGAAAGTGATGTCATGCAGTTTAATAATTTGTCACAGATGTAAAAATCTTTCGAAAACTTTAATATACATCTCTATATCCTGGACTTTACAGTTAAACACTAATCATCACGTCTGATTCTTCTTTCTATCCATCCGTCCTTCTATGTTTTTTTTAAATCTCACTGGAAGTTTTATTATTTTGGATAAAACAGCACGTAAAATGGCTCATCTTTGTATATGTGCTTTCTAACAGCTGTCTTTATGTATCTATTATTTAACGTCATGTGCAAAATGGTAAAAAATAACGGACTGGATTTGATGCTTTTTATTCTGATGGTGTTGATGTTCTGTTTGTGTGTGTGTATGTGTGTGTGTGTGTGTGTGTTTGCGTATTTGTTTGGGTTTTTTTTTTTCCTGAAATTTCTCTGTATTGTTCTTCGACCCATAAACCATTAAACACAAGTTCAGACTCCACTCTGGTGTCATCGAGGAGTTCACCTGAGATATAAATATAACGTTAGAACCATTAGGACAAACGTAAAAGTTTAATAACGTCGAATTGATCATCTCATGCGTTATTTAGTATAAACCTAAAGTGCAAAAGTTTGTATCCCCTGTGGCTTGTGGTTGGAAAAAAGGAAAATATACCTTTATTTTATAATTTGTCTCCAAAATACTTCAGTACTTCAGAAAGTTACATTTATAAGTTTGTATGTAAAATAAAGTTAAGACATTTTAAACACAGATAAAGTGTTGGTCCAGCCCACTATTACTCCACTTTACCTGGAGATATAATCATTAAAACACTTCAGGAATCTTTTTATTTATTTATTTATTTTGCATTAATGTTTGAATCTCATGCTTGAAACGTCCTGTTCCATGAGGTGTCCGTTATAAATTATGAAAACGTTTAGTTTAGTTTAGTTTAGTTTAGTTCATTCACTCAATCCTTTTCCCTGAACACATTCAGCTCTACAAAAGATATGGAATAAGTCACAAGTCACATGTTCAACAGGAAGTTGCATCATCTGAATTTCCTGGAGATCATGAGAAGAAGAAAAGTGCTTTCTTTCATTCCAGTTTTCTAATCTTGCACTCTGTATTTATGATATTATGGTACTGAATGATGAGGTCACTCTGAAAGCACGCCCTTGTTACCAAAATTATAGACTGAAATTCAATTCTTACGTTTTAAATAAATCATTAGAATGTCTTTAATGTCCTCATGAAGTTAGCATGAATGCTAGTTAGCCACATTTGTTAATTCTATGCTAAAAATAAACGCCAGCTTGTCACATATTTAAGAGCAAAATGAAGCAAAGAAACCGTATAAAAATGAGACAGTCACTTGAATAGTTAAATACATGTTCTAACCTCTTAGGTTAAAGATTATAACACGTAAAGTGTCATTTTTGAGAGTTACAAGGGCGAAAAATGGCACCGCAATCACGGAGTCATCTATTTCACATTATAGAGCTCTATTTGAATCTCACAGTTTCAGAGTCTTGTACTCCAGGTTAAATTAGAAACGCAGCTGCCTGGTTGATGACAGGAACAGGAAGTTAATGAGGAAGTCGTCATCTTAAATCGGAAAAGATTATATCCAATAGGTGATTAGATAAAAGATAATATGGACTTTAATCAGGGGAAGACTCTCAGGTCGCTATGACGACCTGGACTACATCCGTGTTCACGCCGTAGCCATGGAAACCAAAGTCAGTAAGAAACATCTCTAAATGTTGTTTAAAAAAGCAAGAGAAGAGCTGCTTCATGCAGTAAAAGCTCATCTCCAAGGAAAAGTTTATCCTGATGTATGAAATGAGACGCGTGTTAAAAATATATTACAGTATGAGTGATCAAATCGCTCTAAAGTCATTAAAGCAGATAAAACTAGTGTCATTACGGAGTGGAAATATAATTCTAATTCAACACACACTAAAAATTTTCCATCGCTGGAAAATACAGTGCAAACTGCTGTCTTTAAAAAAAAGAATGAAAATATTCTAAGCTTTAAAATAATTAATAATATAATATAATATAATATTACAAATTAATATAATAATTATATTGAGCAGTAAGTAAGGAATATCACACGGCTGGCTATGCAGTTACACACGCTCTGGAGTGTGTTTTCGTGTTACTGCATGCTCTGGAGTGTGTTTTATTCTGCTTACACCACAGTGACATCACAACGATTACAGCGTTTAATTTAACGACACGTCGTGATTTTTCACAGTTTAAAGATTTAATGTTGATTTAATGTTTTATAGATTTAATGTTGTGGGACACCTGAGAGACGAGTTAGTTCCTTCTGTTATCTCTTACGTTACATCAGCTATAATCACTCCTTCCCTCACCAGCATCTCCTTCTCTCTCTCTCTCTCTCTCCTTCTCTCTCTCTCTCTCTCTCTATCTCTCTCTCCTTCTCTCTATCTCTCTCCTTCTCTCTCTCTCTCTCTCTCTCTCTCTCTCTCCTGTTCTCTCTCTTTTTGCGATCTCTCCTTCTCTCTATCTTTCTCCTTCTCTCTCTTTCTCTCTCCCCTTCTCTCTATCTCTCTCTCTTCTTCTCTATCTATCTCTCTCTCTCCGTCTCTCTCTCTCTCTCTCTCCTTCTTTCTCTCTTTTTGGACTCTCCTCTCTCTCTCTCTCTCTCTCTCTCCTTCTCTCTCTCTCTCTCTCTCTCTCAAAAAAACTCACCATATCATTTTACTGAGAAACCGGAAAGCGTAAACTCGTCTGTCCTGAAGACTTTCCTGTGCTTTCCTGACAAACTTAGCGAAGTGCCGAGCCTGTTTCAAAGCACTGACACTGGAGACTCCTTCCCTAAACAGTGCATGTTAAAAAACTTCGATATCACATCAATAATGATACATTTTCCTTTGTTAAGCAACAATACTTTTTTATTTAAAATCTGTGTATTATTAATCTTAGATAATGTAAAGCATCCTCCATACGAGTCCCTGTGGACGAGCTGTTACTATAGAAACATAACGTATTAGATCGAGCGCATTAATATAAACCTGATGTTCATGTTACCGCCGGAGCTACTTTCCGAGCTGTGCTGTTATACAAAAAAACAACGCACGCCTTCTGACCAATCAGATTTGAGAATTGGACAGTGTCGTGGTCTAAAGCAAACTGAGCTGACCGTTGAGTAAAAACGTGAAAGCGTTACGATGCTAACGTTAGCGTATGTAATCCATCACACTGTTATTCCTCAGCAGAGATAAAGTGGCATCTGTCAGCTGAAGTAGAAGTCATCTTTCCTGAATTAAGAGCGTGACGTCCCTCATCTTTCAGCGTCTTTCCCCTCACTTCACCACGTTCAGCTCTTTGATGGAACGGATTTCAATTCGCCGTCATTCGAGATGCGTCTTTAAAACACTTTGATCACGGTGTCCTCAAAGCAGCAGGACTGAACCTCTAACGTAAGCTTTTAGATCCATCATCTCCTCCGAGCGTCTTTCAGCAGGTCGGATCACCAGGAATGTTCATCTGGATCTGGGGGAGGAAAAAAAAACGAGAGAATGTTCGGCTCATCTTCTAGTGGCTCAGTCGACACTTTAAAGCACACACGCACACACACACACACACACACACACACACACACACACACACACACACAGTCTTAACTTCACTTTACTTTTTTGAAGTTCTTAAAAATCCTGATCTGTCCTTCGTTTTTAGATGTTTTTGTTTAACAACAAAAATGCAGGTTTTCTTTTTCAGCACAAACGCAGCTTTAAATCTGTTTCAATTTTTTTGTCTTTTTTTGTAAACTGTGAATCCACCAGAAAAAAAAACAAACAAAACATCTTTTAACAGGTTCTCTGTGGGTTTTTAGTTTAAATCAAGTAAAACCTGACAAAAGCAAAAAGAAAAAAGTTTTTTGTTCGGACAACACACACACACACACACAAACACACACTCAGTGAATACATACACACACACACAGACACACACACAGACACACACACACACACACACACACACAATGAATACATACACACAGATACACACACACAATCCATATGCACACACATAAACACACACAAATATTAAAAAGATGAAGCACACATACAGAACCATGAACACACACACACACTGAATGAATACACACACACACCCAATGAATTCATACACACAGACACACACAGACACACACATAAACACAAACATTAGAAAGACGACGCGCACATACAGAACCATGAACACACACACACACACACACACACTCAGTGAATACATACACACAGCCACATACTTCACAGTGTTCTCACTCAAGCACTCACACCACAGAGCTGAGGTCATTACAGCACTCGAGTTTTATGAAAATCTGATTTTATGTAATAAAAACAGAAGACTTTCCGTCTCCTCTGCTGACCGTAACAACACTTTCCCCGCCATCACCAAACCTGAAACAGGAAGTCACATGACAAGTCAAACCAATCACTGCGCAGCTCTGAGAGCGGAGAGCTTAAACACAACGCCGTGGTTCGGTGGAAGGAAACCCCAGACCAGGGGTGGGGTCAGTTCTCGGGCTTGAACACAGCTTTCCCACTCCATCAAATGGGGCAAAAAAAATAAATACGCAAGAGAGAAAACGACCTTAGGGACCCGACCCGCACTGAGGGATGAGTTTATAGTTTATAGTTTATTATAACTGATAATAATTCTGAAAATAAATTAGACATAATCGAGTGTGTTGTTCTTGCTGATGATATCACAGCACCTAAAAGTTCCTAAATCCGTAATGTTGGATGAGAAGAAAATTAAAAGTCTGAGACTGAATTCCCAAACTCATAACGCTTTCCTGGCAAACATCATATTTCTACATGAACACAATACGGCTAGGTTTGTGAATATAAACGCGTGTAAGTGTCAGAACCAGATACGTAAATAAACGTAACTCGCGCTCGACTCAACAATTCTTCACCTTAATGAGGAGCTTTTGGTTTATAAAGTACAAGCGTGAGTCAAGTTGTGTCATATGCAGCCACTGAAATGAATGTTTTCATTTAACACACCTTCGTATATATATATATATATACAGTACTGTGTAAAAGTCTTGGCACCCCCCTTTTTTTAGTACAAACTTTGTTATAGATGTTTATTTTCTGACTTCTACATTA
>CM040460.1:1352555-1371255 GCA_022758105.1 Pangasianodon gigas
GCAGATTCCATAAGAGACACTTTTCAGATAAAAACATAATGAAGGCTGCTGGGTTTCGCTGCAGAAATAAGAAGCAAGTCGACAGTCAAAGTCTCCAGAAGAACTGTGGCTGCTTCTGCAAGATGCTCAGTAACACTTACAGCTCATTTCCTTATAAAACTGCACACACTGCACCTGAGATACTGGTTTATTTTTAAAGTGAAGGATCGTCACACCAAATATTGACTTTGTTTCATTTATTACTGTTTGCTGCTCTTTATAGGATTTTTTTAAATCTAGAAACATTTAGTTTCATTATTTTTGAAGGCATCTTTGCTCTACAGCATTTCTTTGCATGTGCCTAAGACTTTTGCACAGAACTGTGTGTGTGTGTGTGTATATATATATATATATATATATATATATATATATATATATATATATATCTGCTGCGTATATGCTAGACGTGAATTATTTTTCGAAACACTGGCATAAGCACGTCACGTAGTCACACATGCTAATGTTAATCAATGCTAATGCATGTTATTAAACCGAATGCTGTCGATCTCACACGTATTGAACATGAAGAAAGAATCGCCGGATGTATAATTAATTTAAGAGCACGTTGTAAAAGGATACACATCAAACAGCTTCCCCGTGATTCACGACTCCATTTATTTCTGTTTAAACTCTATATTTCACGCTAACGCTGCCTCTCTGCTCTCCCCGAGGAGTCCATTTTATGTCAGTCCCCCACTGCGAGGCGAACGAGGGAAAAATTACGGTGGTGGCGACGGCTCTGTGAAACGATTTCTCCGAGAGCTCCATCACTGTTGTCAGTAATTGAAAGTGCATATGGACGATGGGCCGCGTTTGACCGGCTCGCTCTCTGCTTGTTAATTACAGGCCGCTTGCACAGTGGGTTTCCTGGAAGTGGCAGCGGTTACGGAGAAAGAACGAAGCGATCGGGAACGCTTCAGAGAGGGGTATTAATCTCTGGAGATGGGATTTTTTTTTCGTGCTGCTGACTGCTACTGAGCATTACTGCTAATGTCAAGCTCAGGCAGAAAGTGGTCATGAGCTCGGGTTATATATCGACTCATGAAAATAAAAGCTAAATATTTAATATTTATACCACAGTGCTGTTAAATTCTGGATTCTGATTGGTCAAAAGGTGTTGATTAATTTTCTCTAACACCAGCTCTGACAGTAATGCAGGTTTATATTAATGCGCTTGTTCTAATATGTTATCGTTTCTATAGCAACAGCTCATTCACAGGGACTTGCATGTAACATTTATGGAAGGAGTCTCCAGTGTCAGAGGTAAAGCTGTAACTTTAAGATTTACACATTTTTAACGTTACTCTTTTATGGTCAAAATGATGCAACTGTCATGAGAGTGACGAATACGGTGCAGAACTACGCTACCCATCAGCCCCAGCACATCACATGACCAAGTCACATGCTTCACTGATCACCCACACCTGTTTCCTGTTTCACCTAATTAGTGTAGCTATTTAAGTACTTTGCTGTGTCTCAATTCGCCTCCTATCTGTCCTAAATAGTATCTGAGATTAGAATTATCGTGTCCCAAATCGCAGTGTGTTGAAACGAGGATCCCAGAGGTTCCCAGATGGTCGACTGTTTCCAGTAGATTTTCGAAACATGGAGGAGCAGTTTTGTGACGGTTTGCTTCACCGAATTCAAGGATGTCTTTTAGAGAGATGTAAATGAAATGTGGAAAAATAAATCAAGAGAATGGTAAATTAAATGATATAGTATAAATGATATCAGAAATAATGAATGAAGAGAAGCTGAAATGCAGTGAGGAGTTTGTTTACGGTGACAGTACGGTGCGTATCTAGGCAACAACGCTCTCTTCCGTTACATGACGTGTTAGTTATTATGTCCCAGTACTTGTGTACTCTTTTGCTACACACTCAAAAGTATGTATTTATTCCTCACAGTAAGAGTACACACTTTTAGTGCATAGTGTAAGTAGACGAATTGAGACGCAGCACCTGAGACTGTGTGTGTCATTGTCTAGCTTTTGTTCTTGTTAAATGTCACTTCATGGTGTGTTCATGTTCTTGCCACACAGATCTAGCTCTTGTTTGTTTTATTTCAAATTCATAGTCTTTGTTTTTGTGTTTCACGATAATAAAAACTCCAGTCTGCACTTGCATCTGCTTCTGCTGCCAATTCCTGACAGCAAATTAATGAATTACTGAGAATTAATTCTTAAAAACCGTGAAGAAGAAGCAGAAGACGAAGAAGAAAAACATGAGGCTTCAGAGGTCATCTACACTCGGTAATTGATGTTGAATATTTATATTGGATGCTAACAACGTTCAAACACACACACACACACACACACATTTTGCCTTTCTTTTCCCTCAGACCACTGAACACATTCTGGAAAGTTCCTCTTGTTCTCAGAGCTCTAAATTAAATCTCGCACGTGCTCATAAATGAATAAAACACTTCTATGTGTGAGATTAATGTGTTGCCATTTTTTTTCTCCTTAAGGGAAATTTCCTCTCTTGCACCTTGTTTTCCATCGCTCAGGCCATGACGTCGGGATTTCCCCCGTCCGATATCCCAGAATGCTCTGCAGCAACACCTTTGCCCTGCTATTCTATTTTCACTCAACGACGTAAAAACAACTGAGACACAAAAACGGCTTTATTCGGTGACAGAGCAGCGGGTCGAAACCTTTTCCTCCTTCCACACATCCATGGCCAATTTGGAACGTAAATATCATTGAACGATGTTCTTAAAACACACGGAGGAAGCAGGAATTAATGATTTCTTTATGTATAAGTCGAAGTCAAACTCTCAAAGTCAACAGCTCATAAATAGCGCAGCGTGTGAAAATAATAAACAGAGCTGAAGGCTGAAATAAACGTGGTTTAGGTGTTTTATTATTCTTTTCTTTGTGATTTTCCGACACTGTGAACTCAAGGATGAAATCAGGGCTGCTTCTCTTCCTCCTAATTTCATTTAACAGTGCTATGTGGAGAACTTTAAAGAGCATATCTGAACGAGAGCTTTTACTGATTTTGGAGCGTGCGCTGAATCGGACCTCTGTAAGATCTGAAATCTGAATTTGGTGAAAAGGTCAGAGGAGAGAACTGGGAGTGGTTCTGCTCTTCTTTTTTCCCTGCGCCATTAATTTAGAGAGAATTCTGCAGTTTCTCACGTTCGTGACAAAGCGATTAATCAGACCACCCACTTCTACACCACAGTGTGTTTTACTGCACGAGTGTCTAAACCGCTTTGAGCTGCTGTTGTGTGTTTAGCTCAGATTGTACATATACAATTATAATTCAATTCAATTCAATTTTATTTGTATAGCGCTTTTAACAATGGACAAATTTCACAAAGCAGCTTTACAGAAATATATAAATTCAGCATATAAATGTTAAATTTATAAACTTATCCCTAATAAGCAAGCCAGAGGCGATGGTGGTGAGGAAAAACTCCCTGAGACATCATGAGGAAGAAACCTTGAGAGGAACCAGACTCACCGGATAGTGCGATTATAAATCATTCCCTTCTATTACTGTGTACTGTAGAGTCAAGAAGTGTGATTGTGTAAACAGGAAATTCTTTAGTTTTCATATGAAGTCTGTTTGTTGAAGTTATCAACTGTTCACTGATGGAGACTCGAGTGCAAAACTATTCATATCAATTGCAGTCCAAAGTCATCTTCATGGTTTTTAAGTGGAACAATCCACAGTAATCTCAGTGATCTTTAGTGTGTCCATGTGGAGCCATCCTCAGCAACAGAGATTTCCTAATAATAAGTTATAAATATATACGAGACACTCTGTTATGACGGTGTGTCCTCTGTGTAGTCTCTGTGCAATGTTTGTTCCCGCCCACAATGCCACTGTAACCAGTCAGACCACAGTAATAATAATAATAATAATAATAATAATAATAATGAGAAGAAGAAGAAGAGGAAGAAGAAGAATACCTTGAAAGTTATTTATTTATTTATTTAAATTAAATCTCTAAAACCAGTGGTGGCATTAAGGTATGAAATGAAATTCTAACAGCTAAAATAGTACTACACCATTTTAAATAAAACTTTATTTATTTATAAAACGTTATAAAATGTTGTAAAATGTATTAATTTATTTATCTTTTGATAAGCGGGGAAGTAAAAGCCGTGCTTACACAGCTCACATCAGTCCCTCGTCTCTCTCCTGCTTTCTTCTTGACCCCTGATTGAACAGAGGGTCATCGACCACATGTAAGTCCTTCCACATTACCGCTTTGCCGTCCCAGAATGCACCATTCCTGTCTTTCCTCAGGGCCTCTAATTCACATAAGTGATGTGGTCTCTTAAAAATAAAAATCAGAAGGGGAAAAAAAGGAGCGGCAGCGAGCAGGGGCGGAAAAACAACAGCCGGGGTCACTTTACTCTTTAATGGTCAAAGGCTTACAAATTTAGGAAACCGCTGATGCTTAACACCGTGGAAGTTTCCGCCCTTTTCCCTACGCCGGCGTTCGGAAAGTTTCAGCAAGGCGTCTGTGCTGATCAGGAGCACACACACACACACACACACACACAGAGGGCATTCAGCGCCCAACGCCGGCCTAATCTCAACCAAATGTGTGTTTGCATTGGCACTGAGCCTGACACACTCATTACTGTGTGTGTGTGTGTGTGTGTGTGTGTGTGGTGCTGGTGGTCTGGGAAAACTCCGGAGAGGAAGTAAATCTCACGGCAGACCTTCGGTTTAGTGTCACCTTTTCTGGATCAGGTTATTACACACAGACAGTGTGTGAAGTGTGAAAGCTCAGAGATTGTGTGTGTGTGTGTGTGTGACTGAAAGCACACCCTTATTTTTATTTATGACAAATTTCTAAAATAAAATACAATTTAAAACATCACTGATGTAAATCTTTTTAAAGAGTTACAAAAAAACCCTTTTAAATAAATCATCTTTGGAATATTCTTTCTAATTCATCTAATTCATAATCAATCAAACATATAAATACATAAATACTATAGTAACCAAACACAGCTAGCTAAATATAACTATTTAAAATGTGTAATATCTGTATCTGTACATTTTTATTCTACAAATTCTATAAAGGACAATCTATACATTGTTTTTTTGAAAATTACAAGCTACCCTTACATGCAGCCTAATAATAATAATAATAATAATAACAATAATAATAATAAATACTTTTGGACTGTACAGAGATGCCAAAGATGTAACTGATGAATTAGGAGACTTGCGTACTCTCGGTTTACGCTCAGATTCGATATGTAATTGGATCGCAGCCCAAAACCAAATGAATAAAAATTTATGATGATATAAAGTAATAAGACTTTTTTAGACGCTCTTCCAAAATATTTGTCACTTTATAATTGAAATATTTTTTTTTAATCTGTGGTGAATAACAGCAGTCCGAATTGTTTATGAGACAACACCAACCTGCAAATTTGAGACAAAAAATATCAGATTACTGTTGAGTCAAAATTTTAAAAATAAATAAAAACCTGTACATAATTGCAGCTGGAATGTGCTCTGAAAAATTAGAGAGTAGCAGAGCAACATGTAAAATTAATCCTGCATTATTCTGATATTTTGTTTGAAAATGCAACAAATTTCCAGCTTATTAGTTACCAGATCACACGTCAGCACTGGTTGTGTTTTACTGATGAATTTTAAGACTTTTCCTTGAGCTTGGGGAGATTAACAATCAGACATCTGTGTGTATGTGTGTGTGTGTATGTGTGTGTGTGTAAGACTGATGGCTTTAACATTTACGAGCATCACTAATGTTCATGACTCTCCGTTTTTGACTCATCAGCACATTTTGGGTGTGTTTTCCATCCTCGACTCGGTCATCGCTTTGCATCATAACAAGCAACATTTTCAAGCCTCGTCCATGAAAGCGGCATTTTGTGCCGAAGCAGAGACGTGTTTTTGTTTAGCTGAGATTCTCAGTCATGGATGAAGGCCAGTGTACTGCCCAGGTCCACCCTCTCTCTCTCTCTCTCTCTCTCTCTCTGGGGAGTGTGTACAGGGTGGGACGTGCTTGACTTCACTAAAATGGCCTCGGTCCAAGCCAAACGTCCCGGAGCCTCGAGGGCAGGGCGCCGCTTCGGGATGCCACGGATCTAAATCACCGGTTCGCTGCATGCTAAGAGGTCATAAAGTCTCACAAAGCCTCTTTGAATTGGTTTGAGCGCGAGCTGATGTGTGCCTCCAAGTATCCGTCAGTCTCGCCCTCTCCGAGCGGAAGAGCATCTGCGTCCTTTCATGTCCGCTTCTCCATCCCAACTGAAATAATCACTCTTTATCAACACGAGGATTTTTTCTCCACGTCCCCTTTGATCGCGGATCAGAAAACTCATCGAGGTGGGAAACTTTGATGGGTTTTACAGATTGGATTTTCAAAATAGTTTTGTGTGTGACATAAGTTCAGCGTGACATCACAAGAGTGAGACGATCCCTCGCCCTGAACCTGAAAAGTGTCTTTGAAGTCCGATTCGGATTTACGGGATCAAACATATCTGTATAAAAAGCGGAACTCACTTACAAACCACAGACTAAGTGTTTAAAAAGAATGTTATCCGATATCCATCTAACTTTCACTTCAAGCATCTAGTGGATTTGTCCTGCAGGAGACTTCATTTAAGCTTCTCTGTGTGGTGCTTTGTGTTGTGTTGAGATTTTTTTTAATCATGTGATGAGTCAGTGTTTATAATGTTACAGAGCTGAAGAAGGACATCACAGCACCAGTCTCATCAGCCTGCCTTTGTGAAAAAACACACCAGGAAAAAAAAGGGCATTAAAAGAGGTTTACATCTTTGTTTCATCACATCTTGGTTTAACTATTCCTTACGCTTTTGGCTCCCAAATGACGCATTTGTCTACGGTTTTCGCCACATCATCAACAGATGACAGGTCTGAATCCTGTCAGTGCCACAGCTGCATGAGGCTGAGACTGCAACAGCACATAATTGCTACTCTCGGAAAGAGAAAGACAGCTGTGTATCTCGGGCAGTTAGAGCTGTCCTTCTCAGACGCTCCATAACGCTCCACGAGCAGCCGTTTTATAAAAATCTCATACAGTCACATATCTTAAAGAAAGTGGATCTCATATTTTCATAAAGAGGCTAGAATATGTACTCACTACAGCACTGATTACTCCAAACACACAAGGAACTCGGGGACTAATACGGCATTCCTGATGCTTTGTAAGTGCTAATTGTGTCAAGTCATAATAAAGACATTTCCCACCTCAGTACATGTGACATGCGAAGTGGGGAAAAATACACGGATGCTTCTACTTAAGTGTGTCTTTTGTTGTCTTTTGTTTGTTCTGCTGAGACTCTGCTGTAACAATGGCATAGAAATAAACCCTGCAAATCGAATGGTTGCTTTTTTAACATGTCCAATGCGACCTGACATCAGGGGAAAAGACGTGTAGTGTTCAAACAATCGTTCTAAGTGACTCAGCCATCTGCTTTGACCTTTCCAAAACCACGGAGTCCCTGAAGTGCTGAAAAAGGCAATATGTCAGGTCAGCTTCGACAAGAAGGCGAGGCTAAATGGCACATATTCATTCAGAGAGAGTGAAAATGGCCTAATTTCAGCAGGATTTATAGAGACTGCCGTGAGCAATGCCGACAGAACTGGGCGAATTTCTGGAAAAAATGGATGAACAGAGCAGTAATATGATCGCAGGTCATTATGTCCGAAACGAGATCATTTCCTGTGATAGACTCGCTAATGTCACTGGAGGAAGTGAATATGGACATTAATAAGGCACGCTTTTTCCTAATCGACATTTTTTTCCATCACAAAATCATTATGGTTATTGGTCAGAAACTGACGATCTGTCAATGTCCCGAGATTAAAGATGGCGTAATTTCACCGCCAAACAATCAACTCAAATTAGTCACATGACAGTCATTTAAAAAGACGTTAATGAAGAAGTTATTAGCGAACACAATATCCCAAATATAAATGACTAGTCTGAGGAAGCAACAAATCAGAGCTACATTATTAACACATAGATTTTTTTTCTTTTTAAAAATTGCTAAATATTGCGTAACTTGTGTTGTCTTGCTGTTAAAACAAGCTAACTAGCTTCACATTAAAAATTGCATTTTATTAAAGTGTGTTGTGCTAAAACACAAACAGCTAGTAAGCTAATAGTGCCATAATAATATAAAGTTATAGTAAAGTTATAGTATATAGTATTTATAGTATTTCATGACATGTATAATATAATATAACTTGTCTTAAGTATTCATTAAAAAAAAGCTTAGAGGTGGTAATTAGAAATTCACTTTACTTAAGCATCAGAGAATGTATACATAACTGTCATAAAGTGTCATAACACTGTCATAATTATTTATTTAAAAAAAATCTTATAAGCAGCATTAAAAACACTCATTATTTAAGGGTCTGGGAAAATATTCATAACTGTCATTATGTTGTCATGACACTGCTATAAGTATTCATATAGATGACACTATGGTGTCATAACTGTCCTAAGTATTTATAACTCTCTTATGAGCAGTAACAAGATGAGAAACAGGAAACCCGTCAACACTTGACTCATGGATTTCATCAACATTCATCAAAGAAGAAAAGTAGTCTTTCTGACAGCGGACACTTATTGGAATAAAGTTTTATAAATGTTTAGGTGTATGTAGGGGTTATGGAGCCCTATGAACACCACCCTTAAGTAAAGTGTTACCAAATTTAAACTGCTTGATTTGTCTTTTGGAGTAAGTTGGCTTTAATGTTGCTTGTGTTCCTTGAAAAGTCCCTTCACCCTGAACATTCTGTCAGGCCAAAATAAATGAAACAAATGGCTCCTTGTGCTATCTCTCCAAAACAATCAGTGATCCCGATCCCATGTCCCGACCTCGGGGGATATTTCTGGACCACATTGTTTGCTGGTTCGTATTTAGCACAGGAAAACAGAGACGGCAGATCTCTAGTGAACTCCGCTGAGATTTGCACCATTTTGCTGTTTGTCAGAGCGAGACGACTTTGTCTCGCTGAGGCTGATTCAGGCTGACGGGGAGAGCGAGAGTCGGCGAGCCGATGAGACGAACTCTCAGAGGACAGAAATAACAGCACGGAGGTGAAGCAGATCGAATCCACTCCACACACAGGCACGGCACTTTGCTGCAGTTGGTGACACTCTGAGGCTGGAGGATGCTGATGCTTCACACAGGAAGTTAACACTTGTCTGCTGAGTGACGGAACATGACTGACCTGCACTCAGAGGAGCAGGTATGCAGGTTAGTAATGAGTTATAGCAGTGGGATTAGTACAGTTATAATCATGTTATCAACTTTTTTCATTATCAAAACCTCAAAAAGAAAGGCAAAGAAGGGCAGAGAATAGATACATAACTCTGTCATTAAGGTGTCATGAAATTTTCATAAGTATTCTTATGAGTAGTCATAAGAAATGCACTTTACTCAGGGGTGAGAGTGAATATGCATAAGTCTGACATTACAATGGCATGACATTGTCATAAGTACAAAAAAAATCACTAAGCAGTAATAAGAAATGCACTTTACTTAAGGGCTGAAGAACATATATATTACTTTGTCATTATGGTGTAATAAAGCTGTTATAGGTAATAATAAAGTAATTAATAGACATCTTATGAGCTGTAATAAGAAACACACATTAACGTCTAATGAACATATACATAACCCTGACATTATGAAGTCAGAAAAGTTGTTATAAGTATTAATAAAGTAATCTAATGAGCAGTAATAAGGAACACTTTAAGGGCCAAAGAACGTGACATCATACTTACTCATATAACTGACATTAAAATGTCATGGAATTGCCATAAGTATTCATAAAAAAATCTAATGAGCAGTTATAAGAAAGAGCACTTTACTTAAGGGTCTGAGAAAACATACATAACCCTGACATATATATGTATAGCCAAAGAACATATGCATATCCATGACGCTATGATGTCATGATGTTGTTATAAGCATTAATATAACTGCCATTGTGACATCATGTCATACGTGTTCCAATCTTATGATCAGTAATAACAAATGCACCTTATTTAAGGGTTATACAAAATGTACATATCTCTGTCATTACAGTGCTTTCATAAGTCTTCATAAAAATCCTATGAGCAGTAATAAGAAACCCAGTTTAGTTAAGGTTCAGGGGAAAATATACATAAGCCTAGCATTATGGTGCTATGACATTGTCATAAGTATTCATATAATCGATATTACAATCTCATAACATTGTTATATGTATTCTAAATCTTATGAACAGTTATTATGATGTCGTGACATGGAATATAGAGTATGATTATTACCTGCCCTTCGGTTGTATTAATCTCTGTTCCAGAAGTGACTTTAAAGGTGCATTACAGGTCTTAACATTAGAGCAATAAATTTGTTTATATGCATGACATCAATCTGAAAACACTTGGATTAAATATTCTAATTTTTAGAACAATTCAGGTAAAATTAATAAAGAACAGAGATGTGCGAAATTGTTCACTTTCTTCTTTTAAAGTACATGGGAAAAAAAACACCTTCATGTTAGTAAAAAATGTCAACATGCTTTATATCTGTGACATTTTGTTAGAGAAAGGTTAGTGCACTGGGAAATCGCTGCAGATGAAGGCCACGCTGCTCTTTCTGGCTACGCATGAAAGAAGAATGGAGAGAGGGAAAATAAGCCACACGCTCACGTGCTGTTTTTGTTTTTCCTTTTCTGCCCATAAAGTGAAATTGCTGGAAAAAAAAACAGCAGCCACTGTAGAGAAAAAAAAAGTACAGGCCAAAGCTAAGAAAAAAGAGATGTGAGGAGGATAAGTGAAGTTCTGTGACAAATCGTCGGCGTATCCTCAGGTAACCACCGTTTCCTCCCAGCATGCACTGGCTTCGCATCAAAAACAGGAGTGTGCTGGTGAATAAACAGGAACGCCATTTATTTGCTATTTTAAACCCAGAAAACCTTCCACTGCTTGTACTGCCTGCTCTGTTCGCAAAATTTAAGACAGACATGACAAAATGTTCAGAACAGAAACACTTTTCCTACTGCAGAAATTCCAAACAGGAACACTTTGGAAAAACACTACAAAGGCAGAGTCTAATGATTATAATGGAATAAGACTGGTACTGCTGGACTTCAGTGCAGTATTTGGCTCTGATGACCGTCAGGCTGGAAACATGGTCATTCAGACAGAACAGTTCTTCCCTGCTTTAGATAGGACATGACAGACTTTTACCCATTTTTCAACCTTAATGGAGATTCTTCAGAACCTCAGTGAGCACAAATCAGTGTCTCTGTTATATGCTGTTTTTTCTCTCCTTGCTTGTTCTGCCTTCAAACTTCAAGACATGACAAAATGTTCGGAGCAGAACTTTCCAAACAGGAATGAGCCGACTTGGAAAAACACCATAAAGCCAAAGTACTGTCCATGTATATATTATATCCTACTTGATGGACTTTTACCAGTTTGTTAGCATTAATGGAGATGTTTCAGAAGCTGGAAAAGCTCAATATGGTGATCCACAGGTTCAGTTTTAGGCCCACTATTATTTTCTTTCTTTTTTATCTCTTTGGTTGTATTGCCTATTAAATTGAAGACAGACATGACACACATTTGGAGTAGAAATACTTTCCTACTGCAGAACGTCCAAACAGGAACGCTTTTTGATTAAACACCACAAAGGCAGAGTACCGACTGTACAAACCTAAGTGCTGTATTTGATGCTATAGACCATGAGACTGGAAAATATTATCAGTTCAGAAAAAATATAATATATGATATTACACAACAAACTTTTACCAAGTTGTCAGAGTTAATGGAGATTCTTCAGAACAGAAAAGTGCACACTGGTGTCCCACAAGGTTCAGTTTTAGGCCCACTGTTATTTTCTCCTTTTTTCTCTGTTTGCTTGTACTTCCTGCTCTGTTTAGCAAAATTCAGACATGACAAAGATAGAAAAGACTCAATTCATGACAAAATGTTCAGAGCAGAAACATTTTCCTACTGCAGAAGTTCCAAATAGGAACATTTTGGAAAAACACCATAAAGGCAAACTACTGACTATAGATAATCAGGACATCATTTTCTTAGGCCCCATATCTTTCATTTTGATTTTTTAAGCTTCTGTTATCCTCCTGAAGGTCCAACATGTTCTCACACTTGCATATTCACATAAATAATTCACATAAATGCTTCCGTTTTGGTACTGTTCGATGTTCAGCACAGTATTTCACGCTGTTGTCCATGAGACTGGAAAGCATGAGCGTTTTAGACAGAAAAGTTGTTCTGTGATTTAGATATTATTTGACAGACTGTTACAGATTTGTCACTGTTAATGGAACTTCTTTATTCATTCAAAACTCAAAAAATGCAATATGGTGTCCCACAAGGTTTGGTTTTAGGCCCAATATTATTATCTTCTTTTTTTCTTTTTATCTTTATTTGCTTGTACTGCTTACAAAATTCAAGACAGATATGACAAAATGCTCGGAGCAGAAACACATTCCAGGTTGCAAACACTATTGACCATGAGGTTTTATTCGACTGTTATAAGATTGTCAGCAGCAGTGGTTGACTACCAACCAGTGGAAGATCCTGAAATCCAATGTTTTGACGCCCCTCAAGAAGAATGGATATTATTAAACCACTTTTGCAGCAGTCAAGGTCAGTACAATGCAAACTGATTCCTCTGGGGCCAACAGTGGCATCCAGCTATTGAAACACATTGTCAAGGACTGTGCTCTGACAAGACTGGAAGTTGGCCTGAAGTCCATGTACATCACAGATTTAAAAATCCAGGACATGTCTGAAAACATACAAACACACACGCCAAATAATCAAAGAGCAATAGTTTGTCAGTGTTAATGGAGATTTCTCACAGCCTACAGTGCAGTACAGTGTCCCACAAGGTTTAGCTTTAGGCCCACTATTATTATTATTATTATTATTATTATTATTTTCTCTTTTTCTCTCTATATATTCACCCCCTGTAGACATGTACTGTAATTCATAAACATAATATTAGGCTTTACTTAGCAGTTTTTGGTTGGATTTAGTGGCACATCTAAATGATGCGATGTACCATTCTGTTCAAAATGTGCAAAATGTTAGCATTTGTTTTACAACAAACATCTAAACAAGTACTAGATATAACTATGTAGTGTGTAGTGTCAAAACATAGTCTTTGGAGCATGATTTGAGACACAGCCCACAGCTGCACAGTTTTTGAGATTATATTGTTTGAATTAATATGATTAATGTGATCTGATGTGATTTTTCTGTTAGCTGACTCACTGCAAACGTGTTCTTGCTGCTTAAATGAGATCAAAGACACGGCAACCATACCACTGGGAAAACACTGTGTGTGTATGTGTGCGTGTGTGTGTGTGTAGAACGGATCCGTGCGCCAACTGACAACATTCCTCAGCGAATTTCATTTCAGATCAAAGGAGCCCAACCCAAATAAAACATCTGCCCCAAAATATCAAACTGACTCCTGCGAGAGTTCCCGAGCGAGGCGGACGCAGCTGGACATCGCTCACATCGTCACCACCATTAAAGAGGTCGTGACCTGAGGAAGTAAATGTGTATATAAGAAGAGTTTTGCATGTCTTTAGGCTCAAAGGGACAGAGGCAGATGGAAGCGAGGTTGCTGCGATGCGGCAGATCTGTTACCCTGCGATAATACTGATAAAGTAACACAGCTGACCACCCACTCCTCTCACAGTCTAGACGGAGCATGTGATCAAAGCTGTCATAACAACAGAGATATGCGGGCGTGGCCCGGCGAGAACTGACTAAAAGCAACACAGTAACACAGATGTGCACGGTCCCACTTCTACACTTAGTGCCCATGAGAGCCATGATTTATTTCTGTATGTTAACATGTCTTTGTGAAAACAGGAAGTCAGACTGACGGCGCGTTGAAGTGAGTGACTGATTCACATGACTGCCAATAGCGTTCGAGATGCCACACCCCTGCCCAATCTAAACATATCTGACCTTAGCTTAGAGAAAGTGGCCATCTTCACCCACGCCTGTCCACTTTAACCAGGACGATATCCTAGATCAGGGCTTCGTGAACCCCTAGTGGTTCATGGTGGCATTACAAGGGATTCGTGAAACTGTGATGGAAGTATCAATAACAAGTTAAGTTATATCTTAATAATATATTTTACAAGTGAAAAACTAAATTAATTGAAACCATTCATTCTTTATGATTTTACTGTAACCTGATTTTACATGAGTAAAATGTGAGAGAAGTTGATTGAGTTACTCATAAGATAATAATTCTTAGCATGTGAGAGTTAAACATAAATCAGTGATAGCTAGCTAAATCATTCTTCTTCACTAAAAGCGTCTTCAGCTTTAGAAGTCCTTAAAGTTACTTCAAATGGACAGGCATGTTGTCAGTAAAAGAAAATGACAAGACGAGCAAAGCAAAAGCGGGAAAAGTTCTGTAAGTACAGCGAGGAATATTTAAAATTTGGATTTACGTGCATGGACAGTGACGAGGCCAAACCCTTTCCCAAGTGTGCGATATGTTTGAAGCACCTTTCTAATCAAAGTATGAAGCCAGCTTTAAAAAAAGTACATTTGGAAACAAAACATGAAAAAAAAACTGGCCATAAAACCATATTTCAGCAAGCTGAAGATTCACTTAACCACCATAACTCCACCCACTTTCAGTCGAATAAACTCCAACCATACGATGTGCATAACACTTCTCCTTTTATCAATCTGTTCAATATTAATGACTCTTAGGCTGCTAGTTTATGAATATTAATGAGAAGTGGGCGGGCCTTAAGTCTGAAAACAGGCTGTGAGTTGGAGAGGCATAGAAGTCATTATATGACAATTAATTACAAATTTAGAGGATTGAGTTTTAGATTTTTATAGACATTCAGGAATAATACAATAATCTCTGAAACTTATAAACTTAGCTTGTTCTTCAGGACATAAAAATAATTGTGCATAATTTTTCAAACAAATTTCATGCCTGTGTTCACCAATAAAGCATAAATTCAAGCTGTTCTTTTTTTTTTTAACTTAACCCTATTGGGTCACATGACTCTATGACATGAGATGGATATTATTTGGGTTATTTGGGTTATTTGGTAGTTTGTGCGTATTAATGCTAATGATTTCAAAGTTTTTCATCTCTGGGCAGAAAAAAAGAAGAAGAGAAAGTAGAAGAAGAGGAGAGTGTAAAACCGAGGTAAGACTTTTTTTTCTGTGACATCTCTCATTAAATAATATATTTCAAGTCATATTTCAAATATATTTCAACTAGCTAGCAAGTTGTATTTAGCCTGTTCTCCCTGTTTGTATTTTGCACGTTCTGTACGTTCTGAAATGTTGATTTTCTAATTTTATTTTTCATCATAAACCTTCATTATGGATTCTTAACCAAGGGCCGTGCTAGCCGAATACCGAACAGAACAAATAAAATCAGTAAGCAATGTCACACCCAGCTGTCAAACGTTGGACTGAATACATAGAGACTGAGTAAAATATGAAAAAGAATTAAAATCATTACAGTTAAACACTGAAAAAATTCCTCTACAATTTCTGTGATCGTGTTTGTCTGTCAAACTGACCGAGCTTAAAGATGTTTGCTTTAGAGCTCATTACTTTCAGTTTGTTGAAGAGTTAATATGATTCCATGGTGCTGTGACGTCAGAGAAACAGTCAGCGAGCTGTAAAACCACTAAACCATGATTACCCATAATCACCGTTTGTGGGTCTTTAAAAAACACTTAATGACTTCTTTTCCCCAATAAAGCCGTAACACAAACCTCAGGCGTACGATTACTGCGCTGAGCCGAGCGGACGGCATTAAAGGAGCGCATCCAAAAATGAACCCAGATTTAGTCAGGACATGTTCACTGTCTGGCGTCTGCTTCTTTAGCTCTGCACCAGAGCCACGATTAGCTAAGCTAATGTTGCTAACAAGTCATGGAAGGTTAGAGCCACCGATTTAGCTTTAATGTTAGGGATTTTCCAGCTGCTATTAAAACCACCAACATCCAGTTCAGCCTTCTTTTATAAGAACGGAGATGAATTTCGGATTCTGATTGGTCAGAAAGTGTTGATTAATTTTCTGTAACAGCACCTGTGACAGTAGTGCAGGTTTATATTAATTATACTGCGCTCGTTCTTGTACGTTATCGTTTCTATAGTAACAGCTCATTCACAGGGACTCGTACGGTGGACGTTCCACATAAACAGTGTGTAAGGTGATGTTTTCTGTGAGGAGACGTTTATTTAACATTTAACATTTTTCTCTATTTTCTTCCATCCACTAGCTAACACTCTCATGTCACACTATCACAGGGCCGCGTTACACACTCAGAGGAAACGCTATCTGCTCTCTTCTGCATACATGAGCTTGCAGATGCACCTGATTGGCTAGTGTGGCTGTGATTGACAGGAGAGAGAGAGTAAGCCCCTCCCACCCTGACACCACAGTCACCCTGTGTACGGATATGGCTGTGGCATCACCGGGATTCGAATCCACGATCTCCCAACAACAGTTGCATCACTCAGTAGCCTAAAGATGTAACTTTGTTGGGCACATTCTCTCACTCTCTCTATCTCACACACACACACACACACTTTCTCTCTCTCTCTTTCTCTCTTTCTCTCTCTCTCTCTCTCTCTCTCTCTCAATGATGATGATGATGATGATCAGTGTGTGGAACATCTGTGTCCTCCAAGAGCCTTAATCAAGTCTGGGCACTTGATCAACTACGTCCTCATTAATGACCAGATTAATCAGTATGTGAGACCATCCTGTCATCTCTTATAATGTGTGTGTGTATGTGTGTGTGTGTGTGTGTGTAGTAACTGAGCATGCAACACATTACAGTTTCAATTAAACTCACACAGGGACAGTAATGGGTCAGTTGTGTGTGTAACTGTTTGTGTGTAACTGTTTGTGTGTGTGTGTGTGTAAAACACTGTGTGTGTGTAGTCACTGTAGCATGCAGCATATCACAGTCTCGATTTAACTCACACAGTGACAGTAATGTGTCAGATGTGTGTGTGTGTAACTGTTTTTGTGTGTGTGTGTGTGTAATGTCTGTCCCTTAAATGGTGCCAGTAATTCTGAAATGAGCTGTATATCTAATAGAACACATACACACACACACACACACACACACACACAGCCTGACGGGAATGGGACCATGATGATGAGATAATTGCACACGGGGTCGAATCGGCTTTTGTCCTGGAAGTGTGTGTCGCTGAAGGTCAAAGGTCAGAGAGCAGCACTGTTTCTCTCCTCTCGGTAATTACTTTTGGAGGTCAGACAATCTGAGACAAGGTCACTGCTCTGTGTGTGTGTGTGTGTGTGTGTGTTGAAAGGATGCCAGGCATCTGGACGTGTGTTGATTAAAGCAGTAAAGTGAAGTTAAAGGAACTGCATATGGATGAATCTAGTGTTTATTATGACTAGTGTGTGTTTTATTCACTGATTAAAGAACAACACTCTGATCTGAAACGCCTCGAAATATAATACACTAATGTTTTCTATCAGGAGTGACAACAACCGCCCTGACGGAGCACGGACTTTATCTGTCTCACACTTATCCCACTCATGAAAGACAGAAAGAAAGAAAGAAAGAAAGAATATCCCAATAAAGTAATAAAAGTAAGAAAGAATAAATCCACACTAATGAAAGAAAGAAAGAAAGAAAAACAAATGAACGAAAAGAAAGAACAAACTAACTCTTTAGAAAGAAAGAAAGAAAGAAAGAAAGGAAGGAAGAAAAACAAATGAATGAAAAGAAACAACGAACTACACTCTTAAGAAGGAAAGAAAGTAAAAAAAGAAAGAAAGAATTCACACACAAAATATATATATATATATATATACAGAAAGAAAGAAAGAGGAAAAAGAAAAAGAAAGAAAAACAAAGAATAAAAAATTGCACAAAAAGAAAGAATGAACTACACTCACTAGAACGAAAGAAAGAAAGAATTCACTCAATAAATAAATAAATACAGAAAGAAAGAAATATAACATTTATGGAAGGAGTCTCCAGTCTCAGAGTTTTGTAACAGAGGGAAAGTGAGAACAGGAAGTAACTTGTTTCAACGCTACACAACATTAAACACAACTATAAATGGATAAAAATGATGGTGTCATTCTTTAATTAATATAAAAATGTAAGTATTAAATGTAAATATGGTATAAGAGGAATAAAACAACTGTGAGGTGGTAACAGTTACTCTGCTTCATCACACCACCCTGCTGATTATTTTCCTCTAACTGCACCACACACACAGTGTTTTATTCCTTACACAGCACATCACTTACTGAATTAACAACTGGCATTAGACTTCCATTATAAGTGTTCAGAAGGACAGAGGGAAAGAAGGACAGAAGGACAGAAGGATAGAAGGATAGGAGGATAGAAGGACAGAAGGATAGGAGGATAGAAGGATGGAAGAATAGAAGGACAGAAGGACAGATAGATGGAAAAATAGATGGAGAGGAGAACAGAAGGATGGAAGGATGGGAGCATAGAAAGACAGAAGGATAGGAGGACAGGAGGACAGAAGGATAGGAGGACAGGAGGACAGAAGGATGGGAGGACAGAAGAATAGAAAGACAGAAGGATAGGAGGACAGGAGGACAGAAGGATGGGAGGACAGAAGAATAGAAGGACAGAAG
>CM040460.1:1371355-1382462 GCA_022758105.1 Pangasianodon gigas
CAGAAGGATGGAAGGATAGAAAGACAGAAGGATAGAAGGACAGGAGGGCAGAAGGATGGAAGGATAGAAAGACAGGAGGAGAGGAGGACAGGAGGAAAGTCTGAAAGGTTTTGGCCCAACAATAAAAACCTCCTGTTTAAAGTGTGAGTAAAAGTCGGTAGTGATTAATGTGGTTCAATTTTAGGCGTCTCCATTACGGACGGTTAACGATCGAGTGATTTCAGAGCAGGTTCAGGTTTCGGGGAATGAAAAGACGTACAGTACGGCGGCACACACGAGCCAGACCGACATTCCAGTCTGACTTTCATCTCATCATCTCATTATGTCAGCAATCTGAAACCCAAAACCACAGCAGTGTCTTCTCTCAATCTCTTCTAATGATTCAGCGAATTCACAGAGCAGAGATTAATAATGACTCACAGCTCCTCTGCTGCTTATTAATCAGAATCAGAAGCTCTTTATTCAGCACTCACGCAGGACTCAGGACAGCAAGCACGTGTTTCAGATGTGCAACTACAGCACGTATATACGACACGTTCATGTCGTACGTCAAAACAACACTCAGGTGCTCCTGGTAACACGTTACTGTTTCTATAGTAACAACTTAACAAGTGTGTTTTAATCTGTAAGGAGATGTTTATTTAACATTTATGGAAGGAGTCTCCAGTGTCAGCGCTTTGTAACAGTCAGAGGTAAAGCTGTAACTTGAAGTTTTCCGACATCTGCAGGACAGAGGAGTTTACGCTTCTTTGCGGTTTCTCAGTAACATGACAAGCTGCGATTTTTGTTTTGTTTTGTTTTTGTCTCATTAACTTCGAGAGAGAAAAGAGAGAGGGAGGGAACGACTGTTTGTAGCTGCTATAACGTAAGCGAGAACTCGTTTCATGGACGTTCCGTAACATTAAATGGATAAAACGTGCAATGTATCGTTCACTAATAAATAAAAAATTATAAATGTTCACATATTGCTGTGGTATCAGTGGAATAAAGCACTTTGGGATGTGCTGTTACAGGAAAATAATCAACTATGGGGTGATAACAATAACTCTGCTTCATCACACCATCCTCACTGCAGAAAATGATCTCTTAGCGAGGGAATATATCTTGAACAAAGGAAAAAGGATCTAATATTTCTCAGTTATATAACAATTAAAAGATTATTAAAGCTGTTTCTAGACATTTTTACTCACTATAAGGAGAGATTCTATATGCTAGTATTTGTATGTATACTAGACGTGACGACGTGCCAAGAAAACTTTTATTTTATTTTAGTTTTAAATTTAGTAATCAAAACAAACCAAATAAAAAAGATTGAATGAAAAAGAAAGAAAGAAAGAAAGAATATACTCATACTAAAGAAAGAATGAACTACAATCATAAGAAAGAAAGAAAGAAAGAACGAAAGAAAGAAGTGAAATAAAGAAGCAATGAAAGAAAGAAAGAAGTGAAAGAAAGAATATACTCACTAAAGAAAGAATGGACTACAAGCATAAGAAAGAAAGAAAGAAAGAAAGAAAGAAGTGAAAGAAAGAAGCAATAAAAGAAAGAAAGAAAGAAAGAAAGAAAGAAAGAAAGAAAGAAAGAAAGAAAAAAAGGAAGGAAGATGGGAAGGAAGGAAGAAAGAAAAAAGAAAGAAAGAAAGAAAGAATATACTCACACTAAAGAAAGAATGAACTTCAATCATAAGAAAGAAAGAAAGAAAGAAAGAAAGAATATACTCACACTAAAGAAAGAACTACAATCATAAGAAAGAAAGAAAGAAAGAAAGAAAGAATATACTCACACTAAAGAAAGAACTACAGTCATAAGTAAGAAAGAAAGAAAGAAAGAAAGAATATACTCACACTAAAGAAAGAACTACAATCATAAGAAAGAAAGAAAGAAAGAAAGAAAGAATATACTCACACTAAAGAAAGAACTACAATCATAAGAAAGAAAGAAAGAAAGAATATACTCACACTAAAGAAAGAACTACAGTCATAAGAAAGAAAGAAAGAAAGAATATACTCACACTAAAGAAAGAACTACAGTCATAAGAAAGAAAGAAAGAATATACTTATACTAAAGAAAGACAGAAAACACATAAGAATAGAAGAAAGAAAGAAAGAAAGAAAGAAAGAAAAACATATGAATAAAAGAAAAAGAAAAAAGAATGACCTACACTCATACGAAAGAAAGAAAGAAGTACAATCATAAAAAAAGAAAATAAATAAGTATTAAAAAGACATATTTACTGATTTTGAGCTTGAAGAGGTTTTATTCGAGTGGCAGATCACTTTAATTTGCTTCTCTGTAGAAATAAACGAATAGAATCAGACCATTTCAAGCTGCGAATGAAGAGAAATATCTAATAAAGAGAAATTTGAGTTGAACTCACTCAAGTCTTCACTCGTTATTTTAATTGCTTTGATATTTTGCAGCACTTTCGCTGCGTGTGTTCAGAAAGCAGCTCGAGATTCACCTCAGAATGACTCACTAATGTGTGTAACAGAAACACAATTACACACGACACACATCTGTGAATACAGAATATAAAAACGTTCCCTGTTTCACAAACACCTTGCACACGTAACGTTATATATTATATTTATATTTATATCACATGCAAAGAGGCTGAGTTACAGGTTCAGAAGCACACGAAGTGAGAAAAATGACACACTGCAAAAAAAAAGTCATCTTAGCGAGTGAAATGATGTTGAATTTCGTCAAATTTATCTAGTATTTCATATTATACAATTAAAATAAACCAAATATAAGATCACTAAACCTATTTCTAGACATTATTACTTATTTCAAGCTTATAATATTCTTGCTCTATTAGCAGATAATGCTGCTTCTTTTAGAAATAAATGCTTAAATATTCCAAAACTGTGTCTTTTAGTCTTTTAGTGGATTTAAAATCTTCTCTTAAAACTTATTTCTTTAGGATTGCTTTTACTTGATTACTTTGTTTTTTGTTTTTTGTTTTTGATATTTATTTATTTATTTATTTATTTATTTATTATTATTATGGTACTATTATTGTATTAATAATTGAATTGTAGTTTATTATTAACAGTTTTTTTGATACATGTGACTTGAGGGGTCTTTTTAAAGGCGCTATATAAAATAAAGTTTATTACTATTATTATTATTATTATTATTATTATTATTAAAATGAGTAAAATTATCTTCCAATAGAATGAGACTATTTCAAGCTGCACACAAATGGCTCGAAAAAGGTTTAATAATCTTATATTTAGTTTATTGTAATATTATAATAGGAAATTCTCGATAAATTTGACTATATTCCAGATCATTTCGCTTGCGATGATGACGTGTTTTGCAGCTCAGGACAGATAGACAAACTGTTCATTTCGCTAAATAATAAAAGACGTTGTGTTATAAAATCCAGTGGCCTTTAGGAAACAGCAGGAGGACAAATCACTGAGGGGAAAAAAGCGTAAATATCAGGTCATGTTAGAATATATTCCCTTCCCTGTAATCTCATTCCAGCCCTGGTTTGTTCTCCGCAGATTTATTTATCAGTCCGTGCTAAAGCACTAGCGAAAGGTGATAAATATATCTTCAGTTGGGCCGATCGAGCCTGCTGTCCGTACGCCCGGCTTTAGATGAGATTCATGGTTCAGTCTGGATAATAGAGTCCTAAAACCTACGAGTTTTATTTCTCCTCTCCTGCCAAAGGCATTTCCTCTCAGACACGTCAGACGTTCTTTACAGCCGCTCGCTGTTTCAGCCGCCGTAAACTTACACAAGCTTTAGGAGAAATACGCCGGGAGATAGACAGATCTAACCGGAGGAGTTATAAGCTTCAGTGCTTCAGAGAGGGGAAAGGAAAAGAGGAAACATTGTTCTGAATATACCGGATTATATAAATATAAATCATAAATAATGTATGTGGACAAATAAATAGATGTGAGTATTTAACGTACTGGAATCATTTTTAAACCTGTATTACTGAATCTAAAACAAAAATAATAGTTTACTTAGATAATTTAGCACCTAGTGCCGACTTTACATTTCTCCAGTTGCTTAGACTAGCATCTCAAAAGAACTTAGACTAGCATAAAAAAGAACTTAGACTAGCATAAAAAGAACTTAAACTAGCATAAAAAGGACTTAGACTAGCATCTCAAAAGAACTTAGACTAGCATATCAAAAGAACTTAGACTAGCGTATTAAGAGAATTTAGACTAGCATAAAAAAGGACTTAGACTTAAAAGTAATAGTTTACTTAGATAACTTAGCACCTAGTGCCGACTTTACATTTCTCCAGTTGCTTAGACTAGCATCTCAAAAGAACTTAGACTAGCATAAAAAAGAACTTAGACTAGCATAAAAAGAACTTAAACTAGCATAAAAAGAACTTAGACTAGCATAAAAAGAACTTAAACTAGCATAAAAAGGACTTAGACTAGCATATCAAAAGAACTTAGACTAGCATCTCAAAAGGACTTAGACTAGCATATTAAAAGAACTTAGACTAGCGTATTAAGAGAATTTAGACTAGCATAAAAAAGGACTTAGACTTAAAAGTAATAGTTTACTTAGATAACTTAGCACCTAGTGCTGACTTTACATTTCTCCAGTTGCTTAGACTAGCATAAAAAAAGAACTCAGACTAGCATAAAAAAGGACTTAGACTAGCATCTCAAAAGAACTTAGACTAGCATAAAAAAGGACTCAGACTAGCATAAAAAGGACTTAGACTAGCATAAAAAACTTAGACTAGCATAAAAAAACTTAGACTAGCATCTCAAAAGAACTTAGACTAGCATATGAAAAGTACATTAGTGTACTTCACTTCTAGTATATAGACTAGCATAAAGAAGGACTTAGACTAGCATAAAAAGGACTTAGACTAGTATAAAAAAAACTTAGACTAGCATATGAAAAGTACACTAGTGTACTTCACTTTTAGTACATAGACTAGCATCTCAAAAGAACTTAGACTAGCATATGAAAAGAACTTAGACTAGCATATTACAAGAACGTAGACTAGCATATCAAAGGTACATTAGCCTACTTCTAGTATACTTACAAATACTAAAAAAGTAAACTAGTGCACTTTTTAACACTTAATCTAACATATTAAAGATACATCAATGAAATTTTATGCTAGAATACGTATAAATGTTAGCATATCAAAGCTACACTAGTGTACTTCTCTCCGTGTAGTTAGCCTAGCATATCAGAGGTAGTTTTAGTTCAGGTTTATTCTAGATACTTACAAATGCTAGCATATAAAAAGTGCACTAGCATGCTTTTTTCCCAAGTACTAAGACTACGACTATTATTTTCAGTTTTTTTTTTTTTTACGAAACACATCTTAACTGGCTTTTAAAATAAATAAATAAAATTATGCTTATGTATTTTTAATAAATCATCCCCTTTCTCTGCTTCTCCAGTCCAAAGCCTGATTCACTGAGACCCACACACTAGTCATTAATATTCTTAAACCCGCCCCCAGTGTTCATTAATATTCATTAGTTGGGATTATAGAGAAGTTTAGTAGCTAATATTAGAACTAACATCGCACTTCGAGAGCTGCATGCGTTGTCCTAAATTCACATCCTAGTGCACTAAATACCACACTGGAGCAGTTTCTCCTTCGATGGATAGTGAGTTATTCAAATAAATCTCTCACGTAGCGTAGATAAAGTCAGACATTGTGAAGAGAGAGAGTTTTTTTCACTGCTGAACCGAAGAAACTGGACATTTTTTTAAAATGTGGCTCCTTTAACACTTGCGTGTTCGATCCCAGATCGTTGCTGAATGGTAGAGCGAGCATCAAATTGAACACTCTCTCTCTTTTAGTTTTCTCGTAAGAACTAAAATGAATAAAAGTAAAATTAATCAGAATTTTTTTTACATGTGTGCGTGAACTCTTGAACTATTTATTTTATCTGTATGGCTTAAAGCCAGAGTCCATCTCAGGTCCTCGAGTGACCTCTCAGTGACCCGACGGCTTTCATTAAAAACCCATCAGATAGCGCCTGTGTGGTTTCCAGGACGGATTAATAAAAAATGAAAAGAAAAAAAGAAAAAAAACGAGCACAGGATTTCCTCTGATGTTTCATTGTGATAAACGCACCTCGGATTAATCGTCAGATTTCAGCTGAACTTCTTCTTCATGCTTCAGTGTCTCAGAACCGGAACGTGGGGTTTTGGCTATTTTCAAACGATTGTTCGATTAAACGGATGACGGATCAGACTGAACAGGGCCGCGATGTCCCGGTGAACGCAGCGTGTGTGTAAGCTTGTGTACTGATTAAAGGAAGGAAAGAGAGGGAGGACAGTGATGAAGTGCTTTTCTCCTCCTTGCTAACTTCTCTTCCCACCTGGAAGATCAAGCTCTTAACTGGGCCACGTCCAGGGGGAACCTCTCCGACGGCCACTTAGCTCATTACACACTCTGCTTTTATTGTTAATAAAAGCAATCTTTTTTTTTTTTGCTTTGCTTTACAAAACGAGGTTAAAGAGTAGAGGAAGTAAGGAAATGCTTAGCATTGGCATTAGCATCCACTTGCCTTTCATTTAATGGCCGCTTTGTGCAAAGATTCATGCTAAAAATCTAAAAATATCGGTTTCTGTGTTACTAAATAAATCAAAATTGAAAAATTTCTACTCTCTACATTAACATATACTCATAGACCATAACGAATATGATACTCCACTTATAAACAACACATGAGGTGAAAATGTGTTAAGGTAAGTTTTGCTAATTTGCTCACATTACCTGGCTATATTTACCTAAATTAGCCTGTTTCCTTTGCTAATGCAAGGTTAGATTAGCATAGATTCCAGTCAAGTTCTAGCTAATGGTAACTATTAGTTATTTACAGAATATTTTAATTCTCAGTAACTGATCAGCGAACTATGTAGCATTAGTCATGCATATGAATAGCAAACTTGTACAGACTGAATAATGTTTTTTTTCAACACAAAGCATCATGTCCACAAAAGAAAAAAAACACAATATGTAGAAAATCTAGTCTGGAAATCATTCTTACCGTCATCCATTTTATTTAATGATAACTTTATTTTTGCAATCAGAATGTTCCGGTAATTCAACATGCAAAATATTTCGAAATTGAACACTAATTAGGATAGATATTTATCACATTTTTAGACAAATATGTCAAATAACTGCAGATGAAAAAAATAAATATATTTATGGAGAAAAGCAACATAATGGAGGAATTAATGCAAAATTCAGTATTTTTCCGTTTTTTTCTGGACCCAACAAAATGTTCATTAAAGACAAAAATCCACTCTGAACTTTTTGCATATTAATCTTTATAATATTATGTGAAATTCATGAACTTTTTAGCTCTTTCATCGACATGTTGGCCTATTTTCAAATTAAATAAGTTTTACATTACATTACCCACAATGCCTCTATTTTGATAGTCATGCGTTGGGATTTTCTGCTCGCCTAATATCTACTCAAAGAGTGATGCGGCGGCGCTTTAGTGTTTCAGTCTATCCAGCTTTCTCTCCTCTTCATCTGTACACTCTGCTCGTACAGATCAGCTTTAATGCTAATACCACCATCGATCTCATCACACTCACCATCTCATAGATCGCTAACTAGCCGAGCCGAGGCTCTGCCATGGGTAACTCAACTGCATTGCATTCTGGGACTTTGAGTCCAGTTTTGAGTGGAGATCAGCTTCTAAACTACAAACTGTATAGTGAGTGAAAAAAGAAGTTTTGGTTTAGGAGCTAAGAGTGAAACCTGACATATTGATGTGGTTTCTATGATTCATTCGTTGATATTTTTAGGATGTAAAACCTACTAGATTCATTAGAAAATATCACAGGTGGGTACAAACTAATACAAAATAATAACTGGGATTGGAATTAAAAAAATAAAACAGTCACTATAATGAGCTGCTAATTGATTATGTATCTTCTAAACTCAGTGTAACGAAAGGGTTAAAACATTTGGAGGCAAATAAGACAAACCCGGTGATTCATTCGTTACGGTCTGAGGAATGATTTCGTTTTCCTATTGTTTTTTTGTTTTGTTTTGTTTTTCGTTTTTTTTTCTTTTTGATCATTTGATCTCAGATCCGTGATTTTCTCCAAGATGCTGCATTCTGTACAGCCTCGAGCTACATATGACTTTCATTATTTATCATGCATGCTGTAGAGAAGCATCAGGGAATAAAAGAGAGAGAGAGAGAGAGAGAGAGAGAGAGAGGAGGGGAGAAATATGGCCAACACATTGCTACTCAGCTCTACAAGCCTTTGATCCGCCGTCACCTTCGATCTTCAGCATTACAAAAAGAGAAAGTCATCACTCCGTGCTCTGGTGCTCTGCCGAGGCTCGGTTATAATCTCTCTTCCCAAATCCATCTTTAAATATTCAACTTTTCACTTTCCGTGTACGACTGCACGCAAAAACACTCACTTCTAACTCACAAGGCATGAGAGGATTGATTCTATCAATTAAATATTTATATTTTTCACAGAAACAAGATCAAATCAGTTCATGATCTGTTCGCTCTCATTTTCAACAATCTTTTTCCCATTATTCCACCATTTTTCTAAATCCCTGCTTGAAGAATTAGTCACTTTAACTTCCAAGATTGAGATTATAAACCTGTTGAATCAGAATCAAATGATGTTAAAGCACCAGACATTTATACAGATGCTGCAAACTGTACATTTCTATAAACTGAACCATCTGATATCTGAATAAACATAACGCGTTTTCACTAATTAACTAAAGAGAAATACAATTACATCATCAAACGTGCGAGTTTACAAAGAAGAGACGCCCGATTTGTGAATGAATCATTCTTTTGAAACGATTCTTTTGAAACGATTCTTTTTAAATGAATCATACAAACTGCTTCACAATTCCATCAGAATCAAACAAATTTATTCTAATACAATTCTAACGACGTGACTTCATAAAACTGTAACATAAAACACCACACAGTCTAACGTTAACAACTAATTTTAATTTAATTATATTTTCTGCCTGAATTAAGTTATTTCTTTTTCAATGTTACATGCTTGGGCTGATTTCAGAATCAATGAGTTTACATTAATATTTACAGTAGGAAAGTTACGTGTATTCAGAGTCGGGTTGCACAGCTGCCATTCAGACCACACCTTTGAGGAAGCCAGATTTTTCTTGAATAGAAGTGTCCGAGTTACTAAAAAATTTTAGTATTAAGTGTTCAAGTGGAGTTTATTGTCATTTCAGCCATATACAAGTACATAGTGAAACGAAACAACGTTCCTCCAGGACCAAGGTGCTACATAAGACAAACACAGAACAACACAGAACTACAAGGGACTACATAATTTATACATAAAGTGCACAAGTGCAAACATGTGCAGACAGCACAAGACAGTACAAGACAGTACAATGACTACTGGGATAGACAATGGGCACAGTAAGTCCCAGTGCAGCACCGACCAGCACACAGTTCTGTTTAAAAGTGAACCTAGTGACAATAGTGCAAAGAGTACAAGAGTACAATATAAGTAGCTGAAATAGTGTGAACATAAGTGTAGCAGCCTATGTACAGTAATAAGTATTTGTAGCAGCATAAACATGTGCAAAAACTTGCAAAAAGATTTCAGAGAGGATGGAGGATGCTCAGTTGTGTGTGTATATATGTATGTGTGTGTGTGTGTGTTCCTTCAGTCCAGTTTCTGAGTATTGAGGAGTCTGATGGCATGGGGGAAGAAACTATTGCACAGTCTGGTCGTGAGGCCCGAATGCTTCGGTACCGTTTGCCAGACGGCAGGAGGGTGAAGAGTGTGTGAGAGGGGTGTGTGGGGTGTAAATCTTCACTGTACATGCTTAACACTCGACTCTGCTGTCTTGGTGTCTCCGTGCTCTGAGCCCTGATGAGCGAATCAAAATGAGCCACATGGTTTTAATAATACACACAGATATAACTATAAACGACACAATCGACTCATTTAGTGAACTGAACATCATTGTTGTTGGACTAAAAGAACTGAAAACCTGAGAAACGACGATTGAACGAGCCAAAACCAAGATCCAGTGATCCCAAACTCACCGATTCGAACGTCATCATTTAACTCACTCACTGAGTCGAATCAGCTGGGCGAATCTTCTTCTCAACTTTACTCACATTTGTTCTGGGTTTCACTCAGGAAGCCATGACACACTGTTTGATTCTGACCGAGCAGAAGTGACAGAGTATCAGAGTCAGTCGTGATTTATTTATTAAAGAACGACACCTCATACTTTTTCCTTTTATCGTTACAGTTAATGTTATATAAGACAAAAACATGTAGCTTGTTACTCATGTTACTGAGAAAACACAAAGAAGCGTAAACTCCTCTGTTCTGAAGATGTTGGAAAACATAATGTTACAGCTTACAAAGCGCTGACACTGGAGACTCCTTCCATAATTGTTAAATAAACGTCTCCTTACAGAAAACTTAACCATTTGGAGCGTCTGCTGTAGGAGTCCTCAAGAATGAGCTGTTGCTATAGAAACGATAACGTATTAGAGCGAGCGCATTAATATAAACCTGCGCTACTCTCAGAGCTGCTGTTATAGAAAACTAATCAACACCTTCTGACCAATCAGAACGGAGAATTCACCAGTTCACCATTTTATGCGATGTGTTCGCTCGTCCTCTCACTGCGGAGATGAAAATAAAGCTTGTGGGAAAACGAGAGCAGAACGGATAGCGTGTTCCCCAGAGAGAACACCTTGAGGTCTTTGATTTTCCGGAAATTTCTGAGTTTCATTTATTCTGATTTCATAGATTTTTGTATTTAAATAAAGGAGAAGCTCAGTCAAAAATGAAATGAACACAATGTTCCCCTTAATGCAAATGTAATCAATCAACCCAAAGTGTGTTTAGTGTCTAAAGCTTGTTTCTTTTAGCTAATATAGCTAACATAGTATAGATGTTTATGGCCACCAGTTTAGCATTGTGCAAGCTGCATATCAGAAGGAAAGGATTGATGCCTCTTAATACTGATGTAAGTCCACAATACTGATCAATGCCACTAATTAAAAAAGATCTTTTCTGAAAAATAAAAAGATAAAAACAAATAAAGGAAAAATAAGATCACAAAATACAGATAAGGAGCAGT
>CM040460.1:1385062-1407131 GCA_022758105.1 Pangasianodon gigas
GGGTGCGCTTTCTATTGGATATGTAGTGCACTATATGGGGTCTAAAAGTCATTTCCATACCCTGTGTAGTGCACTTGTACAGTAGGATGTGGAAATCTTACACAGCTTCCTGTTGGACGTGTAGTGTCCTACATAGGGTACGAAATGAATGATTTCCCTCCCTATGAAGAGCACATGACGATGAACAACCTCACAACCTCCTAGTGGACTTTGTAGTGCACTGAATACCCTATGAAGTGCACTTCTATAGCAGGAAACTTAGACAGCTTCTTACTGGAGATGTAGTGCACTACCTAGGGTCTAATAAGAATTATTTCATGCCCTATGTAGTGCACTTACAGCGATACTAACATGCTAAAACTCGGTTATCTTCCTGATGGACGTGTAGTGTACTATATAGGCTATATATGTAAGATTTATGATTTCAGTCCCTATGAAGGGCACAGCAGGATATGCAACCCTAGTTGACTATGTAGTGTACTAGATGTAGTTTGCTTCTTTGTAGTATAAATGGATGGGTTTGAAGCTGCTTAGTGGACATATCGTAGGGTCCTAGAAGTGTAGTGTACTACATAAAGTGTAGCCCTTGTTTTATACCCTACGAAGGGCGCAGGAGGATACGCAACCCTAGTTGACTATGTAGTGTACTAAACACAGTGTGCTTCTTAACTTGTGAAGTGCACTTCTGCAGGCAGTATAGACCTGAAGTCTTGCTGCTGGACGTGTCCTACATACTGTAGGGTCTTAGAAATGTAGTGCACTACATAGGGCCATTATTTTATTCTATATAGGAAACTTACACAGCTTACACAGCTTTCTAAAAGTCATTATTTCATACCCTATATAGTGCACTTAAAGTAGCAGTGAGATGCTGAACCTTGGGTCGCTCACTTCTGAGCATGTAGTGCACTACATAGGGTTTAGCACTTGTTTTATACCCTATGAAGGGTGCAGGATGAAGTGGGAGCTCAGACAGCTTTCTGTTGGATGATGTAGTGGATTTCTGTAGGTTGTGAAGTGCACTAATGATCTAAAGCTGCAAGTTGGACACACAGAAGCTTTTATTTCACACCCTGTAAAGTGCACTCGTGTGGCTTTATGTAGTTTATGTGCTGTAATTAAAAGCGTTCCTCTGCCTCTGTCCTCGTCAGTGCGGAGCTGGAGTCGAGCTGCAGCGGATCCAGCGCCGGAGATCAACCAGAACGAAGACATTAATCAGACGTTTGTGAACCGAAACCCTAGAAATCTGGAACAGATGGCCATCGCTGTGAAGGACAGAGGCTGGGCCACCGTCTGGCCCAAGAGAGAGTACTACCACAGGTCTGTGTGTGTGTGTGTGTGTGTGTGTGTTAGGGCGTCTATCTGTTACATATTTTTAAAAATGCTGGTGTGGGATTCATCCTCAGTGTCTCTCTTCTTCTTCTTCTTCTTCTTCTTCGTCTCTCTCAGGCTGGTGTTGAAGCGCTCGCAGCATCACGTGTCGGCGGCGGTGTTTTCGCGGGACTCAGACGTCCCCGTGCTCACGTGCTCCACGCAGGAGTGGGCTCTGAAGAAGCAGCTGAGCTCGACCCGCTCGGTGGCCGCGTGCCGCGCCATGGGAGACGTTCTGGCTCAGCGATGCTGCGAGGCCGGAATCACACAACTCGTTTACCGAGAGGTTCCCTGGACCTTCCGCTCCGACGCCGTGAGTCTCCTCTCACTCTCTTTTATTATTATTATTATTATTATTATTATTATTATTATATACACTGACTCATCGCTACAGCGCAGTTCATCTACAGAAATAATTATTAATTACAAGGAATGTGATAGAAAATTAATTAACAAATAGAAAGTGAGGAATGAAACATGAAAAGAGTAATAAAATAATTATACACATGGGTGGATAGAACTAAAAATAATGATGACAAAAACTTTTTCCCCAAGCTTTATTTTAATAAGAAATTTTTATAGTGCTACAGATGAGAGAGAGTTTTTATGTTTTTTTTTTTTTTAATAAAAAGTATTGCGATAAATATTTTAGCAAACTGCCTTGTTGTTAATTATGTGATAATAATTTGGAATAATTCCTTTATAAACCTGCTTTATTGTCCACATATGTCCAGAATTTGTCCTGATTATGAAATATTATATATGATGTTAAATGTAACAAATATAAGAAATTAATTAAAAAATATATATATAAAATAGCCGACTAATCCTCTGATTTGTTATTATTTTTTCGAGAAGCTGAAAATGGATCTTAATATCAATATATTAGTGTAATATTAATAGGAGAATTTTATATTTATTTTACTGATTGAGATTTTAGGAAATATTTAAAAGCATTTTATTATTATTTTTTTTTACACTGGATAATAAATTTTTGTGTTATTTTTTAATTGAATAAAAATAACTTTTTATTGAGAATGATTTTCTTTATTTTTTATCTTTTTTTTAATTCACAAACTAATTCCCCTTATTCATATGAGACTTAACTAAAGATTATGAAAATAAAATCTTTTTTTGTTCAAGGTTTTTAATTTTAGGAAGAAATCTTTATAGTGCTACACTTGAGTTTTTATAAAAAGTTTTGTGATAAAAATTTTAGCAAACTGTCTTGATCACGATTATGAAATGATAATTAGGAATAACTCACCTATCTGAGTGTACTTTTGTACATATCTATAAAAAACGATCTGAAAGATCATTTATAATTAACTGATATTACTGACATTTTAGGAAATAATTAAAGCCTTTATAATCAGTTGTTGTATTGATTTAGATTTTTGACTGAATACATTTCACTTTTTATCGAGTTTAACATGTTAAATTGTTTATCCATTTTCTTTTCTACTCATTATTTCTATTTGTTCTAAAATGGGAAGATGATGGGAATTCCGATTATCCATATCAGGAAGACATTGAACACTTTGTTTAAAAAAAAAAAGAAGCAGTAAATAAATTTAATTTGGTTATTAAATGATCACCTTTATGGTGGTAGCAGTAACGCCGCTTCATCCCACCACTCTGGTGTTGATTATTTTCCTATAACAGCACCACACACGGTGGTTTATTCCTGACGCTGCGTTGCATAAATAAAGTTTGAAAACTTGCTGGGCGAACATTTTAAGGGAGGATTATTTTTTTCAGGAATGCAGTAATTGTTTTTGTACTAAAAAGCTTTAAAAATGATAATTTCATTCTAATTAAAATAATATTTCTCGCTCTTTACTCTGTTTCAGGTCCAGACGTTTTGGACGGCCATGAAAGAGGGGGGCGTGGTGCTCAATGAACCTAAACGTAAATTTATTTAATATTTTTTTCTCTTTTATAATTGACCTGAAGCTCTGAATAAAGATCTGAATAAACATGCTGGTGTATTCTAACTTTTAATTTTATTTTAATTTAAGTAATTCGTTAGTTATATTTGTTTGGGATTTCACGCATTATAGTTTGTAGCATACAGTTATATTAGCATTATATTTTCGAATGAAATATAACAACAGCATTCACTTTAATCACCTGATCAGCAAATCAGTTGAGAAGCAGTTCACTAAAACTACTTTAATAAATCATGAACTATTTTAATAAAGTCATTTATTTTTAGTACAGCAAAGATTGCGCACATACTATAGATACATCAGGGATAAAACTGGAAAAAAAAAAAGAGAATACATATCTGGGTTGCCAGATTACATATTAAAACCTTACGAATTAAACAAGTTAAATGATTTTTCCATCACCAGTGGAACTATAAATACACTGATTATCTGGCAACCCTGTTTGAAATGCATGTTTAAAAGATATTACATTTCCAGATCAGAGAGAGAAAAAAAAAGCAACAGCAACAATATTTATTACCTGATCTCTGATCTGATATCAATAAAAACAGCATCAGGATTAACTGAAACGAACATGGCACTTTTATGCTTGCTATTTTTCCATCAGGATTTCTTTTCTTTTTCATCGTCCCAGCACACTGTATGGATTTTATCCAGCTGTTTGTTCTCATTATGATGACTTTGGCTTCAATCTGGCAACCGTCTGCATGTTTAACACACAGCACAGTAAAAAAATACTGCATGGAAATAAAAATACAGTGACACACTCACGCAAAATAAATACCCAGGTTTTATAATTCATCATAAAGCATCATAAAGCATCATAAAGCATGCTGTATGCAGCAACAGCTGGAATGCGACTCGCATACCGAACAGACAAATCATACACACTTTATATGTATATTATATAAAAACATCAGAAAGTTTCTGAAACATGACATTTTGGTCCAAACTGAAGGCACTGAGACAGGAGGATTGTGGGACAGAGAGTAATCCTGCTACAGCAGAGACGTCACATTTCAGTTATGGCACATGTGCATTTATTCTGCAGGGAATAATCCCCAGACTGACAAAATTACAGCTCTTAAAATAAAGTTCTGAAGGTTTTTTTTTTTTTTTTTTTCAGGTACAGAACCGTAACATTAATACTCCGGTTCTGTGCAGCAGTAGTGAAACATAGACATGAAAACAGAGACACCTCACTAGAGGACGACGAACATGTTAACTTATGAGTTCGGCCAAAAATATATTAACTCGTTTATCTTTTTTTTTTTTTTTTGTAAAGTTGTGTGTAAAAAAAATTCCCATCAGATTTCCAAAAGTTTTGCTGATTTTCTTTGTACTCATATGCGTATGTTGATAAAGTCCAGTCAGCTGTAAAATACCAAATGCATTCATGGCATGGTTACATTTAGCCACGCCCACAGAACTCCATAAAAGGCAAAGAGCCAAAAAAGACAAAATGACGACTAAACGGTGAAAGAGCACCTCCTAAGCACTGTGCGTGCTAAATCTTCCAGTAATGCGGCTCAGCCACTGCAGCACGTCGGCTACAAAAGACACTAACTCCTCCTCGTTTTACAGAGTGCCTGTAAAAACTAGCAAATAACTAGTCTTATTTGTCTTAATTTATGGATTTGTTTTGGTTTTAAAGTCATTAATATGTAATGAAAATATGAATTCATTCAATTGGTGTGTAATTGAAATAAATAAGATTTAAACTTAATAATTAATTTATAAAATCGCAGGAACTCATCGGAAATTATACGATTTGAAGCTGATCAATCGAGGTTCGCATTGCAGAGTCTCCTTATACACAAATGTACAAAAACTCTAGAGTAAAACGTAGGATAGGAATGTTTTTTTCCGAACACCACGCCACAGATCTTGTGTAAATCCTCCTGCGAACAATTTACGAATAAATTCCTTCGTATCCTGTTTGAGAATAGTTTTCTTATATAAATATTGTGAAACCTGATAAATTTAAAACACTTATTACACTGCCAGTCAGATGTTTTAAACACCTGGAGGTTCTGATCACTATAAAGTGCTACGGACAAAACAAAATATTACACTAGTGTTGACTAAACGCCTTTCTCAGATCCTAACGTTCAATCACTTTTCGGTTTGGCTTCAAACTGCATACAATTAAACGAGCCACAAAAACAGGTCTCGGGGGTGTGTAGGGCTGAAAACGTCCTCGTACAACAACTATTTCATTCACTGACCAGAAATACAGCGATGGAAAACGTTACGCAAACCTTTACCAAGTGTGCGCAGAAATCACAAACATCAGCCGAGCACGGAGAACACGGAGACGTGATCCGAATCTTAAATAAATAACTCGTTTAAAACATCATGCATCACGTCCAGTGTTTATTTTTGTTCGTCCAAATGTCCAGAACACATGGCATTTCTGCAGCGCTACAGCTCTGTGCGTTGGCTCAGTTTAGCAGCTTGCAAATTAAAAAAATAGACAGAAAAAAACAGGCTGCATCCAAAAACACACGACTGACTAAAGAACCGTGCCGACACCGAGGCGGAGAACACACCACGGTTCTGTTCAAGCACACGAAACACTGCACATGTGAACACAGCCTAAACCACTGAAAAAAATTCTCAGTTACGTCTTACTGTTTACTTAAGTTTAATCATTTTAGAGTGTATAAAACGGACCTGGACGTTTAAATAGGTTAATATAGGGGGCTGAAAAACTTTTGACTGGCAGTCTGAGATCACAGAATCCAAAAAGTGGCAGCTTCAAGCTTCAGGCTAACAGAGAGAGGAAAAAAAGCTATGAAGTTAAAAATTAATTACACTTATTGCATAGAAATGAAGGAATAAAACATCTCTAAAGGAACTTGGTCATTTTTTTAAAAGTCTACTAAATAATAATAATAATAATAGTAATAATAATAATAATAATTTTCATAGCTTTTGCTTCCAGGTGAAAATAGAAAACTTTACTTTTAGTTTAGTCACTGCTAATTTTCCCTCTTTATCACACAATAGCACATGCTAGCAACCTTAGCTATTGATAATATCACACAATATGATACTTAGCTTAAGATTAGCTAGCATGCTAGCGAATTTGGCTATAATCACTATGCTAATGCTAGCTGGCTTGTTAGCAGTCCTGTCTATTGGTATACATAATCTAATTTAAAGTTAGACAAATTCGCTAGCAAGCTATCTAACATCAGGGTATTGGTTTACACAATATAAGAGTTAGCTTAGCTAGCGAACTTGGCTATTGGTGTACACAATTTATTGTTAGCCTTATGTTAGATAGCTTGCTAACGAATTTGGCTACTGGTGTACACAATATTTCCTGGTGGAACAATCGTTAGGCTAATGTTAGCCAGCTTAGCCTCAGGTTTATAAAATATAATTTACCATTAGCCTAAGCTTAGCTAGTTAGCCTAACTGGCTAGCATCATTTGTTTCTGGTTTACACAATACAGTAACCTAACTTTAGCTCACTAACTAGCAAATCTGGCTAATTCCTTTTTTTTTTTTACAGAACAGTTATGCTAATGTTAGCTGGCTTGCTAGAGATCTTGGCTACTTTTATTTTATACATTGTAATACCTAGCCTAACGTTACACACTTGGTCCTAAATACTTAATTAAATAAATTATACAACACTAGCTTGTTAGCAAGTGTGCATGGCTAGAGAGGTAACATTAGCACAGTTTTGGTTTAGATAGCTGGTTAGCTTAGCTAATGTTGCTAAATAAGAGCACACAATTTTTTAAAAATCTATTTTATTTGTAGTGCAAACAGCTGCACTGTGTACTGTAGTTAATGCTATTTTCACCTGGTGCAACAGATACTACTACCACTAATAATAATAATAATAATACAGGGATGTTTCTTATCTTTGGGAAATGGGAAAACATTTATGCCTTTTTTCCCCCTGTTCTTTAATACTGTGTTTAATCAGTGAGGTGTGTGAACATACAGCTCAGGCTGAGAGTGTGTGAAGGACAAAAGAAAGGCACAGAGTGACATTGGGAAAGTTTTCACACTGCATCAAATCTCATGTCAAAACAAGAATGTATTGCAGTGTCAGTGTGTGTGTGTGTGTGTGTGTGTGTATGTGCGTGTGTCTGTCCCTGTCTTATTCGACTTATGTAGCGTAATCTATAAAGCTGCACTGAAGTTTGTCGAAATGAGTGAATGTGGATAAACAGTGTGTGTGTGTGTGTGTGTGTCATCCGGTCTTCTTTTGAACCAACTCCCAAACTGAAAAAAAAAAAAAAACCCTCACCATGATTCATTAAAATGATCTCCATCAGGATCAATTTGCTCCAGAGGAGTGTTCTTCCTCTCCTCTATTTTAGTCTGTTCTCCTCTCCTCATTGTTACTCGCTGGTGCCGAGCCCTGGATTTCCTGTTTCCTGCTCTGTGATTGGCTGTATGGGTCGGGAGAAACGTCCACATGAGCCTTCTGGTGAGTCAGAGCTCGTCGTTTGTGACTGCTGCGTCTCCTCTGGGCTGGAGATTTCCTCTGAGCCGCTGCGTTCTGGATCAACAACACAAATTCCACTTTTCAGTGCTGCCTACGATACTTACATTAAAAACACCAGAAATAAGAAGAATTTAAAGTTCAGTGAATACAAAAACTCATCTTGGATGCTGGTTCGGAAAATATAGATTGATGTTTGGATCAATTTTGTTAAAACAGAAACTTTCTTATTCTACTCCCACAGATGTATGACATAAGAATGAAAATGTGCATGCGCAGTAGCTGGAACAGATGTTATTTGAGACCTCACAAAAATAAATAAATAAATAAAAATACAAATTACGCCTTTTTTGTCAGCCATTTCAAATCCATGTTTGAAACATCATCTTTTCACGAATTTCTGGTTTAGGGGTCTCTTCACATAATTACAAGCCTTGGTCTTGTGTGACTGAATCTAACTGCCAAGATACATTTCCAAGATGGCCGCCGAGCGGCAAGACTTCACTACAAAGACTTTAGTAACAAGTTACAAGTGTACATGTGTTCGTACTTCTAGATCGCTCAGTCGCTCCTCGTCGTCCAGCTGGATGGACTGCATGAGAGAAAACAGATCCATTCTTCCACTTCTGCTGGGACTCGGGGTCACCTGCGGGACGAGAACAAAACAAGACGCATTATTACATCTGCGTTTTTTTTTTTTTGGTCTTATTAACTTCAAGAGAGAGAAAAAAAGAGAGCCTGGTGAGGGAACGACTGTTTATAGCTGCTATAACGTAAGTGAGAACTACAAGGAACTACCTCGTTTCATGGATGTTCCATAACATTAGATGTAACTATAAACGGATAAAAAGTATGACGTCGTTCTTTAATAACTAGAAATTGTAATCGTTGGCAAGTTGCTGTGGTATAAGAAGAAAAATACTCCAGGATGTCCTGTTATAGAAGAATAATCCTATAATAACAGTAACTCCGCTTCACCCCATTGTTGATTATTTTCCTATAACAGAATGCCATTGGCCTGGATAGTAACATGGTGAAGGTTCGGACCTTGTCACTGTCCTGGACAGTAATAACAGGGTTTGTTGTTTCTGGTCCTGCATCAGGGAGGATATCAGACTGTGATTCAGCAAACACCTGAGAGAGAGAGAGAGAGAGAGAGAGAGAGAGAGAGAGAGAGAAGAGCTAATAATATCTAACTGGACAGGACATATTAACATTAAAAGGTCAGTAAGGAGAGATTGATTTATTATTAATTATAGCAGTAAAAGTGATATTTACATCTCTCTCCTCATCCTCGTCCGTCTCTAAGCTCTCTTCCTCCTCTGGACTCTCCTCATCCTCTTCTTCTTCATGCTCATCGTCTCCCTGCTCTCCCTCCATCTCTGCCTTCTGTTCCTGCTTCTGAGCCGGTTTATTCAGCGTGTCCGATCTGGACTTCCGCTTCCAGAGGGAGCTGTGCCGCTGATTACTGCAGACAACGTTCACCAGGAGCAGCAACATTTTTATAGCAAACAGACGACACGTTTCAGCTTCAGTGGAGTAAATATCGAGCGTCACCTGCCCTGTTATAATGATATGTACTGTACTTTCTTTTTTTATTTGTTTATATAAAGAACTCCATTGCCATTTACTGCAAATCTAAGACGCTTGGAGATTTAGAGCAGAGGGACTAGATTAATTTCTAAGGTCTTCGTCCTGCATGGATGTTTTATATTATTCCAAAAACTTTCCTAGTCTGAAAAATTTAAATTATTATTCTTAAAAAAAATTAGTTTGAAGATAGCAGATTTTACTAGGATCATGGGTAAATAAATAAATGTACAACAGTGATGAAAACTTTATTGTGGGTAAAAAAAATAAAAGCTAATCAGAATCATTAAGAAAAAAATACTAAATATTTAGTATTTAATCGTTAGTATTTAAGACTAGATCCTTTAGTATGGAAAGATAATTAAATTCAGCATGGGTACCTATTCCACTCGCTTAGAGGAGGACATTGCCATAAAATGAGGGATTATGGGTAATTTACTGAGCCGAGCCACTTAATACAATATCTGGCAATACAACAGTGAAGTTGTTTATCATGACAATAAAACATATTACACTGATAAAATGAAATGAAATGTGTGTGTGTGTGTGAGAGACCTGGCGCTGAGGATGCCGCTGTAGGTGTGTAGCTGTTTGAGGAAGCCGTCATTGGGCTGAACGATGGGTCTGCGCTCTCTCACGTGGTTAAGCGCGTCCTCTAACGTCCAGCCCTGCTGCTTCATCAGAAACGCGATGACCGTGGAGGCGGAGCGAGACACGCCCATCTTACAGTGCACCAATACGGACTGCCCGCTCTTCCTACATCAACACCACAGACAGAGAGAACGTCCAAAACATCACGAGTGCATCACAACATCGCAACGACTCATCAAAGAGGGGGTTAAAGGTGCGGTTCAGAATTTCAAATGTTTCTAGACCTGTAATAATCAGATATTTTAACAAACACTTTTGAAAAAAAATGTTTACAATCAATCTTTCAGGATTCTGATTAAATTTTTTTTCTGGCTCAGAAAATACAGACTTTTCCTTTAATGATGAGAAATCAATATTTTGGCTGCTTTCACACTTGACATTTTAATTTTACTACTTAAAAAAAGTGGGCATTTTGTGTGCTGAAATCGAAAAAAAAAATGCAAACAAACAAACAAATAAATAAATAAATAGCAGCATTTTAAAGCTGTTTTATTTATTTAAACAAAAACAACAACTGCTTTTTATTTCTGTATTGATTTTTAAAATCATGACTGTGTTTCATTGCTGGTTTAGGAAAAAAAAAAGACATTTTATTGCTTTTTTCGGGGGGAAAACCTGACAGCATTTTATTGCTGTTTTTGTAAAATAAATAAATAAAAAAGTAGATAAATAAAATCGTTGCCACATTTTATTGCTGTAAAAAAAAAATCATAAGCAGCTCAGTCCTAGCTACTATCTCACTCTCTAGATTAGATTTATTGTTCTCAGTAAAAATACACACATTATATTGCAATGTTGGAATACTGGAAATTAAATATTTTCAGAAATCTCCTCATGTTGTCCTTCATGATGGTTTTTCTCGCTTGCCCAACTAACTTGCGACCTGATTGGTTCAGGAGGTAAAAAATAGCTTGCCATCAGTCTGCACTTTTTTCTGAAAGCTGAACTTTTTCAACTTGGGAAGCTCTGCTGTGACCAAAAAAAAAAAAAAACCCACCCCAGCAGCAGTAACACTCCATACCTGGCTTCGTTAATGAACATGTACGTGTTATTCCAGTGCGAGAGAAGATCCGTCGACTCCACGTCATACACACGGATATTCATGTAGGTGAAGGATTCTGGGAAAAAGTTATCGATCTCCATGGTGACATTTAGGATGTAACCCACACTGCAATCACACGTACATTAATGTGGTAGATTAACGTCTCTAACATGCTCATTAGATTTAAAGTCAGTGTGTTAATTGTGTAACTCTGTAAATGCTTAGCATACTTGTTTTTCTGAAGTTCTTCAAAGTTGGCTGCGTTCCACTCAGAGCCCTGGGAAGAATGAGGAAATAAAATAAAATATTTACTGTAATAAGGAGATGTTTTCTTGTAGTAACACGATGCAGAAGAGGATTTTTTTTCAGCAATGTGCTTCACAGTTGGATTTTTTTCCAAGAGTTGTTCATGGAAATAAACGCTTAGCTTTAAATCTTCAGTTAAACAAAAACTAATAAGCAACAATTAAATCTGTGGCAAAAAGCCAATCTGCCAACCGAAGCCAAGGACTAAATTATTCAACAATTTGTGATATAAATTATTAATACTGTTGGAATATCAGCATTCAGTATGCTCTGTTGTGTTGTGTTAAGTAGATTAGACATCACGTCTTGACTTTTCAGTACGTTATTATGATGTGTGAACATGCTGGACCCAGTAATGATGTAATTAGCAAGAGAATGATGTTATAGAACAACCCTTATGACAGCAAGAGGAAATAAGAGTAATGAAAAAAGGCTGCAGAGCGTTTAATACCAGATAAAGGTATTCTAAGATTTTGGATGGTTTGTCCATCTGAGCCATGGTGACCATCATCTCATTGTCGATGTACTCCTTATAGTTCTTCATGTCCAAACCGATCTTGGCCTCCAGAGCAGATCGAATCTGCACACACACACACACACACACATAAAGATCATCATTGTCCTAGAACGAAACAAGTAGCTCAGTCCTCCACACAAACAAATTTAAAATTGTGTGTAAATTTCTGCAAGGACAAATGTGTTTATTTAACATTTATGGAAGGAGTCTCCAGTGTCAGTGCTTTTGTAACAGTCAGAGGTAAAGCTGCAAGTTTATGTTTTTCCAACATGTAACTATAAACAGATAAAAAACATACAGTGTGTCATTCTTTAATGAATAAACATGTATAATCGCTGTGGTGTAAGAGGAATGAAACACTTCAGGTTGTGCTGTTATAAGAAAACAATCAACTTCAGTGTGATGAGAGTAACTCCGATTCATCACGCCACCCCATCGCTGATTATTTTCCTCTAACATCACCACACAAAGTGTTTAATTCCTTACTTTCTCACAGGATAAGTCCGCACCTTAACAGTAAGACTAAGCAGGACTGCTGGGCTTAGAGCATCGTTTACGACACGTGCTTTGTTTACTTTTTGTCTTCTCGTTCTCTGTATACCTGTTTGGATGTGATGTTCTCCAGGTCCACGGTCCTCATGATGTCTCTGAGCTGGACTTTAATCTCTCTCTCTACTCTCTCTCTCTCCGTGCTGTGGCTTTTGTTGTCCTTGCGTACTGACTCGAGGCCTGTCATGGCCCTCCACTCGTTCACACACTGCTGGTCCGACTCCACGTGCTGTTTGTAGTGCTGAGCCCAGACCAAACCACAGCTTGGGATCACGGCACCCTGCACCGCTCGCTCGCAACAGCCGTGCAGCGCCTGGAGCACGGACCTGCACACACACACACGCACACACAGACACACGTTTGTCTTACTATCCTTGTGATGACACAATTATTAATCTAATTGAACCCTAACCTTAGTAACAAAAAGGAAACTTTTTGGCTCTGATAGTTTTTCCAAAATAGTTTTCCTTACAGGGACCAGCCAAATGTCCCCACACAGGAAAAACTGTCAGATATTCCTATATTTGTGGGGACAGTAACTCTCTTTGCCTCATGGAGGCAAATGTTTGCACACCCCATCAGGTTTCTGAAAGGGAAAAACTAACCTTTATCTCTATATTACAATTAATGTACAAAAAATCGAATTTCTGGATGCTGAAAATGAAATTTGGACATCCTTTGCAACAATACAACACTCTGAAACATCAAGAAAAATGAAGATTTAGCATGAATAATCAATACTTATAACAAGGATGCAGTTATAAAGGCAGTTTAGACATACACAGTATAGAGGATAATTATATCACATTCACAAAAGGGAGATACAAACTTATGAACTCATAATTTGATCTAATTTTTGTCCAACATTAATATTATAAACTATATGACCTTTTTGTTACTTGTGATTATAAAGGGAATATCTCTGAAACCCCAAAAAACTAAATTTCTCTTTTCTTACTTTGTCCTAAGGGGGTACAAACTTTTGCACTCAACTCTAAATATATTTACTATTAAAGATTAAAAACTAAGCAGCGCGTCTCACACACAGAAGCTGATATATCAATGTTTAGATTATAACCAAAGTCTGATCAGCTGTTCAGATTACAGACTTAAGTAAGTATTTAAGTATTAAGTAAGCAGATATAGAAAATATTTTTGAAATAAAAGTAGAATTAAAATGTTTTTACTGAGGTTCAGCAGCAGAGGACTGAGAAAAGGTGGTTTGTGATTATTTTTCTCCACCTGGCCGCCAATAATAAAAGTTTGCACGCCCCTGGATTAATGTGTTGGCTGTAATTATTTAGTAGAGTCTTGTTGCCATGGTGAAAGCGTAAACAGATTTGAAGTTAATGTTAACTCACCACATTGTCTGAATAGACACAGGCTTAAATATCCTCGTGCATTCTGCAGACGTCACACTGAAGCCACTAAGAAGGATAGAGAATGAATGGGTTACTTAGAGAGACTTTTTTGCCATCTCAGTGACCGACTTGGTGTTTGTGTCACTGCAACAGGATGTCTATTACCAATTATCATTATTAATTATGGAAACACATCCAGTCAGGCACTTGTTATCACTCTGCACTAAACCCAAACCAGCCCACTGGAATGTAGGTCTATAAAAAACAATAAGATTTTAAATTATCCATTGTTCTTTCAGAAACATTTCTGCAGGGATCAGCCAGAGCGGTTAACGTTACCTGGTTAACGTTACCTGGGGAGGTTCTATAATTACCAACAGTGTGATTTTAATCCATGTACAATATGTCAGTATTGAAGTTTATTTATAAGTCTGAAAAGTAGAAATTCTGTAGATAATTACCCTCTAGATTTGGCAAAAACATAGAGAGACTTGGTAAATGTACTGCTGCTTAAATTAATGGTTATATAATAACTAAAACCTAGTAATACGCATCACAGTGACAGGTACGTCCGAGCTATGACGTGATGATCCAGGCTGCCACAAGATAACCTGGCCTGCCACCTGACATTAAGTGGCAGCTCAGACTGTCAGATGAAGTTGGCTGCCACCCGATGAGCCGAGCTGCCACCATCGAACCACGCTGCCATCTGGCGAGCAGGGCTTCTACCTGACGATCCCGGCGTCTACCTGCCACCTGACAATCCCAGCTGCCCTCTGATGATCCAGGCTGCCACCCAACGAACCAGGCTGCCACTCTGTGACCCACAAAAGGATCTGGGCTGATGATCCAGACTGCACTCTGAAGGACGGGGCTCCGAACCAGGCATCTGTGCTATAACTCATCAATCCGGTCTCCGATGTGTATTGAAACTATGACATGCCAGTCAGGGATACGATCAATCAAATCGTATTCTAACCTTTCAGTTCGAGCTGCGAGCTTCTAATCCATAATACGATCTTTCAATCCGTGCTACACAGCAGGATGTCTACGCTCATATCTTCAAATTACGCAGGCACTTTATCCACCAGTCAAATTCTATGCAAATGATATTATTAAAACTTCCTCTGGTAAAACTAATCGAATTTAAATAGGGGTTTAGAGCATTTTAATCTCTCGGTCTTACCCATCTCCGTCCAGATACACCTGCGTGTCACTCCATATGGGCAAAACCAGGCCAATAGTGCAATCATCACTGAGAGAGAGAGAGAGAGAGAGAGAGAGAGAGAGAGAGAGAGAGAGAGAGTAGATAAGATGGCACCAACTTTGGAAAACAAGGAAGCAGTCAGTAAGAAGATTTTAGAGAAGATTACAGAGACTGATTTGTAAAACCGATGTTTAGCCAACCTGTTCATGTTCGGGAAGTCCATGCCAAGCAGAAGACTTTCCTGTTTGTTGCTGGTGGTTGTAACAACGAGTAAATATCTCACTCTGACGGGACTCACTGACTCCAAACGAACAGCCTGGAACCGGACAGGAAGGGAATCAGCATTTTACGCGCTTACATCCTAATATTTACAACTAATATTTATTCCCTACATTCAGGTCCAAACACCCGAGTCCACTTCTGAGAACTGTTTTAACTGTTTTAACCCTCAGACTTGTAATATTTTGCCTGTTTATGTTATAGATATGTGACGTTTGTTAGCATTTTTTCAGCACAGATAAGGACATGACTACTGTAGTTTCAAGCATGTCACACTGTGGTAATAAATTTAATCCAAACACCACCTGATATCATTTGAATCAGCATCCAAGAGCAGTTAATTAAAAATAAATAAATTAATTGTTGGAAAAATATGTCATTTAATACAAATATGTTGAGAATCAGAGTTCTGTCTTTTTTTAAAGCTGTTAGGAGAAAAAAATCCAAACACCTCCCAAGATGCTGAGTTTTAAATTAACTGTTGGAAAATTTTAATGACTTTGCTGATTATAGAGTCAGTAATACATTAATACAGTTCGTTATGTACATTATTATACATTCGGACTTAATTAAACACTGATGGAAAGGTACTTTTTGATAAAGTATATTTTATTAAATAAATAAAACCAGCTCTCACTCGCAGACTCAGGCTGGTGATGTTGATATCTTACCAGTTTAACGGTATCTTCAGGTCTCAGTAGTGAAATCATAGCATGTAAATGCTTGCGCTTTGTATCAGAAGCTCCGCCCACAAGTGGAGAGGGTGTGGCTTCTTCATTTGGCCCCTCCCTCGCTCCGTCTTCTAGTAAAAGCACCGCACCTCTGACGAAGGCAAAACTCTCCCTGATGTACAGAACATAGGAGTAATTCATTAAAAAGAGAGTTTTATATCACAAATTCTTCTTATATCACAGCAACGATTACATTTTCTAATTATTAAAAAAAAAAAGATGTACTTTTTATCCATTTATAGTTACATTAAATGTTGTGGAATGTCCACGAAAAGAAGTTAGTTCCTGTTCTTACTTACATTAACAAGACAAAAAAAAAAAAAAACAACTTAGACTTAATATCTTAAAGTTACAGCTTTACCTTTGACTGTTACAAAGCGCTGACACTGGAGACTCCTTCCATACATGTTAAATGTTAAAAAGAAATAAAACATGATCATTTACCTCTTCTGAAGTCTCCCTCTTCTTGCAATGGTTTCATCCTTAAAGAAAATAAAACAGTGTGAATGAGAAGAAATGTGCAGCTAGATGTGAGTTATTAAAGCTTGGAACAGAACATAAAAAGAAAAATCTACCAGGAACGAACCGCACGTTAATATTTATAATTAATATGTGACTTTCATCTTATTTTATAATGAAATTGTGAATGCTGATCGCGGTGCAGTGGGATTTAAGCTTCATCTGTGCATAAAGGGAGCGATGCAGCAGAGCTTTAGTGCTTTACTCTGTCCAGCTCTCTCACCTCCTCATCTGTACATTCTGCTCAAACAGATCAGCTTCTAAAGATCCCTCACTAACCGAGCCGAGTCTCTGCCGTAACCCGTATAGCTGCATTGCATTCTGGGACTTGAGTCAAGCTCTTGCACTCTTGTTTTTAGAAACCTAGATCAAAACCTGACAGTCTGAGATTGTTGATTATTTTCTCCGTTGTAACTGCGCTAGCAATATTTCCTGTAACATCAGAGTGATGTTGTTACATTCACACTAGCAAGTGTCAAGTCGCTTGTGTCTCTTAGTCGTGTAGTTTGTCTGCTGTTTTCTCTTGTCTGCGTGGTTTGTCCAGCTTTTTTTTTTAAGTTCTGAAGAGAAACTGCAGTAGCTATATAATAAAACTAACTAGTTAAATACAAATCAAATACATACACTCTCCAGAGAGAGCAACGATCACTGCTACTTCCTTCCAAGCTTTATTCTTCCTCATAACATCTCTACACACATTTAATGAGAGATCGTATATGACAGGAGAAGAGGAAACCATGATTTTTCTTCCATTTTTGCAGGAACTAATTGCAGGTAGGAACTAAAATCGTGAACAGGGAACTGAAGAAACGTCGGACCACACACACGCCATAGGATCGATCCGAGCAATCATTCAAGCCAGTCGTTTGGATTTGTTGTTATATCATGTTGTACATAATTTGCATAGAATTTAGAAAATCACTAGAATTAAGCTTTTGCTGACAGGATTTGCTTTCACTCACTAAGTTAACAGACCTATCTTTGACGCTTTACAGCATCATGCCTAATTTGCACATAGTTGAGAAAATCACTTGGTTGCACGAATAAACAGAAAGTAAACACTCGCTTGTCAGCTTGTCAGCTTGTGACTTTGTCGCTTGCAGGTGTGAATGTAGGGTTATGTGTCAGCATAAACCAACAAATTAGCAACAGACTGCTAAGCATGTCACAAATACAGGGTGTTCTAAAAGTCTCCATACACAGAGAAAATTAACACTTTTTAGCAAAAATGTAACTTTATTTACAAAACATCCTCGACATGATTGCCATTTCTTTGTAGTCTCTCCCACTCATGATGAACTCGTGGAATTGCATGTCCACCGCAACCTTGCGACAGATTCCCAAAGATTACAATATGTTCTTCTTTTGTCAAAGGCATTCTTAAAGGCTGTCTGAAAAAATTATATATATAATATAAACAAAGTATGAAAAATTTATGAAGACATTTTGCTAAAAAAAAGTGTTCATTTCCATTATGTATGGAGATTTTTGGGACACTCTGTATTTTAATATAAACATATTTAATGTGTTTCAGAGTGAAATTTGTCTTCATTAATACGACAAGTTTGCAGAGTGAGAGAAATAAAGAAACACAAAAGGAAAAACAAGAAAAAAAAGGAAACCACTAGGCAAGTCACAGTGTGGTTACAGACGTCACGATGTGACACCAAGGAAGCTTGCGTGAAAGGAGATAGTGGAAAGCATGGAGAGATGGAGACGGAAGAAAGCAGAGGCAGAAACATGCCCTGTTATGCAACTGACATGTCCAGACTGAGGAGCGATGAAAGAAAAAAGACGAGAGAGGACGAGTAAAGACTTGTCGAGCCCTCGTACTGTAACACACAATAAATCCTGTAAAGCTAATTCAGTATGGTTTCATCGTCTTCGTAGCGTGTGTGTAAATTTTTACGGCTCAATGGATTTGTCTTACAAATGTTACACAAACTCTGATACACAGAAACAGGAAAAAAACAAACATGATTACAACATGTGTTGAAAGAAGGTGAATTTCACAACATGAAATGAGTACATACCAAAGAGAAGTGCCACAAACGAGCTGAAAGACTGAAAGAAAGGACCAGAAAGTGTGAACATGAAGCAAAGAAAGACTGAAAGCCTGAGGAAAAGACAGGAAAAGATGAAGGGATGAAATGCAAATATTCAGACAAATGTGTGTCACTAATTCATGCAGTATGTTGCGTAATAAAGTGCTGCTGATTTCCTCATGTATGTAGTAAAACAGTGACACGGCAACAACATCGTGTCCACCGTCATCTGACGTCCACAAGAGAGCTGTTTTTATTTTATCAGTTATAAAAACACTGGTGAAAAAAATCCTCATGCAAAACTGACGCAATGGAAATTTTATGCAGACAATGACACATGTCCATCTCAACGTAAATCGCAAATCTCAAATAATATCATATAAAATATTAAAAATCTTTCTATAAAATCAATCTCAAGTGCCTATTAAACATCCAGCAAAGTCTGAATGAAAAAAAAAGACAGAAATGTTATAAAACACCAAAACAGTCGCTGAACTCTCTGATCACACTGACCTGAGACTGTTCTAGTGGGCGTGACTTAATATTCTAATTATATTCTAATGAGCATTCTTGATTGACAGCACTCTGTCTGAAACTCCGCCTCTGCAGCCACTCAAGCAACTAAAAATCAGGATCCAATTATAGAGTTACACAGTAGCTATGCTCACTAGGTTAGATTTCCTTTGCTAGGTTAGCTTTCACAAACTAGATCATCTTTCACTCACTAGATTAGATTTAGCTAACCATGTAGCTTTCACATGCTAAGTTAAATTTTTCTCGCAAGGTTAGATTTTTTTGCTAGGTTAGCTTTTGCTAACTAGGGAAACTTTCACTTGCTAGGTTTGATTTCTCTTGATAGGTTAGCGGTCACACACAAGGTTATCTTTCCCTCGCTAATAGCTAAACTATACTAACTATACTAAACTATACTAACTAGTTTACTAACTCACAATAGGTTAATCTTCTCTCGCTAGTCAAAGTTCACTCTGCTTCTCTTGCCAGATTAGATTTTGCTCCTTAGGTTAGCTTCCACTCCAACAGTATCCTAATTAGAAAACATGGAATTACAGTGCAAAAGTTTGTATCCCCCATGGGACATGAATGGCAAAAAAGATTAAATATATACCTCTAGTTCATTATTTTCCAAAGAGAAATAGAATTCCAAGAAGATAAAAATGAAATATTTAGCATATACAACAAGTAGGTAGGAGGACGTTATAAAGGCAAAGCGTGGACATACAAGCTGTTACGAATGTTTACGTCACATTAAGAAACTTTTAAATTAATTGTTTTGTGTTATTTGTCCTAAGGGTGTGCAAACTTTTGGACTTTTTTGTGCAGGACGCTCGTCTCTGAGCTGTGTGTTATTGTGACACACTGTATAGAACTGAATGAGGAAATAATGATGACGTCTTTATTAAATAAAATAAAAACAGCTCGTTCAGACGTTGTGTAACGGCATTGTTGGAAAACTCACTGGCGCGGTGGAGACAGACGGAGATCTGTGCAGGGTCAGTAACGCCATCCCAGCTCCCGGCTCGCTGAAACGCCGCTCAGGTGAGACGCGACTCGCACAAAGGTGTTTAAACTCCTGCTGAGGGACGACAGAGGAGAGATAATCAGCGGAGGAAGAAAAATATTTACAGTGCAGCACACCGTGTAACCTGACAATCCTGCTGACCGTGTAACAGGAGAAGCGAAGACTGTACAGACCAGTCAGGGCACTTCATTTAGCACACTTCATTTAGTGCACGTCACCTGGCACACGTTACCTGTCTCACCTCACCTGGCACACGTTAGCTGTCTCACCTCACCTGGCACACGTTACCTGTCTCACCTCACCTGGCACACGTTACCTGTCTCACCTCACCTGGCACACGTTACCTGTCTCACCTCACCTGGCACACGTTACCTGTCTCACCTCACCTGGCACAATTCAACCACCAGTCGCACTTCACTTGTCTCATATCACCTGGTGCACTTTAATTGGCATGTCACCTTATACACTATATGCCACTTGAAGCACTTCACCTGGTGCACATCAACTAGTGCACTTCACCTAGCTCACGTCACCTGTCTCACACCAACTAGCGCACTTCACCTAGCTCACGTCACCTGTCTCACACCAACTAGTGCACTTCACCTGGAATATTTCATTTGTTGCACATCACCTGTCGCACTTCACCCGACTCATTTCACCTTTCACACTTCACCTGGCCTACTTTACCTGGTGAGGACACACACTGCTTGCTGCACATTGCCTGGAACACTGCAGTTAGCACATTTAAACTGTCACGTCACCTGGAGTGCTTCAGTTAGAGTGTATCACCTGTCACACATCACCTGCAGCACTTCACTTCGCTTTCATGTGCAGATGTTTCATAACCGCAACAGTTCTTTTAACCTTTTATTACAGTCTGCTTCATTACTGCTTCTGCTACATCACAACCCCAGTGACCAATGATTTTGCAAATATCTTACATATAATCACACACACACACACACATCATTATTTAAACAGGCTAACACAAGGAAGTAAAGCACACCAGACATCTGTGTGTGTATCCTACTTTAAAATGAATTCACTCGCTAGTATTTTAGCGAGACAGTGGATTATGAGCAGAGGGTTCGTGTGAAATTTGAGATGGTGATGCAAAACCTTCCTGCATGTTCGCTTAGCTAGTAGTGATGATACTTGAAACGAAATGCTGCTGGAAGTTACAGATTTCTCCAGCGAAGTGACAACGAGTAGACGTCAATAAAAGGAGAGTGTATATTTATTATTGAGTGAATATTGTCCAATCCGATACAGCATTATCCTGTGACACAAAACCTTTTAAATGACTGCAATTTCGCTGAAAAATATCTAGCATGACTACACTCACAATATTGCTGAGTGTGCTTGTGATATCACTGACTGTATTCATAATGCGAAGTATACTCACAGTATTGCAAACTACATTCACAACATGACTAACTACACTAGCAACACCACAGGCTACACTCGCGACACCACAGACTACGCTCGCGACACCACAGACTACGCTCGCGACACCACAGACTACGCTCACGAGACCACAGACTACGCTCACGACACCACAGGCTACGCTCACATTATCACAGACTACACTCACAACACCACAGACTACGCTTGCGACACCACAGACTACGCTCGCGACACCACAGGCTACACTCACATTATCACAGACTAAGCTCACAACACCACAGACTAAGCTCGCGACACCGCGACACCACAGACTACGCTCGCGACACCACAGACTACGCTCGCGACACCACAGGCTACACTCACATTATCACAGACTACACTCACAATATCACAGGCTACACCCGCAACACCACAGGCTACACTCACATTATCACAGACTACACTCAGAAGACCACAGACTACACTCACAAGACCACAGGCTACACTCACGACACCACAGGCTACACTCACGACACCACAGGCTACACTCAC
>CM040460.1:1428133-1438655 GCA_022758105.1 Pangasianodon gigas
CTGGCTGTGTCTCTGAAGCTTCATTATAGAAGTGCGCAGGGGTAGCGCGAGCCAGCCGAGGCTGATGAACACTTATCACGGCTTCATTATGTTCTCCTGATGTCTTGAGTGAAATAACCGATAAAAGAGACGAGCTGAAATGGATGCACAGAACATTTTAAGTATTAATACTACTACTCTACTACTACTACTACTACTACTACTAATAATAAATGTAGTGCTTAAGACAATTCATTATCTCTTATAGCTTTCCTTTAATGTCAGAATTCAGGCTTTTTTCTCCTGCTTCCAAATCACCATACAGGAGTGGGGTGCTGTTAGCTGTTAGTCATAAAGCTGTTATAACACTTTCTAGGCTAACTTAGAGCATCATAACTGATTTGTCAGATCATTCATGTGTTATGTCAACATGACATAATCGACAAGAAGTCCTTACAACATCTTACACTGGTTTAAGTAAGTGTTTATACATGTTAATATCAGGTTTATGATAAAATTCAGAATATAGCTACGTATGTAGCTCTATGAACACCACCCTTAATGTATGTTTTGAAGAATCTAGGTCATACTGCAGCTTTGTAGCTCTATGTAGCTCTATGAACACCACTCTTGAATAAAGTTCTGATGTTTGTCATGAAGAATTGAAGTAGTATCTATGCCTTTGAAGTCTTATGTAGCTTTACGAACACCATTCTTAAATAAAGCACTGATGTTTAGTAACCCAAAGAATATTTGATAAAACTACTTAAGGGCAGTGTACGTGTGTTCAGCCTACATGATACCTACATGTAGCTCTATCTAGCTCTATGAACTCCACCCTTAAATAAAGTTCTGATGTTTAGTATTGCTAAGAATATTTGGTAATGGTACTCAAGGCCAGTGTTCATAAGGCTACAAGACAGTTATATCAACCTTTATGTCAGCTGAAGAATATAGGTAGAATGTAGAATATAGCTATGTAGCTCTATGTAGTGCTATGAATACTGCACTTAAATAAAGTTCTACCAATTTTCTAAAAAATTTATAACCTTCACCTTTGAGTGGACACAAAGCACTTGCTCAGATATTAATCATTAGATCGTATCCAGACTAAAAGGTGAATCAGGCGCTCGTTTCTCATAGTTCTCACATCAGCATCAGACTTTTGACTGTGTGAATGCTAAATATTTCTAAATCCATCAATTCCGCTGCTTAGTCTTTTTCACAGGTTTCTTCCAGCGCTAAACATGTCGCTAGTTAATAGCCAAAAGCCATTTATTGCTCACAGCATCAGTCTAAATGAGGACATTTCATCAGAATGACAGATTTTTGGAGTTGCAGGTTGGAATTTCTCCAGTTCTGAGGTGCCAGAATCAAACCCGAGAAACTTCTGTCTTGCTGGCAGATAAATATCACTTGTGCTTAATTAAGGACTGGTAGGAGAGAACATTTAGTCGTCTGTTAATTTTTAATCATGCTTAATATTAACCGAACTCTTCAACATCCGAGCTGTTCGTGTTTAGAGCTCGTGATGAATCATCTGCATCTTCAGATATAGATTTGTGCTTAATTTTGTCCATCTGTAGGTTTACTGCTGAAAGTGAGACGAACATGCACACACACACACACACACACACACACTCAGTCAGTGGTCTTGATAAGGGACAGTAATTCCAAGAAAGCATTCGACTAATCATCTTTTCCACAGTTAAAGCAAAACCGTTTCAGGACGTCACTATTTTCAGGCTGTTTTATTAGTGTAGCACAGAAACACACAGGCTACAAATTACATTTCCAGTTTATCAAATTACTTAATGTATTTTTAGACTACACTGTTAAAGAAAATAATGTGTAATAAATGTGCAAAATAGTAAATCTGTGCGTTAAATCACGTTACACTGTTTAAGGACAAACCTATTTTTTTAATGCTTTCTGGCGGCTCAGCTGAAATTCTGAAACTCCTTATAGTTTCAGGATGGATGGAGGATGTGATGTCTGCAGCAGCTGTGTCTATGTAGGATGTTTTTCCGACTGAAAACCGACCGAAAGTAAAGTCTGAAACAATTCAGGATCAGCTTCATCGAGTTAGCATACGCCGTTGTTCTGACTCCAAACTAGCTGGATAGCGATGTGCAACCCGCGGCTCAGAAAGTTTTTTTTTTCCACATGACAGCATTTACTCTGCCATAGTGCAAGGATTTTATTTAGCTTTAACTTTATTTAGCTTTTTTATTTAGCTTGGAATTCCTTCAGGAGCGGATGGAAAAAGGATTATTGAAAAATGACTTTTCCCTACGTAGTCTTGTGCAGCTGATGTAGAATTGACTTGACATTTAACTGCTTTCTTTACCGTCTGCCTCTCTGCTTTATTCATCGCCCCAACTAGTCGACATCCCCACAGCCCTGACTAGTGAATGAAACCCTAACACACTAATGCACCACTTTTCTCTTTCTTCCCTCATTTATTATATATTTTTTTCATAATCTTTCATTCCTCTTGTTTAGACTCTTCTACAGGAAATATTGTGATCATTATGGTTATTATGATTATTATGATTACGACCTGTCATGTTGCTCAGGAGACCAAAGTCAGTGCTTTTCTCATTTATTACACAACAACCTTGAGTGTGCTGTACAAATACAATTAATTATTATTAGCACAATTAGAATGAGTGTGTGCATCAGGGCAAGTCTTTAGCTTTCAGCTCTGAATGTTCTCTCACACAGCCATTACTGTCCTCTTAAGACATTCCAGCGACTGTTCTTATAATTTTAAGTGAAAAATACAGAGTATCCGTTCGATAGGGACTTTGCTGATAGATAAGCTAAGCAAACAGCCAAACTGGTTAGCCGAGATAAGCTAATTCAATTTGCTAATGTTTGTATTGTGTTAGTTAAGAGATAAAACTGTTTACAGCTTTGTAGTTTTAAGGAAAAGATTAAGATTATGAAGAGTATTTTGTCCATACTCATTTCAATCCTTTACATGTTTGTTGATAAATTAAGCTAACTGTTATTGGGTGACTGAGATAAGCTAATTCCATTTTTTTTTTTTCCTGCTAACTTTAAAATAATTATTTGGACCAGATCTCAGAAAAAAATGGTTATAAAGAAGAGAAAAAGAGAAATACTTGTTGTGAGCTTGGACATGGTGTCGTCTAGTGCAATAGTATTAGCAAAACATGGCTGCCTTGTGAGCCACGGCTATTAAGCTGAGCCTTCAGATTTTACTCACACACACACACACACACACACACACACACAGAGTCTTTCATTTAAAGCTTACAGTCACAGGAACCTCTGAGTAGCATAAAGAACCACAGACACGGGAAGGTAGATGCCTCATTGGGTTCATGCTGCACTTATTCCCACCTTCCGACTGGGAAAAATGCTCACCTCAAGCTCTGTGTGGGAATTTCAAGTTGGAATTTTGGGATCTTTCCAACAGCATTCATGTTTCTGACTAAACCCAGAAGTGAGGCACTTGACTACATAAATAAGGCACGTCTCAGAGGAAACAAAATCATAAAATATGAATTTAAGTGATGGCATCTTATCCAGAATTCACTGCAACCCTGAGCAGGATAAAGTGCTTAATGAAGGTGAATGAATGAATGAATGAATCGATACCTTAGTTTATGCTAACATATAATATGAACACAGCTATATGCTTATGCTTGCTAATGTTAGATAAAAATGACAACCTGTATGTTTAAACAAACTGGCAAAGTCTGAACACGCTGGAATAATGGGAAGTTTTACGCTCCTAAATTCTCCGCATGACATGAGCACAGTGTTAGCCGTGGAATGGACGACTTTCCAGGGAGCGATTGTTTATAGCTGCTATAATGAAAGTGAGAACAGGAACTTTCGTGATTCGTAGACGTAATCGTACAACCGTAATTGTAACTATAAACATATTAAAAGTATGATGTGTCAGTCTTTAATTAATAAATAAATGGCAAATTGCTGTGGTGTAAGAGGAATAAAACACTTCAGGATGTGATGTTACAGGAAAATAATCAAATTCAGGGTAGTAACAGTAACTCCACTCCATCACACCAACCTGCTGGTGATTATTTTCCTATAACAGCACAACATTCCTCACTTATCAGACATATGTGTCAGAGCAGGGCTTTAGCTCGTGACACTTTTATATGATATGTGAATGAAATTAATTCATAAAACAACTGGAGACAATTTTCCACCTTCTTTAGACATTACATTCGGGTTTGATGCTACAGTTAACCAGCAGCGATTAGAGTGAAAATTGGATTGGATTTGGGAAGCTGTGCTGTATATTAATGAACGAATATGGCTCAGTTTATTCCAGTTATTGTACAGGAATGTCCTTATCGGAGTTCAGCATAGACGACGCGCAGCAGCATATCACCGTAATGAAGGCAGCTCCTGCTATGAATTCATTCATAGATCATCTTGCCTCCTTTATTAAAGCCTGACTGGGCGGGCTGCCTCATCCAGCCTCTTTGATTAATGTCTCCTCGGAAAAACGGCATCAGTTAGGAGCGGAGCGCTATCTGGTATTTGTCTTTACAAGATTGTATCGACTTTTGTGAGCCCATGCAGAAAATGAACTGTCATGTGCGTAACCGGTCGCGGAATGAACGCCATTAATACATCTGGACTTCTCCGGTACCAAAACCTGGCTTCCAAAACTCCAGTCTGAATAAGAGAGATGCCTTCGTAGTTTTTGGTGGTGGTAAAGGTTTTGTAGCTGAGATGATGCAGCAGATCGAGATTTTTTTTTTTTAATCATAAAATGCTAATTATGTCTTTTACACCAAATAGTGTCTATTTACAGATGTGGGATGTGATAACACACTGGCATCAGTATATAGAAATCTAAAATAATTAGACCAGGTTTGTATCATTACGCTGGTAGAAAAACTTGCCAAATTCCTAAATTCCTAAATTCGGCAAGTGGCTTAATATCAGAGATATTTCTAGAAGTTTATTTTTTAATTTTTTTTGATTAACTAAAGCTAAATTAAGGCAAAGTGTCGTGCTCTTAAAGGGACACTGCAGCCAAAATCTACACAAGACTAAATCAACTAAATGATTGACAAACAAGGCTCAATGTTTGAAACAAGAAAAGTAATTATTTATTATTTTATTTTATATTATACTCTATATAAATTTTATACAGTATGTTTCTTATGTTTCATCTGCAAATCAAGCGAGTTCCTGTTCTCAGTTACGTTACAGCAGCTGTAAACAGTCGTTCCTTCACCAGCCTGGTTTTTTTTTTACACAGCTTAACATGTTACTGAAAAAAAAACTTTCTGTCCTGTAGATGTCAGAAAACTTAAAGTTACAGAGCGCTGACACTGGAGACTCCTTCCATCAATGTTACAGAAAACTTCACCATATCAACAATTACACGTTTTATGTGGAGTTTTATATTTTAGCCGTACCTTGTGAATGAACTGTTACTATAGAAACGATAGCGCATTACTGTCAGAGCTGCTATAACACCTTCTGACCAATCAGAATCCAGAATTCAGGAGCACATATACTGTGGTATAACTCTATATATATCCTGATACTTTGGCTTGTAGAGAACTTTTAAAAATGAGTACTTTGTACTTGCGTGAAAAAATTACATGACTTTCCATCTACAGCAAGAGTCCCAAAGTATTTATAGCGTATTTCTCCACTTTAACAACCATTTTAACAGTCAACACTGTGAGCCGAGCGCTAGCTTGTTAATTTGTTTTGAATTAGAGTCTGGTAAGAGAACGTCTTGTTTAAATGTAGAACTGCAGGAGAGAGAAGGATGGCCATTAATCTGAAAATGTACTTTGAGTCCACCCCCGTCGTACGTGTGCACACACACACACACACACACAGAGTAATTAAGTAGGTGACACTGCAGTTCTCCATTTGCTGTTTAAATATCTTTAAAAAGTCACTGGGTTTGGAGCTGCGCTAAAGTTACAGCACACATGTGATTGATGTAAAATGGACAGAATGAGATCAGATAAGGTCAGTGACAGACAGAGAGACAGACAGACAGATGTCCGTATCCATTACAGATGTGAGAGAGGTTGCAAGGCGACGTCGTGATTCCAGTTAAAACAAATGAGAAAATAATTTTCCCTTATAAAACTGACAGCTCCATTTGGAAACCCCTACTTAATTATCATTTTTATGGGATTTAATCTTTACCCGCATTTAATTAAAAAAAATATTATTCCACTCAATTACATTTCCATGAAAACCTCCACTTTTTACTCCACGTGTTCCTGTAAACCTCCTAATTTGTGTTTAATTTATGCAGAACATTTCTAACAGCCGAAGTGTAACACTTTACAACGTATACAACACAAACGTTAAGTTAGATAAGTAAAAGAAAAGAAAAAAGAAAAAGAAGAATATTGTGAAGAGTTCTCCTAACTTCTTCACATTACAGATCTTAACAAGTTTCAAATCCTGAAAGTGCTAATTCAGTCAGTAGTCTTTCTGAGCATTTTAACGTTATTACTTAAGAATATATTTTAAAATTTCAAACATTCAATCAGATTTATAACAATTTCTAATAAGTAAGGAACAAAACACTTTGTATTGTGCTGTTATAGGAAAATAATTAACGCCAGTCAATAGTGTGATGAAGCGGAGTTACTGTTACCAACCCATTGTTGATTATTTTCCTATAACAGCACATTGTTTTATTTCCATTATACCTCAGCAATTTGCCAACGCTAGCAATTATTTATTAATTAAAGATCAACATGTTGTACGTTTTATCCATTTATAGTTACATTTAATGTTGTGGAATATCCATGAAATAAGTTAGTTCCTGTTCTCACTTAGAAGCTCTTTTTTCTCTCTCTTGAAGTTAATAAGACAAAAAAAACCCCAAAAAACGCAGCTTGTCGTGTTACTGAGAAACCGTAAAGAAGCGTAAACTCCTCTGTCCTGAAGATGTCGGAAAACTTAAAGTTACAGCTTTACCTCTGACACTGGAGACTCCTTCCATAAATGTTACATAAACAGATTTCTCCTTACAGAAAACTTCACCATATAAACGATTGTTTAATCTGTTTATGTGGAGCGTCCACCGTACATGTCCCTGTGAATGAGCTGTTGCTATAGAAACGATAACGTATTAGATCGAGTGCATTAATATAAACCTGCACTACGGTCAGAGATGCTGTTATTGAAAATTAATCAACAATGTATAATGATTAGAATGACACAAGTGAGATCTGAAAAGTCTTTTTTTTTCCTGAGCTAAACAAAATGCATAGTGAACAATATTGTTTATACTATAAATCCATCATCCCATTTAAACATGTATACAGTATATTTTAGAATCGACTGCTACATATTTCTGATATAGAGCAATCAGGTCCACATCTGGAGCTGCAGAAGTCTAGCGCTACATCCCAAATATTATATTATTTCTTCATTTATTTTTAAGAAATTAAGTAGGACAGCTAAGTAGATTTCTTACTAGAATGGCACTCAGAAACCAGAGAGGCTGCAAACTTTTGCACTTAGCTGCAATTATCCCCAAACACACATTTGAGTGCTTATTTTTAAACAGCTGCGAGCATTATGTGTCACACGGCTCATCTGCGGCTTGCACAGTATGACATCTGTATAGTTACAATAACTGCTTAGCTGAACTGTGATTTTTTTATGAGTGCAATAAAATAGACAATGAGTGATATAAATGCAACGCACGCAATTAACACGTGCAAATGAATGAATATTCAGTTTGAAAATGATTACAGAGTACTTCTCAGCCCTATATGGAAGTTTCCATTGCACTTAAAGATATATAGTGACTCATTAATTTTTAAAAAAATGGGAAAAAAAGAAAAACTCCTAAAACCAGAGCACCTGCTGAGACCATCATGGTTGAAAAGGAGATAATATACATATAAATAATAAATGCTAATTATACCACAGGACTGTTGAATTCTCAGTTCTGACTAGTCAGAAGATGTTGCTTATTTAATTTAATATGTTATCGTTTCTATAGTAACAGCACATTCATTTGTACAGCAGACGCTCCACATAAACAGATTAAATAACGTGTGTAATCATTGATATGGTGACATCTTCTGTAAGGAGATGTTTATTTAACATTTAAAGAAGGAGTCTCCAGTGTCAGAGGTAAAGCTGTAACTTTAAGTTTTCCAACATCTTCAGGACAGAGGAGTTTACGCTTCTTTGCGGTTTCTCAGGAACAAGACAAGCTGCATTTTTTCATCTTATTATTTTCAAGAGAGAGAGAAAAAAGAGAGGCAGGTAAGGGAACAACTGTCTATAGCTGCTAATTGAGAACTAACTTGTTTCAAGGACATTCCATAACACTAAATGTAACTACAAATGCATAAAAAGTATGATCTGCCATTCTTAAATAAATAAAAAAAAAATCAATTCAATTTTACTTGTATAGTGCTTTTAACAATGGACGTTGTCACAAAGCAGCTTTACAGAAACAAATACATTCAAATTAATTTAAACCAAAAATAAATTGTAAATATGTGAATTTATCATTTTTATATATGTTAATTTACCATTTATGTGAAAATGGTAATCATTGCACATTGCTGTGGTAAAAGTGGAAAAAACACTTGGGAGCATGCAGTTAAATCTTCAGGGTGGTAACTTTAACTCTGCTTTGCATCGGGTCACATCACACCACACTGTGATGTATATATTTATATAGTAATTGATTCAAGAGAGAAAAAAAAGAGAGGCTGGTAAGGTAACGAGCGTTTATAGCTGCTATAACAAAATTGAGAACAGAAACTAAACTTGTTTTGTGCTTATTCCAGAACATTAAGTAAAGTATAACTACGGATAAAAAGTACAGTACTGTGCAAGTCTTAGGCACATGCGAAGAAATGCTGTAGAGCAAAGATGCCTTCAAAAATAATGAAACTAAATGTTTCTACATTAAATAAATACTATAAAGAGTAAACAGTAAACAGTAATAAATGAAACAAAGTCAATATTTGGTGTGACGATCCTTCGCTTTTAAAAATAAAACCGTATTCTCTTTATATATATATATATACACTACACAAATGTCATCTTGTTTAAAACTAAAAAAACTGAAGAACCAAACCAGAGATGTTTTTAAGGTTTGCATATGTTTTAGGTTTTCCGTGTACTATAAACATATTCTAGGCATAGCTGCAGCGCCCCCTATCTCACTCCTTACCACTAACACTGTTACTCCTATATAATGTCCTGAGAAGATTGTATAATATTGCACTGAATATAGATCGCAGCTGCAGGATCACCATTTAGCGCCTTTTCCTTAAGTCACAGAAGGTTAAGCTCATTTTATGCGGTCATATCCTAATTTGTGCCCTCTTTATTGCTCCACTGGCTGTGATAAATGAGCTCAGAAAGGGCCATTAACTCATAATTAGTGGAAAACATGAACAGAGACGGAAAGACTGCAAAGCTCGTGAGGTTGTGTGCTAAATCTCAGTCCGTATCACTGGTGAGTGTTTTCACACATTCGCTTACGCTCCATCAGTAATAATGAAGGGCTGGATTTCCCAGTTTCACTGCAGTGTGATGCAAGGCTCATCAGACTCCATCATCTGGCCACTCGCTGTAATTAGTTTATCTGTGTTGGCCTCGTTACGGTGTGCAGCCCACAGAGTGCCGTGCGGCAAATCTGTCTTATTTGCCACAGATAATGAGGTCCGAGTGGCACCGGGATGGCGCCGGTATTCTGCATGAACATCACACTTGTTGTTTTATAAGTGATTAACTGACTTGTCCATGCTAAAAAGGTCAGGCGTTTTCTCTGTGTGAGTTCTGCTGAAAGAATGTTAGCACTCACCGGTCTCTCTGACTTTGTGTATTATGAGAGTAATTATTATGCACAAAATGCTAGTTTTAATTAGCAACACAGTATCAGCCCTTCTCCTTAATACTTCCTGTTGTTTTCCAGTCAGGTCAATGACAATTTTTGTATCTGTTGTTTTTTTTTTTCATCATATCATCATAGGATATAATTTTGTGTACACCTACACATATTACACATATTGGTTACACTGTCATAACTGAAACCCTCCCAATATATCATAAAGAAAACTCCTTTTAATACATTACAACAAAACCGAAAATCTTCCTTATACACTGTGATAACTGAATCCCTTCCCATGTATTACATCGTAACCAGAACCCCTTATATCAGAACTAAAACCACTCCCAGTATATACTATATGACCAAAAGTATGTGCACCCCCCGACCATCACACCCGTATGTGCTTCTTCTCCAAACTGTTACCACAAAGTTGGAAGCACACAATTGTATAGAATGTGTTTGTATGTGTTTGTAGCATTACATTACAGTTTCCCTTCACTGGAACTAAGAGGCCCAAACCTGTTCCAGCATGACAATGCCCCTGTGCACAAAGCGAGCTCCATGAAGACATGGTGTGTGAAGGTTGGAGTGGAAGAACTCGAGTGTCCTGCACAGAGCCCTGACCTCAACCCCACTGAACACCTTTGGGATGAACTGGAACACCGACTGCACCCCAGA
>CM040460.1:1444926-1461543 GCA_022758105.1 Pangasianodon gigas
GGACATGCTGTTATAGGAAAATAATCAACGGTGGGGTGGTAACTGCACTTAGTCAGTAAGAACTGACCATGTTGGACATCTACTAAGTGAAGAACAGCTCTCATTAGTGAATTCAGTTTGATCTGTTTTATATTCCGTGTACGTGTCATGATGCTTTCCATTTCCATCATTTTTAGTCACGATTGTTTTTCAAAATTCCCCTCACCGGGTGCTTATGTATAAAAAAGCAAATAAGGCTTCTCTCTTAAGAGCTTCTCCTCGACGTGCACCTTGCATACATTATGCACTTATGCAAATCCGGCTCCGTATGAGGGATGAGCGGTGAGGTGCTGGCATTTCGCCTCCTAAAGAAAAATAAATCAAAACGCAGCGTGCGTTTGGAGCAACAGACTCACATTTAATCATGCGGGAGATTTGGGTGGAGTTTAGGAACAGCGTGGAGCCTGCAAATGGAGAGGATTTATTCTCTAATTTTAAATTAGAGGCAGAAGAATTGCACATAACGTACAGCTTTGTGAGGCGAGGTCAGAACGAGCTTTCTAAATTGACTTGCTGCAATACAAAGGGATCTACGTGTACTATTCTCCACGTCTGAGTTTCTCGAGAGCGTATTTCACACATTTAAACTCCTCCTTGATGTCTGTCACGTCTAATCGGATCAAATCAGACTGCGCACAAGTCTAATCTAGAGCAGTAGAGCTCTAAATATACACCATGTGACGCCATTAACAAAAAGTCTTATCATACAATAATCACAAAAATCCATTTGTAGTTACATTTACTGTATCTGTGAAACAACTTCCTGTTCTCATTGACATTATAGCAGCTATAAGCGGCCGTTCCCTCACCCGCCTTTATTTTTTTCTCTTTCCTGAAGTTAATGAGACATAAAAATTGCAGTTATAGAAAATTATTCAACTCCTTCTGACCAATCAGAATCCAGAATCCACAGCGCTGTGGTGTAAATGGTTTTATTTAAACATGGCCACTAGATACTAAATCAAGGACCTCAATTTGGGAAACTCTTGACTGTTGTTTCTCTTAAAGATTCTATGGAGAACCCTACTACAGAATGTTCTTCTATCACAAAGGGTTCCATGTAGAACCTTTATTTGGAAGCTAAGAATCCATAAAGAACTTATAGAAATGGGTAAGTCTGCAGTACAATCCCTAAATTTCTTTTTTTCTTTAGGAATCTAACATTTAGCTCTATTGGGACTTGTATAATTAAGAGTTCTTCACTTGTTCCTCTGGGGGAAACCTTTTTTAGAAGTTAAACACACTTAATTTTCCAATGAACCCTTAAAGAACTCTTGAAGAACCTTTTTTCTCCCTAAGAGTGTATGCTTTAACTGGTTAAGCGAGCGGTCCAAACTATTGCTAATTATTTTTAATCTTAATACCTAGAACCTTTCAGGAGTTTATATAAACTGTCTTGGTATTGGTGAGTGGAAAAAAAGGTTCTTCGAGGGTTCTTTAAAGTTTCATGAGCTCTGTCACATACGTTCCACATTTCAGTGCAGGATACATGATCAGCTGTCAGTCCTGCCATTTATCTGTCAGATTACTGCACGATGGTTTTCTTTCTACACAAATAATGGCGGGTTTTATGGATTTTTATGACATGCTGTCTGTTTTTTTGGTTCTACTGAGTGTGTGTGTGTGTGAGGGTGTGAGAGAGTGTGAAAGAGCGAGTGTAAGATGGAGATAATGAAGTCCGTAGAGTAAAACTTAGCAGGAGGTTGAGTCTCTCCTTCTTCCACAGCAGAGTTTCTTCACGACACAAAGGAACCCCGAGAACCAGAGATGTTTGAACATGACGAGCTGAAACTTCTCATTCAGGAAGAAAGGAAGAGGAGAGAGAGGAACTCAGACAGGAAGTGGAGTGTGAAAGCAGATGATAACGTGGAATACTATGGATGGAGTTCCCAGCAAGATGGTTTAAGATTCAGAAAGAAAATAGCAGTAACATGCACCACTTTTGTTTTTTTTTTCATGATGGGATCTTCTTCTGTACAGAGAGTGTAAGCGTTCTTCTCTGTTTTGATGATGACGCGATGGCGCAGGAACATGGCGGACATTTAGACACCTGCTATCTGATTATAAACAGAACTGATTATGAGGATTATGTCCATTTAACTACGGCGTGTAACTATCCAACAACCTCGTGAGGCAATCACACTTATCTAGCAAAGTCTTCTACCTCGTTTTGGTGAAATATATTTTCTTAAAGCTGAAATGACAAAATATATTAAAAGCAGAAAACCTAATTTTGGACCAAAACGTGTTTTTTTTAAAAACAGAATATAGCCACAGCGACATCTGAAAGGGTTTTCCAGACCAAAACATGCAATATCATGTTATAATGAAACACTCCTTATTACACCACAGTGCTGTGTAATAAACACATTAAAAAACATGTTTTTATTTAACAAAGATGTTTATGTAACATTTATGGAAGGAGTCTCCAGTGTCAGAGGTAAAGCTGTAACTAAGTTTAACATGAAGACATCTTCAGGACAGAGGAGATTACGCTTCTTTGCGTTTTTTTTTTGTTCACATGACTAGCTGCGTTTTTTGTCTTTTTAACTTCAAGAGAGAGAATGTAACTATAAACAGGTAAAAATTACAACACGTCAATCTTGAATAATAAATAAATAATTAAACAGTTGCTGATTCTGTTATAGGAAGGTAACTTTAACTATTTCTATTTTCCCAACAGTCCAAATCTGACCAAAAAATATTTAACTAATTTATTTTATTTAAAAAAAAAAAAAAAAAAAAAAAAAAAAAAAATAAATAAATAAATAAATAAATAAAGTTAGCATCGTACTCTCATGAGGTCATTAAAGACTCGTCACTTTTTCATGCTCTTGGTGGTGACAGTTGATTTGTGCTTGGACTCTCATGACTTTCCTTTAATTAAAAAAAAAACACACACACAAAGAATTTGTCCATTTTTAGTCATTTTAGAGTCTACATGAAGATTTTTTGTAGCCACAAGGAACAATATAGCTGATTAGGTATCAAACTGTACACTGATAAAGCTGATCACATGACATTCAGTTATTACACTTAACTAATTATGTCATTTGTTGATAGACAAAGACACAGCAGTGTGTTAATTTTTTTAAATAATAATAATAATGTGTTTATTTAGCTTGAAATCCATTGCTTTTAAAACAGCAGAAAAAAAAAAAAATTATTCAAAGCATTGACCTCCTGATGGGGGCAGTGTTGCGTTTTGCAGCATGTGTGTGTGTGTGTGTGTGTGTGTGTGTGTGTGTGGTAAAAACTATATGTTAATGTTCTCTTCATATGCCCTCTGTTTAAAATATAATAGTGGTGCAACAAGCAATGCATGGTCCAAATGTACACACAGACTATGTCTGTCACCACACACACACACACACACACACCCACCCACACACACACTTATTAGCAGTAACTCTTCCCAGTGATAACTCGTGGACGTGAGTAGCTGACAGTAAACACCTCGGATTGGCGGTGTGAGGCTCCAGGTGCGGCTGTGTCTCAAATCATTTCACAAAGAGACGTTCACTCCGAATCCCGCTGCTCGTCTGGTGCGTCAGAGAGACACTGAGCAGAGAGGAGGGAGGAGTTCGACCGTGAAGAAACACACAACATAAACCCGAACCAGCTCAAAGAGCAGCAGGAGGCTGAGAACGTTGCACTTAAAAGATCAGGAATGAAGAAATGGAGTCGAAGTGGAGAAGTGAACGGCTTACAAATGAGACACTTCAGTTATCTGTTAAAAATGTAAATGTTTATGAGCCTTTATTTAACACTCTGCACCTCATTTCTGACTGCTTTTCTTCCTAAGATTACTTGGAGCTCGATTTACACACCTCATAAATCAATCCTCTCTGAAAATTATTTAATCATTCAATCTTTTATCATTAAGCTTAAAAATGGTTAAAGTCACAGCAGCATTGTAGCTTGTAGCTTTGATTATGACTTCCCAAGAAGCCGAACAAAATTTCCAATAAAGTTTCCTCATTTACATTCTGAAATTAGCTCCGCCTCCAGCTGCAACAGCGCTGCCCAGCTCCACCCCTTTTGCTTAAAGAGTTCTCAATATTTTCATTTTATTTTTATTTGCACTTTGCCAGCAGCAGAGGGCTAGAAATGACAAGCGGCTCCTTCAAAATGATCACAACAACAGTGAGGAGTCAACAGTAATAAAATTCAATAAGTCAAGGATTTATTATAGTCACGGAAATCACGTAGAGATAAATCAGCAATAGTGTTTCTTTACGTTTTTAGGAAATTTTTATGTTTCTCTGCTGAACTTGATGCTATTTTTTGAAGAACTGCAAAACAAAACACACTGTAGGACACTAGGGGGCGTCAAGAGCGAGAAAGGGAACAACTGCTCACAGCTGCTATAAGTGACAACATGGATGTTCCACAATGATAAATATATCTAAAAACAGATAAAAAAAATAAATAAATAAAAAAGTAATCCTTGCCAAATTGCTGTGGGATAAGAGGAATAAAACACTTCAGGATGTGCTGTTAGTGGAAATTAATCAACTTTGAGGTGGTAACTGTAACTCCGCTTCACCACACCATCTTACTGTTGATTATTTTCCTATAACAGCACCACACACACACACACACACACACACACGCACACACACACACACACACCAACCCAGCCAACCAACCACCCACATACACACACAGTTTTATTTCTTTCTTATCCATTTCTGCCATTTATTTCAGATTGAGAAATTGATAATCATGACACTAACAACTGTGTTTGACTAAAACCTTTATTGTCTATTTTTTTAACTTAATATTGTACATTATTAGAATTTGTAGCTCCTTAAAAGGTTGTGTCGAAGTGTATTTTCTAAATCGAGTTACCAGTTTATTAGAAATGCTGATTTAGTAGGTATAACTATGCAAACTATTGACTTAAGCGTAGATAAATAATGAACAACACATTTATATTTTATTGTTTCATGGCAGCTGGATAAGTTTCTCCAAACCTCACTAAAGATTATCCAACACCATGAAGCTGCCAAACATTCAAAAAAAAAAAAAAAAAATCATAACATGAAGTGCTCGTGTTTTCCGTCAGAGCCACCTTCACTGCGTTAAACTCCTAACTGGGTTTCTCCCGGCTCAGTGACTCTCGGTATCAGCTCCAGCCAGCCGAGCTCAGCTCTCCTCTCCGCCGAGCAGCCAGACGAGAACCAACTCTTAACACCTGATCCGTGTTGTTCTTTACAAAAAAAAAAAATAATAAAATAAAAACACATTGACCTCAGATTGAGGTTTAGCCTCTGAGAAAAAGTGAGCAAACACGGCTTTTATTTAGGTTCAACAGGTCAAAGGCGGAGAAGACAAGCAGGGATCGGAGCAAACATGGAGATTAAGCCATGTTCACTCGATGCTACGGTTCCACAACTGGCTTTTACAAGAACATTACGCTAACCGAATGCGTAGCGCGCACTCCTCAGACTCCACGCTGACTCTTGAGAAGGCGTTAAAGTTCATGAGCTCTTATTCCAGCCGTAATGAGGAGAGCAAAGTGAGCGGAAATACATTAGAGAGACTCAAGGACACCTTAATATCGGGCCACATGCGGTTTGTGGAATTACTTTGTGTGACTTGAAAATGAATTAGTAAATGAAATAGCAGTAAAAAAAAAACTGCCCTTTTGTCCTTTTTTTTTTTTTAAAAAAAAAAACCTAATCATACATTCTTCACTCTTATAACTATATAGTTATTCTTCCTATTAGTTTGACTGTATTTACTCAACAGGCTGTAATCCTCAGGAGGTCCGTCAAATTTTTGTGCATTTTTGATACCCAGGTTTAACAAAACTGAAAAATGCCCCATTTTTATTATATGGTGTGCTATATCATTCCTAGCACAGCTACAGCTAAATATCAGTGTTCCAATGACTTAAACCAGGCAACACATGTTCACTTTTATTACGTCTTATTTGAGGCAAGAAAAAGGATCAAAGAGAAGAGAGATTGGGAATCAGGATAAAAAACAGCTTTTACATGACATCAAGCAGAAAACATTGAGCTTTCGCACAGAGCCGGAGAAGGAAATTAAGAAGAACATGTTAGGGAATGAAGAAGAGCAGTGGAGAAAAACATGATTCAGGAGGAAACACAGACACAAAAAGAGAAAATACAAAACAGCAGATAATAAGGGTGAGCAAACTTTTACACATATATAAAAAAACAAAACAAAAAAAACAAACAAAAGAGATCGGTTAAAAATTCAAAATAGTAAAAAGTAAATATTAAGGGTGTGCAAACTTTTGCACCTATTGAAAAAAGCCAAAAAAAAAAAGAGATTTGCTAAAAAAAAAAATACAAAATACAAGGGAACAGACAGCAAAAGTGTGTAACAAACAAACAAACAAACAAACAAATAAATAATTCGCTAAAAACCCAGAATACAAAAGCACAAATAGTAAGGGTGTGCAAACTTTTGGATCTATGCAAAAAAAAAAAAAAAGATAATATATAAAATTTTTCATATTAAATATATTAATAATCCAAACATTATAAATATATTAAGAAATAAAAGCAATAACTAATAAATAGTGTAAAATATTAAATAACATTTATACCACTTATCAATATACAGGACAATGTAAAAAGAAATATACTGTATACACACACACACACACACACACACACAGTATACCGTGTTATTATTCGAGATAGAAACCTGATTATCTATAACCTGCTCTGTTTAAAGGAATTTTTTTCAGCTTTAAAAAAAAAAAAAAACATCTGCAGGCAAACTGTCATGAATTTATTTTTTAAGAAAAAAAAAAAAACAGTTTGATTTTATGATAATGCGATGTTTATTTCTCATACTGCCTGTCAGTCAGTGGTCTCACTTTCTGAGTATTATTTCCCCTCGGGTCCTTCTCTAACTAACACACACACACACACACACACACACACACACACACTAAAGCACTATAAGACAATTATGTTGGGAAACAGGCAATCTTCTTGTGACTCTAAGCCGTGTGGAGCTACAAACTTACTTGACAGAGGACAAATAAAAAAGAAATGAAATACACTTAGAGGACGGTTTCTGTGACAGTGGGGAGTTTATTGTTTTGAGATGCTGCTTATTGAGACTCATCCCCAGGGACCAGCGCTTCTCCGACTCAGTTCCCGTCATCAATCCGCTCATCCAATCATCCAGCCATCACCGATTCCCAAATCCGGCCCCCTGTGGCTCGCTCGTGATTAGTGTCTCAGCCGGAGCACGTCGACACGCTGACAAGATACTTAACGTCACGTCTTTCTGTCACATGTACAGTATTTAACTCCTGAAGGGAAGTCGGGTTGCATCACAGTGTTCTCTACTCTGATTGGTCAGAAGGTGTTAATTCACTTTCGACACGTCCTTTTAACGTAAAGGGAAGGAGTCTCCAGTGTCAGAGCAGTGCAACAGTCAGAGGTAAACCTAAACATTAACTTTCCGACATCTTGCTGTGGTGTAAGAGGAATAAAACACTTCAGGATGTGCTGTGAGAGGAAAATAATCAACTTCATGGTGGTAACAGTAACTCTGCTTCATCACACCATCCTGTTGTTGATTATTTTCCTACAAGAGCGCATTATAACAGTGTTCTATTCTTACTTAATAAACAGTGAAAAGTGTTTGATGGCTTATACAATTTTTTTTTTATTGAAGTATAAAAGACTATTAATGTACTGTGTATCTGTATACAGCACAGGAATAGCATGTTTATTCTTAAAAAAAGAAAGATTGTAGACTATAAAAATATCAACAGGTCTGTCTTTAAAACTAAATCTTTCTCAAAAGAAATACTGATGTAAATAATATTTAAAAAAATACAGTGATTACACTTTAAAATGAAAAAGGGTTAAATCTAAAAAAGGAAAAAAAAACCTTTCTATACAAATCAAAAGGAACTTTTCGTGAGAGTGTTTGGAGGGGACAGTGTGTGTGTGTGTGTGTGTGTGTGTGTGTGTTGGGGGGGCTTTCCATTTGGTAGCACCCTTAATGGTTTAAAAAATACAGGAAAAAAGAAATTATTTAATATTTTAAATATTTAAACATGATTTAGACAAAACCACAGCTTTCACACAAAAATCACCTACAATCTTTTCCAAATCCAATTCCAATACTTTTATTTGTTAAAGGATAGGATAAAATTTATTCTTTTTTTTTCTCTGATATCCAATTCAACTTTTTTTTCCTGGTATCAGTGTGATACTGATCCTGGGTATCGTATCGGTGCCATCTCTTCTCCTTCTCCTTCTCCTTCTCCTCAGTCTTCTTCTTCTTCTAGTCCAAAACCAAAAAATCCAAGATTTGAGCTCTGCTAATATCTTCAGATCTTCTTGTCAGTTAAATAGGCCTCAGTCTTCCTCATTTTATTCCACAATAATATAAAATCTTAATCACTGGAGGATAAAAGGAACCGATGGAGGAGCAGCGCAGCAGTGAATCACTCGTACCTGCACCACCACAATGGGATGTAATACGGGAGCGCAGTTTTGGGAAACACCCCTGTGAAGCGAACGTTCAGACCTGCGGGAACGCAGGATAATGGAGCGTGATTGAAGAGGTGACACTCGGAGCGAGCTGCTATAATTACAGAGCTGAATTCGCAGCCTCTCGTCTCTGAAAATCCCCTCGACAGCGTCTCATCAGCGGCAGAGCGAAGAGATCAGCCGTTATTAGGCCCTCCGTTTGTTCCTTGGGAAAGTGATCTCTCATTCTCCTGGACAAAACACAGAGCGAGACAACGACTCGTGTCCTAATTGCATGTTCCTGTGGATCGCTCTTTCCTCGAGCGATGATTTTAGAGAAACCCGTCTCACAGTCTGCTCTGCTGAGGGAATGTAGCAAAAAGGATGAAGAAGGCTGAACGAGGTTAATTTTAAAAATCATGATACAACCTGGATTTAGCCAAAACACACAGTCTTTTAAAAATAAAAAATAAAAATATGGAGAATGTTTTACTACTGTATGTAAAGGGAATAGAGTAAAGACATGGTGTAGATGTAATTAGGTAAGTATGGAATAAAACACTCTGATAATCAGCGACAGGATGGTGTGATGAAATGGAGCCACCGTCACCACTCCGAAGTTGATTATTTTCCTGAAACGGCACATCTCAAAGTGTTTAATGTAGCCTTATTTGCTCTGTATGTTGGTACTGTCCATCTGATTATATTCTCATTGTGAAAATATTCACCGATTCCGAAAGGTTTGTCTTCAAATCTTTTTCCAAGGCTTCGAATATATTCATGTTGTTTAAAAAGTTTGAAATTTGCTACTACCTGACCAGCGTTAGACCAGCATTAGAGCTTTGGCATTGGAAAGTTCTGTTTTTGCCGATATAATAAACCCTGGTGAACACAATGTCTTGGAGTATTTCCTCTGGAAATTAAGTTCTTTTTTCATGAATCTTTCGAGGCACATCTTGTTTCTTTTCAAAGATATTGCTTTTTTTAGTTACTTATTTTGGTGGACAAAATAAAAAAAAAAATCCTGTACTTGAGTGAAAGTAGAGATATCTTTGATGTTTCTACTTGAGTTAAAGTACAAAAGTCCTTGTTTTTTTTCTGTACTTAAGTGTGAAAAGTAAAAACAGAGACATTTTAGTTATATTATTTTGATAAAGACAGAACTACTGTATATGCCGTTCATCTCTATTTACAGATGATTAAATGATGATTTGTTCTATTTATTTCTTTTAAATTGCACATTTGAGTGGGAATGCATGTCACTAGAATGGCTCTTTAAATAGACAGCTAGATTCCTGGGCTGCATTGTGAATGATGTGCTTCAATCTGAATGTGTGTCATATACAGATATTTCAGCCAATCCAGTTTTCTCCTACTTCAGAGTGATAAGTAATGATTGATGTGCTGCAAAACTGGAAATGCTTTAATAAAGCACAGATATTTAGGAAGAAATCTCTTAAGTACTATAAGGAATTACATGTACGTATGTACGTTTCCTTTTAGCAGTGTGCTATAATTCAGGAGCGTTAGAGTTCATTTTACTGTTTTTAGCATCAGATGAACCGAGGAAGGAGTCTGTGATATCTGATGGTAGTGTCGTAGAATCCAGAATTCAACAATGCTGTGGTAGAAAACAAAATACTACATAGGCTTTTTCTTGCACACTGTATATATAGTAGATTCCTTTCTGCATACTTTCATGATTTCTTATTACATCTCAAGAGTCAAGAGTCGTTTATTTGTCACTTGCACAGTTACACTGGGTACACTGGGCATTGAAATGCTTGTGATGAGGCTCAGATTTAGACGTTGACAGTACAAACACTATTAGACATGAACACACACATATTTTGGACATGAGTGGTTGAGATGATGCTGTAATGTAATAAGGTAAATGAGGTAAATGAAACAGTGGAGTACAATGGCAGAGTAAAGTGACATGTGCTATTAAATAAAGCAGAACAGTAAATATGAGTACAATGAATAGTACATAATAAAAAAATCTGAATAGTAACTATTTAAGTGTCCGGAAGTGGCAGTAATAACATTTCACGGTGCTAGATGAAGGACTACTGGCTGTTATCTGATGGCTTGGAGAAAAAATTTTTCTTCAGTCTGGTTGTCTGTGATTGGATGCAACAGAAGCGTCTGCCAGACAGCGATGTCGCAAACAGATAATGAGCAGGATGAGTGCAGTCCTCAGTGAATAATAGCTTAGATGATACCAAGCTGTAAGATCCCTAGTGATCTCTGGCTACAGGTTGAATTAGTTATATACGTTAACTAATATCAGCCCTTTAGGACGGCTTGTTTGAATTCCAGCAGCCATGCTGCATTAGCGTCTGTAATACTGAGAGGGATTTGTCTCTCTCGTGCTCTCCCACATCCACTCGGAGCTCTCTGCTGGCCTTCAGACTGCACTCGGAAATCTACTCATGGCTAAACTTCAATTTCATGCTCCGCTCTATCTTCAAGATCGCTCCAAACACTGGTTATAGAATCTAAACCCCGCCATCACCTCGGCTTGTGTCGCTCATGTGCAGTCTGTGGATAAGCGATTGGTTGGAGCTCGTTTACAAAGTCATCTACAAAGTCAAGACTCAAAAACTGATTAATTGCTCATGCATGTGTGTGTGTGTGTGTGTGTGAGTGAGTTATAAAGCTTAATGCATACTAAATACATTATGAATCTTCCTGTAGTTAGATATGACTCACTCCTGCACTAACCATGAACGCTGAGCTTTTTACAAAGGTATTAATCATTTTAAATAATTAAATATCACATTAATTAGAAAATAGCCTCTGAAACTCAGATTCTGCTTTCTGTTTCTTTGGAGTTCTTTATCAAGCTGCATCTAATAATTGATAAAATGAAATCTTCTGCACTCAGGCCTTGATGCACCACAGACATATTTTCCAAGTCAGTACTCTGAATTTCCAATCTTAATGCGTTATAAGTGCTTCTATTCAAGAAATAAATGGATGCTCATCCATATATGTGATGTACATATGTACAGCAAAAATTCAAGAATTCAAAAAGATGTATATAAATTACCACATTATCATCTTTTAAACCGTTCATCTGTCCAATAGAGCATCAGGAACCTGAAAAAAAAAAAACCTCACTCAACAATGCAGCATCTTTTAATCCCTGGTATTATTTGTCCCTAGTCATATGAAAAAAAGGTTAGAAAAAGTTTTGTTTTGTATTGTTAATCAGAAATCACTTCAATTTTAGTGTTAGGAAGTAAAATAAAAAGTCAAACCATTTTGACTGTGACGTCAGGTGTTTATGTCAGTGGGAATTCCGACTTAAAATTAAATTAACCATTATAATGACAGCTACAGTATAAATCCTTACACTTCAAAGTTGCACGTATACTATAATATCATTATTCTAGTTTTCTATAAAGTCACAACAGAATAATTGACATGTGACGTTTATAACTGTTATGAAAAGCGATGGTGACACGACCTCAGTGTAAGTTAATCGTAATACTCAAGTAAATGTCGTAAAGAGTAGACAGTCTGCGAAACATCAAGAGCTAAATATTGGACCATGAAAGAAATGCTGCTAGTCTGTGGAGTGTGTGTAGAATATCTACTAAACATGAACCACCTGAAACTGTTGTCATAAAATTCATAGTCGTGCTCGGTGATGACAGTCATGTGACAGGTAGTTGATGATCTATAGATATTTTTTGAGAGTCTATAGCTATAGCGACCCCCTGACCAGAGCTGATAAAACACACCTGCTGTTCTTTTGAAAATCTGAATAAGACTCTCTGATTGGCTATAGCACAACCAATCAGAGCCAAGCAATCCAAAAATATTCACTCTTCACATCACCCATAAAAATGGTGGATGAAAACTGATTTATATTAAAATCTATAGCAGGTAGCAGGGCAAGGTATCCATTTTTACTACAGATTTACATGCTAGTTTAATGACAAAACGAAAGAAATAGTTAAACTACTTAGCTCTGGATCTCTACATATCTCTCTCTCTCTAATAACTGAGATTCAGGAATCCTGTAAAGACGCTGTGCAGCTTCGTCCCACCGGTGAGACAGCTGCCTGTTAGGATTACCATTATACAAGTTTTTTGGATCGCAGAATCGCCTCCCACTTCAATCTAGCCCACACGATGCTCTCTGCCAAATTACGAGACAAAAATAACAATAGAGAAATCGACTTGCCCTACTTTAGTTACAGCAGGATGTGAAGTTGCTTGAAACTTTGAAATTATGCTCACACTGCTGGAAGGGTTTTTTTTTTTGTATGATTTGCTTAGCAACTAGAATTCATTATTTTGTTGTTCTGCCATAAATATGATTAATTTAATGAAAACAAAAAGATTTTGATTAGCCACTTTTTACTTGCTTCACAATAATCTGCTAAAAAGGTCACCAAGAAAGGTCACCAAAAAAAAAAAAAAACAATTCTTCTTGTTTAATTGGATAGTTTAGGATTCTTAGTGGCCAAAAAATAGGCTGTCCTTGAAACGCCTCCTGACAGGGAATGTCACGAAGTCAAATGATCAGAAAAACAGAGCAAAACAGGATCAGGAAACTGGAGAACACTGAGAAAGCCAGATGCTCAAAACTAGGACTCTAAAAATAATTCTCAGAACTGCAACTGGAGAACCTTGCAAAGAACCAAACAGAAAGAGTTTGTTAAATACACTGTGCTGATTGGATGTAAACAGGAAACAGGTGTGTAAGAGTTCAGGTGAGTGAGAGAGTCATAAATTCTGGGCTGGATTAGGATCGGGATGGAAAGTGCTGGCTCCTGGATCGGATGTGACAGGGAAACACTGTTTTAGAGTTTCAGCTGCTTGGGACCAAAGGATCATTCCAGAAAACGGATGAACATAGTGTCTACCATTTTACAAACCTGCATGCACAAAAGTGACGAACGGAATTGCGCACTCGATCCACAGTTCAGAAGGATTTCTTCTGTGTGAAAGCAAACCTGCGATTATGAGCCATGAGCCCAGAATTGGCCCTGTGATTGGAGTAGAGTGTGGAAATGCTTGAATTTTTTTTTTTTTTTTTTACAGCAAAACACTGGATTTAAAATAATCAGCACACAATATTCGGGGTTATTCAAAATCCCTGATATTATTGCTTCTTCCAAGAATTTCTGTGTTAGATGTTTGTTTGAGTTATTGTTATTACTTATTACGTTGTTGAGAAAAAGACTGGTGTACAGACAAGTCGTAACCTCCTGGCAGAGGCAGTCAGGTTTTGGATTTCATGAAAATGTTGATTTCGGTCTCATCTGAATACAACACACGATTACAGCCATCGCTCCAGTGAAGCTCGGTGAAGTTTTTTGTGCCTTCTCTCAGGAAGAGCTTCTTTCCTGCAACTCTTCTGAACAGCTTGTTGTTATGGATTTGAAACTTGAAACTTGATGACCCCAAGAATAAAATAAACGAGTAATACTAAAACTGTGATCCCTGGAGTCTCCCTCACCATCTGCTCCATTCCTGGCAAACTTTTTCAGGCTGGTTTAAAATTATTATGGCTTTGAATTTACTAATTCAAGATTTTTTTTAAACCCATTGCTTATGCTTATGTATTTTTACGTCCATGTGGGCATAGAAACTGTAATTAAAGCACAACTCTCAACATATACTTAAATGTGTCTAGTATAGGGATGAAAAAAATCACAAAAAAGTCAGAGGTTTTTATTTTCACACAAGCTCACGGGATAAAGAAAAATGCTGCCCAATGCATTTACATCATCACTGCCTAAGTTGGTTTCTATTTTGGGAAAATAATGTCCCTTAAAACCTCAGTAGGGTAATGTACAACCTAAAGGGAGCGCCATCTCGCTAGCACATAGGACTTGCACAAGTTTACAAAATGAAGAGAAGTTACCTGTCTGGAAGCCAGAAAAGAACGCTGAAACTAGAAGAAGAGGAAAAGCAGGAAGCAGAATTGTGGTGCGAGATGAAGATTATCTAATAACAAACTAATTAAAGGTGACAACTCTAGGCTAAGATATAGATTAATGTAACGCTAGCCCAGTATCAGGCAAGCAGCTAGCTAGGAGTTGGTGCTGAGTTTGGAGCATGTAATGATAACTATTTCGCTAAACTTGATTAAAGAAAAGATGATCACATAACCCCAATATTATCATCCCTGCACTGGCTACCTGTTAAGTTTAGAATTGATTATAAACTAGCACTACTTACGTACAAGGCTCTAAATGGTTTAGCTCCCACGTATCTAGCCAGTCTTCTAACACGTCACAATCCACCGCGCTCCTTAAGATCTCAGAACTCCGGACTTCTGGTAGTTCCCAGAATATCAAAGTCTACAAAAGGGGGTAGAGCGTTTTCGTATTTAGCTCCTAAACTTTGGAATAGCCTTCCTGACAGTGTTCGGGGCTCAGACACAGTCTCCCAGTTCAAACGTAGATTAAAGACATATATCTTTAGCCAGGCATACACTTAACACTTAATACATCCCATAACCTTGTACTTCAGTACATCGGATTAATTGCAAATTATGATTTAGGGCTTACTAATATTATGAACAGCAGCTACGCTAATTCCTTTTCCACTTGTTTCCCTTCTTCTACCCATCCCCGAGGCACATAGAGATTGTGCCAGCTCCAGTAGACGAGGCCAACCCTATGAGGATCCTGAGGCATCCAGAGATGGACCTGCTCCAGCCGGTTTCTGCCTCGTGAGGATTTGGGTGTTCAAAGCATCGCTGCTAAGCCTATGTGGACTTTGAGGACTTTGAGGAAGACAACAACCTACATGACTATAAATAAATACAGAAAGGACATTGTTCATATCACACTCTCCAGTGTCACCCAGATGAGGATGGGTTCCCTTTTGAGTCTGGTTCCTCTCAAGGTTTCTTCCTCATATCATCTAAGGGAGTTTTTCCTTGCCACAGTCGCCTCAGTCGCCTCAGGTTTGCTCACTAGGGATAATTCTGTCTAACATCTAGGACTGTTTGCATGTTTTTGTTTCTGTTTGCATGCTTTTTGTTTCTTATGTTCTGTAAAGCTGCTTTGAGACAATGTTCATTGTTAAAAGCGCTATACAAATAAAATTGAATTGAATTGAATTGAATTAAAGTTGCATAAAAGCCAACACTTTACCAATGTGGTTTAGTTTTAGCCTACACGATGTAACAATGGTTTATTAGCATGCAGAATATAACGCTAGCACTTTCAGACAGTTATCCTGTACTTGGCTAATATAAAGCGTAACATAACGGCTGTAAAGCACTGCTATTGGTGGAATAATTTTTTCATCAGTGATGCTAAATATTTTACACATATTCATTTTGCCAGTATTTTTTATCTAAAATGACTTACAACTGAAGACAAATCCGATTCTGAAGTATTAAGTGGCTTTTTGGCAGTTTTGAGATTTGAACTCACCACCTTCCAGTCTTTAGCAAACTAAATTATATAATCAATCAAGGAAAGTTTCTTTTAATTAAGTCGTCTGTGGAGTTAATGGACTTAATGTTCTTTTTAAAATATGAATCATAGGCTTTAAGTGGCCTTTGTTAATGAGCACTTTATGAGCTGTCAAGTGTTCGGTTTTTACTGACTCAGAGCTGTGTAGCTCATTTTACACACCTCACACACCTCACACATCACACACATCACATCACACACACCTCACACACCTCACACATCACACACATCTCACACACATCACACACACCTCACACATCACACACATCTCACACATCTCACACATCACACACATCTCACACATCACACACATCACACACACATCATATCTCACACACATCACATCACACACACCTCACACATCACACACATCACACACCTCACACATCACACACATCACACACCTCACACACCTCACACATCACACACATCTCACACATCACACACACCTCACACATCACACACATCTCACACATCTCACACATCACACACATCTCACACATCACACACATCACACACACATCATATCTCACACACATCTCACACATCACACACACATCATATCTCACACACATCTCACACATCACACACACATCACACACATCACACACACCTCACACATCACACACATCTCACACATCACA
>CM040460.1:1461643-1502760 GCA_022758105.1 Pangasianodon gigas
CACATCTCACACATCTCATCACATCACATCTCACACATCTCACACATCTCATCACATCACATCTCATCACATCTCATCACATCACATCTCATCACATCTCATCACATCACATCTCACACATCACATATCACACATTTCATCTCATCTGATTCAGTCCTGTCATAGTCCTGATTGATTTGAGCAGAACTGGCAGAAGATTGGTTTTCTTTTCAATTTAAAGAAAGGAATTTTTTTTTCAAAAAAAGTTTCTCAGTCTCATAGGATCAGAATAGTATTATTTTCCAACCTCACACACTTTAATAAATCTTTACTGCATTTTTTCCCCTTTAGCCAGAGTGCAAGCAGTGAGTGCAATTTACAACAAAAATACAAAAAGGCGACATTTGTAGATATATATATATATATTTTTTTTTCACTAACATGCCATGCTTAGTGTCAGGCTGTGATGGCTGGAAGGAGTTCACACTTCTCCAGCACTCGCTTCTGCTCCATTTTTGCATCATGCTCTGTAAAAGCTCAGGATTTTCTCCACTGTGACCATCAAGCTGAACTGATGCAATACCGAGTTTGTCTAGTTTAACTCCTGAAATTATTGCTAAACTTTGTACAACTGCAACAAGCTGCTAGTTTATCAAGTCCATCTTTGACACAGGCCACTTTGTAGGTCATCTGTTGCGCTCTACAATGTATTTGCCCTCCCCACTCTATCCCATCCATCAGTGGAAAAGGACCACTGTAGGTCTCTGGAACCAGAATATGAACTATAATTGAGTTGGAGTCAGAGGGCAGGTCCTTAGGTAAGCAGTATTTGTGCACTTTTAAGATAAAGCCGTAAATAGGTTCCTAATCCTGACAATGCCACAGCCATCCATAGTTGAGGGTCCAGTAGAGCAAAATTGTCCAACAGTGGCAAGGAAAAACCCCCTGAGACTTCATGAGGGAAAAACCTTGAGAGGAACGAGACTCAGAAAGGAACCCATCCTCTTCTAGGTGACACCAGATAGTATGATTATGAGTCATTACTCTTCCATAAAATGTGATGAACATGTTATTGAACTGCTTGAATTGTACCTGTCACATTTGTTTACTCCAGAAGTTGTGTACCTCGCTAGCTTGCAATGTAGCCTTTATTAGCACCAGCTATTTTATATGAGTCAGTGAACCATAGTATCATTCAGCCATCACTTCTGAGATCTATCCTTAGGGAAGCAATAAACTAGCGGGTGATATAAACAAATATGATGCACGTAGCAGGCTAAAAGCTAAGCCATATGATGATACTGCAAGTGTCTTTACCAAGTCTCAACCCCATTAAAGACCTATGAGAGGTTTTGGAGCGACGTGTTAGACAGCACTCTCCACTAACTCCATCCCAATGCTACAGTTCCGGAGATGAGTAGAATCAATGCTAAGAGCTCGTGAGACGCATCATTGTGACGTCAGCCGCACCTCCTGGGGACAAGAGTGATTTTTAACAGCAAGACAGAATTTGTTATATACATATGTATATATATATATATATATATATATATATATATATATATATATATATATATATATATATATATATATATATATATATATATTGTGTTAACAAACCTACACAGCTTGCCTAAAATCTACATCAGGAAACTAGCTAGCTAACACTAGATATCTAGGTCACATTCATTCTTAAGAGTTGCCTATAAAGGACATGGTTAGCTAGCTAGCTTTGTTCACCTCACAAATGAGTTTATGGCATGTTTGCGCAGCACCTCGCCTTTCAGTGCCACGATGACACCATTGATGCTGTGATCATAAAACATTATTAGAACAAAGTTGTTAGCATCAACAGACTCTCCAGTATTAATGCTCGGCGTTTCTCTGAGATGTGTATATACGACCAGTCATCGCAGGCTCGGTCACCGCTTAGCATCATTTAGCCGAGGGTGCCAAGATATAAAGATCTTCTAGAGTTACACCACTTGAAAGTGTTATTTCAGTCAAATAGCACTCGTTGACTGTTAGTGCTAATCTATAATAATAAATGGAGAACATTTTAGCTAACGTCAAACCAATTCCTAAATGAAGTTCTTGACAGATTCTTCAGTCAGATTATAACCAAGTAGCGGCAGGTTGCTAGGCTAGTCGAGTCTTTTTTACAACCAGGTTGGACGCATAGCTTTTTAGTTTACAAACACTAAAGGGCTGTATTGTTTAGCACTACTAGCAGGATTATTAGCTAAGTTAGCTAGAGATTTTTTTTTTCTGAAAACATTAACATTAAGCGAGTAAGGCAACTAAATCCTTCTCCAAACGAACATGAGGAAAATGTTGCTTTTGTGTTTTTTGTATATTCGAGTATCTGAACCTTTACGTATGAAATTTGTGTCACTTTTGTTTGTTTTGACAGCATGATGATTAAACCTGCTTTCGTGTCCACAACATCGTCGCTTGTACTTTTTACAAAGCAGCTAAACAAATGAAAATAACTGACCCAGAAACAGTGACGCAATCATTTCGTTCATCTTTGAATTGTGGAGATCACGTGACAATCGCGCATTTTTCAAAAAGATTTTTTTGTAATTATCCACTTTTAGAAAGCAGATTAAAAAAATGCAGTTTTGGTAAGAAAACCCTGGTTTAGTGTTGCTGGAAAAACGAAACAGATGGTTTCAAATTTACCCGTGTTAATGTTGACTAGGGCTTAATCTTATGAATAATAAATACAAATAAAGTTTTTGCAAGCTCACAGTACATTAATATATATATATATATATATATATATATATATATATATATATATATATATATATATATTTTAATGAATGAATAATAAACATTTTTAATGTTTATTTTCTTTATTTCTTTATTTATATGTTTGTTTGTTTGTATATTTTTGCTTATTTTTTTAAGTGAAAGATGAATTATAGTAAGGAAAAAATCAGAAAAAAGAAACCTAACAACCAAAAAAACCCAAAAATAAAAACAAAACAAAAAACAAAACAAATGAATCCAGAAAAGAAAAGAAATTGTGTCTCACATTTTAAAGAAATTGCTCTAACAATCTGAGAAAATCAATAGGATCCTACGGGGTGCACTTATTTTCAGTGAGTGCTGTTGTAGGTCTCTATGACGTACATCTGGGACAGAAACGTGCCGTTCACGTGCAGTCACGTAGTCTCGATTATCACCCGCGTCTGACAAGCCGGGTTTAGAAGCTCATAAAACAGCTCTTACATCATGCACTCGCTCCGAGAAGCAGGCTTTTGTGAATTTCTTTTTTTTTCTTGGCTTTGTCAATAGACTACATGTTTATCAGACCTCGGCGAGAGTGTCTTTGTGATATTACATCCCAGACACAAAGCTGCTGAAAGACGGAGTGCAGTTACCAGGCAACAAGCACTTCAACCAATCAGATGACTGAAGTACATAAGCCATGTGTGTACTGCTTTAGATCTACATACAGTATGTTGTGGTGAGTGTGTGAGAAATTGCTCCCTACTCACTGAACACTGTGTAGCACTTTACAGGATCTGTCCCAAACCACATGCTCACTATGAAGGCCACATCAACAACATCACATCTCAAAGGTCTCACTGTCATCAGTACACTGTGGACGTGTCCCAATCCACATATCATATTTACTATATAGGTCACATAACCACCATCACGAAGGTCCACCATAATAACACTGGATTATGGACTTATCCCAAACCACTAATCGTATTCACTAACTAGGGCACATAAACACAATCCCATCTCTAATTACTCACCATTTGCATTGTCTCAGTCCATGGTGGGTGTGTCCCAAACCACAAATCATGATCACTATATAGGCCACATAAAAACCATCTCATTTGAAATGTCTCACCAGAATCAGCTCATTGTGGACGTGTCCCAAACCACACACTCTTCACTATACAGGGCACATAAACATCACCACATCTTAAACACCATGGATGTGTCCCAAACCACACACTGTTCACTATATAGACCTCATAAACACCATCACATCTTAAACACCATGGACGTGTTCCAAATCACACACTGTTCACTATATAGACCTCATAAACACCATCACATCTTAAACACCATGGACGTGTTCCAAATCACACACCGTCCACTACACAGGGCACATAAACACCATCATCAGGTCAGGGTGGACGTGTCTCAAACCACATACCATGTACACTATCTAGGCCACTTCAATATCATCCTTTATCAAATATCCCACAGTCATCAGGCCATAGTGGACGTGTTCCAAACCACACGCCCTAAACACTATCTAGGCTATCTTATCCTATTTCAATAATCTCACCATTGTTTGTTCACTGAGGACGTGTCCCAAACCACACATCCTGTTTTTGCTATATAGGGTGCAAAAACACCATTCCATCCTAAATCCCTTACATTCATTGGTCCGCTATGGATATGTCACAAACCACACACCTTTTTCACTATATAGGGCACATAAACACCAATCTCAGAGTCGTCAGCCATGATGGACGTGTCCTAAACCACACAGGACAAAATAAACACTGTAAAAATAGTCCACTGTGGACGTGTCCCAAACCACACGGCCCGTGTCTCAAACCATCCCTACAGTTTCGTGTTAATGGCGCAGTGTGTGTGTGTGTGTGTGTGTGTGTGTGTGTGTAAAGTCATTCCACCTCTCTATAGGAGGTACTCCTGCTCCGCTGCTGTTTGCTGTTTACTTTCTGCTGATTGATCCAACAGATAATTAAACAACAACAATAAAGGACATTAATGAAGACTTTTCTCTGCAGCTCTACGCCTGAATAATATGCTGCAGTGGAACTGAAACAGACAGCGTTCTCCGCTTTAATGAGACTCAGCAGAACCTTCTGCATGCTGCTGTGAACCAACAACCTGCTGGAACACGGCGTGGAAATGTAATCAGCTGCCCACTGAACCTAAGGAGAGAGAGAGAGAGAGAGAGAGAGAGAGAAAGAGAGAGAGAGAGAGAGACAGAGAGCGAGGAAGAGAGAGTAAGAGAGAAAGAAAGAGAGAGAGAGAGAGAGACAGACAGGCAGACAGACAGAGAGCAAGAGAGAGAGAGAGGGAGTGAGGAAGAGAGAGAAAGAGAGAGAGAGAAAGAGAGAAAGAAAGAGAGGGAGAGTGAGAGAGAGAAAGAGCGAGGAAGAGAGAGAGTAAGAGAGAAAGAAAGAGAGAGAGACAGAGAGAGAGAGAGACAGAGAGAGCGAGAGAGACGGAGAGAGAGAGAGAGAGAGAGAGAGAGAGAGAGAAAGGGGGGTAGACAGAGAGAGCGAGAGAGAGAGACAGAGAGAGAGAGAGAGAGAGAGAGAGAGAGAAGGGGGGGGAGAGAGAGAGAGACAGAGAAAGAGACGCACACGGAGAGGATGACATCATACACCGTTCACACAAGTTCATTTCCTGTAGAGGGAGTGTGTGTGTGTGTGTGTGTGTGTGTGAGAGAGAGAGAGAGACATAGAGAGAGAGAGAGAGATACAAGAAGAGAGAGAGAGATCTACAGTGCCTCTGTGAGAAATTAACTTAAGGAATTAACTTGATTTGTGGATGTTCCACAACATTAAATGTAACTATAAATGGATAAAAAGTTTGACGTGTTGTTATTTAATTAATACCAAGTTGTAATCGTTGGCGAGTTGCTGTAGTATAAGAGGAATAAAACACTTCAGGTCATGCTGTTAAAGGAAAATAATCAACTTCAGGATGGTAAGAGTAACTCTGCTTCGTCACTGATTATTTTCCTGTAACAGCATGACACGCAGAGTGTTTTACTCGTTCTCAGCAAAGCCGTTTTGTCTCTCACACACAGCTGCTCATTTCGGAGCCATCTTTATAACAATATGGATGTGTAATTTGTGACTGGATCCTCATGGAACCCGTAATTCAATTTCGCATCAAAGCAAAGCCATGCAGTGAGAGAGAGAGAGAGAGAGAGAGAAAGAGGAGAAAATTGACTCTAACACTCAAAGAGGAAAAAAAAAACCCTGATCAAAAGAAGTCTTTATTCCAACAAAGAAGAATCGCACCAAAACAGGGCAGCGCTGGGAAATCTGCCGGAGAAAAGGTCATTCACGCTGCACATCTGAGCACTCACAAGCTGAGACTGTTAGAGGACTTCAAAAAGATAAAACAAAAAAAACCACACACATTTGTTCAACTCACACCAGAGTGAATATTTAATGCCTTTAATGATTTAGGCTTTGGAGGGATTATGATCATTCATTAACAGCGTATAATGTAAGGAATAAAACACGACACACTGTTCTGTTATACGACAATAATCCACGCTGACGTGGTGTATGTTTTCGTAGAACAGCGCAATCCGGAGTGTGTTATTCCTCTTATACTGCAGCAACTCGCCAGCGATTACAATAATTCATTTCATTTATTAATGACCGACACATAGCAGCGACACACTTGTTCCCTCACCAGCCTCTCCTTCTTCCTCTCTCTTCACATTAATAAGACAAAAAAACGCAGCTTGTCATGTTACCGAGAAACCGCAAAGAAGCGTAAACTCCTCTGTCCTGAAGATGACTTTATGTCAAACTTAAAAGTTACAGCTTTCCCTCTGACTGTTACAAAGCGCTGACACTGGAGACTCCTTCCATAACCGTTACATAAGCACAATTCTCCTTACAGAAAACTTCACCACATCAACGATTACAATTAAACTTCTTTCTCCGTTAAATAATATCTCTTCTAGTGTTGATCATTTCTGTATTGTTTTAATTACAGTCACATATAATAAACGTACGTATTATTAGTTAAACTACTGATTTGAAATTCATAGCTAACTATAGCTTCTGTCATGAGTTTTTTATTCTTGTGCATGGGAGATGAGTGGAACAGAGTGGCACTGTTGGTAAATATCAGCTGTACATAGTGAAATGTGCACGGATCTACAGTATAATTCAGTTTATTTAGTTGCCTTTGTGATCGTGGACCGTCTCATACATGTACAGTGTGTTGTAGAAGTTAAAAGGGAAAAGCGTTGAGGTCAGGAGACGGCGCTCACCAGTCCAACTGCTCTGCGAGGAACATGGCTGATCACGGCAATCAAATGGACTTTGTGTTTAGAGCAGGAAAAGAAACTCAGACGTGAGTCAGATTTTATCCCTTCACCCCGCTGATGCAGCTTCTGTCCACATGTATATGAATAATTTTTTTTTTACAAAATTGTAAGTTTTATTTCACTGCTTTCAAAAATATCTCAGTTCAAAATGAAAACGATTTGCAAACGCTCACTGAGAATGTGACGTCAGTGTGCTATAAACTGTTACGTCAAATACTTCAAGAATAATGTTAATAGCTACGTAGAGAATGAGAAATGCGAAAATTGTCAACATCTAAAACTAAAAATGATAAACACGAGGATTCGTACAGTACATGTGGACTGACGATGAGGTGGAGCTACCGCTTAAGTTTACACTCTAATACAAAGTGTTCTCCCGGGTCTAATCTCTGATCGCAGTGGCGTTTGTCTGGCCAGCTCAGTGCACGAACTCCACTTCCCAGAATGCACTTCAGCCTTCAAACATGGCCACCCCAGACTACACACCCCAGAGTCCACTACTGCTAACCCACTCCCAATCACCGGACTTTTGATTACACACACACACACACACACAGACACACACACACTCTTTAAAAAGAGACTTTCACTCACTAAGATTTTAGTCCCGTGCATCTGACTTTAGCGAGCCTGCTGGTCATTATGTTTGCTGTTCTGGTTCTTTGACTTTGTTTGCTTCCTGGTTCACGTGTTTAGTTAATGTCCAGTTCATACTGTTTGCTGATCGCCTGAACTAAGCCTGTTTTCTGACCCTGTATCTGCCAAACGTTTTGGACTTGTTCTGCCTGTCTTTCATTAAAAGCACTGAACTGCAGTTGTGTCTGTCTCAGTGGTCATTCCATGACAGTAATAATAAAGCAAAGTGAAATTAAACTGCGAACACCTTATCAGATAAAAAAATCACAGAGAACAAAGTAACAAGTCCTAACACATTCATAACACACACAAAACACACGCACAGGGTCACACCGTGACGTCAGCGTTTCAAAAATGTATGTTTTTCCTGTTCACATCAAAACAGCAAAAACATTTTCAAATTTCTTCACCACTGAGGATGTTTTTTTGAAAAGTTTTTCTTTCAGAGACTGAAAATGGCCTTTTTGCGTGAATAAATGGCTAAAACATGGAGGAAAAACTGAATATATCAGTATACCTGCAGAAAAAGGGGACGCCCGAGGGGATAATGGTTCAGAGATGTTGGTTACAGTTCTACTCGGCTGGTGAATTAAGATTACAGAGCGCAGTGTGTTTCCTCACACGCTCCATTTCATCTCATCTGTGCTGAAGCTGCGATCTTTCCCACAGGTAAATGGATCGGTTTAAAGAGTTTTCTTTTTTTTTTTTTTTGATCCAGGTCTATTTGGATTTTACTTTCAGACTCATCAACAATCAGAGGGCTGGAGCCGGTGGGAAACGATTGCTTATAAATACAGATTGGTCCTGTCAGTTTTAATCTGCGTGAAATGCTCAGATCAAGACTGTGAACAATTGAAGTGAAGTCTGGGAAGCGAGGCGACTGGGATTGTTTATCATCTCGAAGAAAGTTTACTGCTCATTCATCTCAGAACTCGGGTCGTCTTTAACCCCATAAGACCTGAGATTAAGACTAAAAGTGGGTAACTGGCCATCTTTTTCTTTCTTTCCTTACTGATTTTTTGTAAAATCTGTATCGGCTGATTTAGCACAAGCTCAGCTGTTTTAGACACACCATTACTGAACACAGGAGGCAAAACGGAGAAAAAACACGAAAGTATTTGTAGTATTTAAAAATGCACAAAATATATCTACACATTTATTAGAGAATCACAGGGGAAAAAAAAAAACGTAAATCACATTTATTTAGTTTTATTTAAATCTTACCTGAAAACTCATTTGTTTAAGATGAACAGCATTTTTGACAATATTCTTCGAAAACTCACAAAATTTGTGACGTTCTCGCTGTAGGTTATGGTTTCTATAGTAACGGCTCATTCACAGGGTCGTGCACGTTGGACGCTCCATATAAACGGATTGATAAAGATCTTTGATATGGTGAAGTTTTCTGTAATGAGACATTTGTGTAACATTTATGGAAGGAGTCTCCAGTGTCAGAAGTAAAGCTGTAACTTTAAGTTTTCTGACATCTTCAGGACAGAGGAGTTTACGCTTCTTTGTGGTTTCTTGGTAACACGACAAATTGTGGTCTTTTTTGTCTTATTAACTTCAGAAAATTGAGAGGCTGGTGAGGGAACGACTGTTTATAGCTGTAACTGGTTTTCTGAACATTCAGTGTAACTATAAAAGCTGTTAGCGTTGACAAATTCCTGTGGTCTAAGAGGAATAAACCATTCAGGATGTGCTGTTATAGGAAAATAATCAACTGCAAATCTCTAGCCAAGCGTAGCTGCCTTGATTTAGAAGAAGAAATAATATATAGATGACTAAAAAAGCCCATTATTTTGACTTGTTTTGGTGTCTATGATAAAAGAAAGCTCTTTTCAATTCTGACTTCTTTTTCCCGAAACTCTTCCAGTCGAGTTGCGAGCATGTGCAGAACGAGCTCCAAGCCCTTCACAAATCTTTCTCTCTGAATGACACTAATTATACTTTAACGTCCTCCATCTTCAGCTGCATTCAGCCGTGAGCATGATGGCTGTGCTAGCATCCCAAATCCATCACACGCTGATTAGCATAGGTCAATTTGGAACACATCCTCTCAGGGAACCCTCGGCATTTACCGGGGAAATGTATGCAAAGCGCAGGAAGTATTTGGTGATTTAAAGAGATGATTTGTGTGTCTTCGGGTATGACGGCACACTCCAATGTTTTTATCTACCAAACGTGCTGTGTGTGTTTCTGCGCTCTCTCCTGGGAGTCGTAAACAAAACATAAATCACAGCAGATGTGATGGAAGAGCAAATGAGGGCAAAAACGTCACGCATGCACCATTTTAAACCTCAACACGAGGACCGCCTAGCGAGTCTCGGAAGAGTTATGGAGACATTAAAAATTTAATTATGGCAAAGTAGAAAAGAAATGTTTAACTTAGAATGTCATGCTTTTTTAATTTGAGCTCGTTTGAAATCTGAGTGTGAAATGTGGGTTTGATGATCATTTATTTAGAAACAGTTTAGAGAGACTATATTAAGGAACACATAACCACTTGATACACAACGATGAGAGGTTTATAAAGTAAATGTTTAGGTGAATGACATGTGGTTTAACCCTTTCATGCATAAACTGTTTAAAAAAAAACATATCCAGCTTCTTTAGATGTTTTTTTCTATTACTTATATTGGCATTTCATATGAATTTTTCTTTTTCTTTTCCTAAATATCACTTCAATTAAAAAGTACATGGATTGTCCATGTGTAAGAATACCAAGAGTAATAAAAAAAAAAAAAAAACATTATACCTAAAAGTAAAAAAAATCTTCTAGTGTGTTTATAAATAAAATTGTGAACATTCAGAGATAAAATATGAATATTAATGACCAGAATTATAGAAAATATCATTTTGCACAAACCAGAGCAATATTCTTAAGAAAATTTACACAGTTTAGGTCTTTTTCATGATGCAGATGATTTTGGAAGTAATAAATGTTTCAGTGGAGTCTCGCACAAACACGTCTTTTACTTTTTCGGGGATTTGGAATTTTATGTGTTATATTTTCTGTAAGTTGATTTTCCATAAGCGTGGATGCTATCCATGAGACGGTTAAACACGTCTCTGTGACAAGCTTATGATTTATAACAGTGTTTATAGATTAAGACTTTCATAGGAAAAAAAAACTATTTTATAAAACATGATGTCATTTGGTGACTGCTAATTTATTATATAAATATACTGTATAAAGTATGTTTCAATGCTTATTCATAAGTTGGGACAGTTACATTTTCTTGAACTAAGTTGAATTTACAGATTTAAGCCTGGACTATACTCGCTTTTAACTACGCGTACATGTGGACAAGATGGCTGCTGCACGTATCATGCAGTGGTTTGGATCATCACTTGTTCACGTCCTCAGAAATTACGATGCCACTGTGTGAACCTGAAGTGTATTTGCAGATTTAGACTTTAAAATCAATGGTAGAACAAAGCACAAACCCAGATGATTCATAACATAAGACTATGGAGTGATTGACAGCTGTGTAGGTGTTTTGAATTCTCCAATGACACTCTGGAAGCCCCGCCCCCTTCCCTCATCTTGATAATCCTGCTTGAACTAGGCGCTGACGCAGCGTCCTCGATTCCTCTCCACATAAATGGAGAATGTTTCGAGTTCATTAATACGAAATAAAATTGATCAGTCTGACTAATGTTTGACTTATTAACTATGTATAATTTTAGCTATCATTTAGCTATATTTATTCTGGAGCTGTTGAAAAATTTCAGCTGAAAAAGTTACCGTATAACCCCGTATATACGCACACTACAGTTTCTATCTTACACAAGAGATTGTTTGAGTTGACAGCATGTACCTGTGAATGCTAATTACAGCTGTTTATTATGTCTGTTATTCATGAGGCATTTAATAGCTCAGTCTCAAGTGAACGTTTTCTATTCGAGTTTTTGTGTGAATGGAGATGTTTTCAGAAATGCTGTTTGTTTTTTAAGAGAGGGGTAAAATCTACATTTTCACAAAATATCTGTCTATACGGCAGGACTACGCATTGCTCTTCATCGGGGATGGCAGGTTTGAGATTGGTGTTAAACAGAAAGTTTAAAAGGAAAAAAATAAACCTGACATGATGAAAGCTGACTCAAACACCAACTGTAAACCATTTTAGACTAAACTCAAGTCGTATTCATGGTCCATATTTCTGTCTTTCTCATAATAACAGCTTGTTTTTTTTTCTCTGCTGAAATGAACTAGAGTAAAAATGAATCTTTATGATATACAAAATACAGGTGTGTGCTTAGGAGTTATGGACATTTTAAAATCTCATGCAGTTTCCTAATTTTATATCATTTATAAAGTCTTAATAAAGGCAAGACTATTTCTAAAACCGGTTTCGAGTGATGTGACGTATGAGCAACTCCAAAAAAAAACTGTATATACAGGACTGTGCAAAAGTCTTATTATTTTTAGTACAAAGTTTGTTACAGATTTTATGATGTCTGCATTATTATATTTTATATTTCCAAATATTACTTTTCTAACTAAAAATAAAACATTACAGAAAAATGTTCATGTATCAGTAAAGAAAGCAACATATTATGTAACACGTACGAACATAACATTGTAAGTAACTTTTCAGAGAAAAAAAAGACACAAGTGCGACAGTCAAAGTCTCCAGAAGATCTGTGGCAGATTCTCTAAGATATTCAGAAAAATATACAGAAAAACAGGAAGCCCACTAATTTTCTTATAAAACTGCACAAAGTGCACCTGAGACTACTGATTTTTTTTTAAAGTAAAGAATTGTCACACCAAATACTGACTTTGTTTAGTTTATTACTGTTTACTGCTCTTTATAATGTTTTTTCATGTAGAAATGTTTAATTTAATTATTTTTGAAAGCATCTTTGTACAGTACTGTACATTATACTCAATGATTCAAATTTTCCTTTGAATCATTGAGCATTATGTACAGTGAAATAAAAGAAACTACTGACCATTCTCCTTTAAAAAAAGGATTCTCTCTCTCTCTCAGTTCAGTTCATCAGTGCTTTATTGGCATGAATGTTATAAATCACATTGTTGCCAAAGCAAATAGTGCAGGTAGATTAAACCAAAATGTATACAAATAACTCATATATACATATATACATATATATATACATAAAGCAAACGACAACAACAAAAACCTGATGACAGATGAGTGTGTGAACATGTGTGTATTCAGGGTGTGTGCAGGACACTCGGTGTCTCGCTGTCCCTCAGGATCTCACACTCTGATACGTACTTTGCAGTGAAGGCTGCAGTGTTTCCTTCTCCTAGAATGAGTCTCAATTTTTCTTCTTATGTTAAATTGCAGAAATTCGGAATCTTGTGTGTGATGTTTTTGGTGAAGGTGTTTCTCTGGTGTTGATATTTTTCACAGTGGAGGAGAAAGTGCAGCTCTGTCTCGACCTCACCGCTCGTACAGTGAGCACACAGTCTCTGTTCTCTGGGCAGCCAGGTTCTCCCATGTTCCAGGTTCTCCCATGTTCCAGGTTCTCCCGTGTTCCAGGTTCTCCCGTGTTCCAGGTTCTCCCGTGTTCCAGGTTCTCCCGTGTACCAGGTTCTCCTGTGTCGGCCCTTCTCCACGGCGAGACTGTGCTCACTCAGCCTGTATTTGGTCAGGATGTGTCTCTGCATTATATATCTCTGATGGTGAAGAGACACTCTGCCAGTTCATACTCTCTGTTTAGGGCCCGATAGCAGTGTAATCTGGACTGGGTTTGGGTCTGACTGTCCCAGTGCTCCAGATACACTCTTCTCATCTGCTCAGTAATTTGGTTGACTCTGATTAGACTGGTGAGCAGTGCCAGTCTGAGACTGCTGTGTGTTCTGCTCTCTCTCTCTCTCTCAAAAAAAAAAATCTGGCGGCATTATTACAGCAAACACGTTGCTCTTGCTCATTCAAATTTGTACATATTTTCATGAGATCAAATTCTTTAAACTCAAAGATCTGTTAATGGTTCAACACTCCCCTTCTTCACACGTACATCAGAATAATCACTTAATCATTTCACATTCTTTTCATGTATTTACTGGATAATAAGCCTCAGGGTTTGGAAATGGAAAGGGATCACAAGAGGTTAAGAATCTGATATTTGCAATTTTATGTAAGTCTGATTGGATGAAAACCTAATTTTTTCCTTATTAGGGATCAGCGAGTATAAATCAGAGGGTTTTTGTAATAACATTATACCACAGTGCTGTTGAATTCAGTCTGAACTGTTGATTAATTTTCCATAAGAGCAGCTCTGACAGTAATATTGTCTGTAACTCAAATCACAGGTTTATGTTAATACTTTTGTTCTAATACATTATTGATTCTATAGTAACAGCTTTAAAATCGTGTGTAAACATTGTGGGAAGTGTCAGCACTTAGTAACAATCAGAGGTAAAGCTCTTTAGGACATCTTCAGGACAAACACGTTCACATTTTGTGGGTTCTTTTTGTCTAATTAACTTCAAGAGAGAGGAAAAAAAGAGACACTGGTGAGAGAACGATTGTTTATAGCTGCTATAAGGTAAGTGAGAACAGGAACTAACCTGTTTCAAGAACATTAACTGTAACTATAAACAGATAAACAGTATGACACTCCAAATCACCTCTATGTTCAGTTACAGAAATTAGGACCTCAGATGTTAGCTAGTCACTTATTGGGTGTGTGTGTGTGTGTGTGTGTGTGTGTGTTACTCCCATGGCCCCACAGCAGTTCTGATTGTCAGTCAGGCATCAGCAATGTCGCAGTTTGAATTCAGAGCGAGAGCTCCACGTTTAACAGAACTCCGGCCACGTCGTCTCCCGTCACGCTGCAGGCTGCATCATAATCACAGAGTGGTTCTTCGGAGACCCGGTAAGGTGTGTGACACGAGGTAAAAGCCAGCAGAGCTTGCTCGATGAAAACGGGGCTGGCTCTTAAACGTTTTGAAGATTAATCGGTGATGACACATCAGAGGGTTCAGCGGGAGAGGACGGCCTCCCTCGGGTCTGTCAGCTCTCCTAATCAAGCGCTCGGTCGGCTCGCAGCACACTTCAGTTTTGACTTTGAGGATGAAGCGCTAATCCAGATTCACTTCACTTTTAGTGGCCCGTGCTACCTGGAATTCAAAGCAATTAGAATCAACATCCCGCTGAGATGTGGTCACGTTTGTGTGCCTTCATTCAGAAATCCATCTGCATCCCCTCTTTGTGAGTCAATCATATTAGATATGAAAGGACATGAAATTAAAGGAAGGTTGAAATAAAGGTGAATATCAAAAACATGGCTTACTTGATATGAATTTCTGCAGGACAGCGAGGACCTGAGTTACTGAGGACTCATCCACACATAGACGTACAGTGTGTGTCATGCTGTTATAGGAAAACTATCAACAACAGGGTGGTGTGATGAAGTGGAGTTACTTTTACCACCCCATTGTTGATTATTTGCCTTTAACAGCATGTCCTGAAGTGTTTTATTCCTCTTATACCACAGCAATTTGCCAATGATTAGATGTTTTATTTATCAAAAAAAGTCATACTTTCTATCCCTTTAGAGTTTATTTAATGTTGCAGAACATCCACAAAACAATTTCTCACTTATGTTATAGCAGCTATAAACAGTCGTTCCCTCACACGCCTCTCTTCTTTCTCTCTCTTGAACTTAATAAGACAAAAAATATAGAAACCGAGAAACCGCAAAAAACTCCTCTGTCCTGAAGGTGTTGGAAAACCTAAAGTTACAGCTTTACCTCTGACTGTTACAAAGCACTGACACTGGAGACTCCTTCCATAAATTATACATAAATTACAGAACATGTCACCATATCAATGATTATACATGTTTTTAATCTGTTTATTATTAGTGGAGTGTCCGCTGTACAAGTCCCTGGGAATGAGATGTTACTACAAAAACGATAAAGTGTTAGAACGAGCACATTAATATAAACCTGTGACTCGCAGCTGCACTACTGTCAGAGCTGCGGTTATAGAAAATAATCAAAAATAATCAACACCTTCTGACCAATAGGAATCCAGAACTCAGCAGCGCTGTGTGCTCAGGCACATCATTAATCTGACATGTGCCTGAACAAAACCAGAGGTCCCTTCTGCTAAATGTGGCTATCTGCCTACCCATGAGCTTCCATCTTTCATTAAAAAGAAAACCAGACGTCAATTCTAACAAAGATGTGAAGGTGATTTTTTTTTCTTAATCCATTAAACAAGAGCATTTCCTTCACAGCCTCTACCGCTCGCTCCTCAAAGCAGCTGCAGAAGGCCAAGCCTAATAAATGGTTACTTCCATAAAATCTGCAGAACAATCATTGTCATTTATCACAAAAATCTGAATGCTTCATGTTCAGCCTTCAAAGCGACAGCAGAACGCTGCAGAGGCAACAACAAGAACAAGAACGACAACAACAGCAGAAAAAGAATCAGCAATCAGTGTTTATGTGGAAGAAAGCGAGCAACTCATAATAGCAATTAACTCCATGGCTGGAAAGGCAAAAACATAAAAGGCTGGGGGAAAAATACAGCACAGAATAAGAAAGAGAAAACTGAAGCTGGTAACCTCGTGACTCAGAAATGATCCATTGTTATTGTCATGAAGCTTTCAAGTTGCATCTACTGATTCTGCCAATAAAGATCACTGCTGCTTATAGATTTACACGTACCTCAATTTGACTGACGATTTTATCCAAAGCAACAGGACACAACTGACAGGTTAAGAGTCTTATGTGGTAGAGCTGGGACTTGAACTCACAACCTTCTAATCAGCAGCCCAGCACCTTAACCACTGAGCTACCACTGTGCTATACCAACATAGAGGGCTTTAAACTAGCACTTAATCTAACAAGCAACAAATTTCAATTGTAGTCTCTTCTGGGAGTGTAGCACCCGCTACTGTTACTGTCGCCACTTATGGGCGTGGCCTGTCCAGCACTGTTTTTACTTCTGATAGGTAGCAGAATTGCAGAATTGTTTGTCATGTTAAATGTGAAAATGGCTCAGGTTTAGAAGTGACTTTTGATGCTTTGTTTTCTCATACCTTTTGTCTGGACCTTCGGAGATTCTAATCTGCTCCTTATCGAAGAAATGTTCGTGACCTGATTTCAAGATCTAAACCTCAAACTCCTCGTCTTTGTGTTTCCCGAATCGGTCCGGTATTAATCTCCTTTCCAAATAGACCTGGCATGTGATCACAACTCCAATCAGCTGCGTGTGATAACATCTCAACAGGTGCAACTCAATTTGGATTAGTTCTCCTGAGAGAGTATCTCTCTCTCTCTGTTTCTCTCTCTCTCTCTCTCTCTCTCTCTCTGTCTGTGTGTGTGTGTGTGTATGTGGAGTGAGGAAATGGTCCACCATATCTTGCTTTAATCCTGTTCCTTTTGGACACATCTCATCACTGGATAGGATAGCTGCTTCTCCGTAGTGCAGACTTTATTATATATCTCTCTCCAGAGCCAAATTATTTCTCCAGGTCTATATCCTTCAGTTTGGGGCTGTGGCTCAGCGATCACAGTCAGATTAGCCAGAGAACAATGAACATAAGAAAGAGACACTGCTGGGAAAACTTAGAATTTTATTTACATCAGTATCAGGACAGACCGTTAGTGGCAAACCTGTTTTTGTGCTGTTGTAGGATCTAAATATATCTCAGTGAATATCTTAGCAACAAACTGTAAAAATTCATGCAGATATATAGTAAAAGGGTTTACAGGAGATATTCTTAGTCCAGGTTTACAGTGTATGATTTTTGGCAAGATTTTTGCTTTCATCATAAAATAATTCTTTGGTCGTGAGTTAAAATTAGCCATTTTAGAATGCATAATGTGCAAATCGAAAAACTGTACAGTCTAAAATCAGATTTACGTGAGCATAACCCTACACTTAGTCTATCAGGTGACGTGTTTTGCTTGTAGTTTGTCTCTTGTGGGCGAGTAGTGATTGTTACTGTCATTGCTAATGGGTGTGGCCTGTCCAGTATTTTTTTATGTCCAGAGAGAAAAATGTATAGCCTACAGCTTACTATATGATTTATACACACCACTTTTCTTTAAAATGTATTCAAATTTGATTTACATGTTACATGCTAGGCTTTGTGCTCACTTTATTCTCAGATTATATTAACAAAGCAAGCTAACTGTACTAGCTACATACACTCGCCAGAGGCACCAACGCTGTCTGCTACTTCCTGCCAAGGTTTATTTTTCTTCGTAACGTCTCTATACATGTTTTTTGTTCTATTTTTGCTGGAATTAACTGCAGGTAGGAGCTAAAGTTATGCGTGGGGAACTAAATAAACGCTGGACCACATGCACCATAGGATTGGTTCGAGGACTCATCTGAGGTGATGATTTGGATTTGCAGTTTTACAGCATCGTTCCAAATTTATTTCCCAAATTACTTAAATAAGGAAATGTCACGGCAGGTGATTAGCATCAAAACGTAGATTCTGTGGATATGCATGGCTTTGATGAAAGTGAGTTTTTCGTCTTGTATACTTCCTTGAAACCAACTGGATATTTTTTGAACACAAATTAGAAAAGTTATACTTTCCCCTTGGCACCCCTACCGCTCTGCTAATGGAGTGCGCCCACGCCGATTGACGTTCTAGCTAATAAACATGCTCTATCCTCCTGAGAATGGACAAATAGAGCCGGCGTGGACAGGTTTTAGTTCTACATGCCACTCCGGCAAAACTAGCAGGGATCCTCCACACCTTCAAAAGCATTTCAGAGCATCTTGTGGCACCTTCTCCACCTCCCACTGTGTTGGCAGACGGAGACGGTGGACCTTCATTGATCTGCTCCAGAGCCATGATAATTGGGCCATTAACAGCTCAAAGAGATGGACAGTGTGAAGTTTCACAGCCTGTTACTATATAGTGATGTACAGACTGGGGTGCACTAACACGCACACGCACTTAGTTAAATGTTCCTAAAACCTGGAATAAATAAGATTCCTGTCCCCTTTTAGAACCTATAATGAGTGACGGTGTGGTATGTTTTCTTATACAACAGCAGTTTGCTAACTATTACAATTTGCTTATTTATTAAAGAACAACATACTTTTTATCTGTTTATAGTTTCCACTGTTTATAGTGGAAAATTAGCTCCTAATAGCTATAAACAGTCGTTTCCTTGTCAGCCTCTATTTTTTCTCTCTCTTGAAGTTAAAAAGAAAAAAAACCCTGACAAAACATAAACAAAATACTTTTCCGAGAAACTGCAAAGTGTAAACTTCTCTGTCCCGAAGTTTTATAAAGTTTTATAAGTGTAAACTTCTCTGTCCTGAAGAAGTTTTATACATTAAAAAAAAAAACGTACCCAATGTTCTTACTAGGAAGTGACACGTTGCCTGCTTGTAGTTTGTCTCTTGTGGGTGTGTAACCCTAGAATGATACTGTTTTTGCTTGTGGGCGTGGCCTGTCCATGGTTATATCCAAGTTTTTCTTCTATTTTTGCCCATTGAACAGTAAACGGGAACTAATTGCATGTAGGAACTAAAGTTGTGAGCGGGAAACTAAGGAAACGTTGGACCACATACACCATAGAACTGGTCCGAGGAATCATTTGAGCTTTACTGCGTCATACCTAATTTGCATAGAATCAAGAAAATCTTAATTTTTGTAAGGTTAAATTGCATGTTTTCCTCTAACTGTTACAAAGCACTGACACTGGAGACTCCTTCCATAAATGTTAAATAAATATATTCACCATATCTATAATTACGCAAGTCCTTTATGAATAAGCTGTTACTATAGTAGCAATAATGTAGAAGGTAGAAAGAGCCAAACTCCTTCTGACCAGCTGAGAATTCAACCCCTATGTATATATACACAGGAACATAAGACTCTATTGCACAAAAGTTTTCTCTCGCCATCTCCATGTTCCTGTGAGTTTTTGTGAGCAGGTTCTCAGACGGTCGTGACTCAGATGATACAGACTCTGGGATGAGTGTGTAAACCCCCGCGGTCGTTCCTGACAGATTTGTATAATAGATTAGCTCAAGATGGAACTTCATGAAGGTTACTCCTACTGATCCACTCCTTCTGTGTACTTTTCATCCGAAACATAAAGAAGAGAAAAGAACAGAAATAATGTCCTCACAAACCCTACATTCGAGGGTAATTCAGCACAGAAAATTCTTTGTCGTTTTTCTGCTTTATTTCCTCCGAATCTCAGTGTGACTCATGCCTGCTGTCTTGTTGCTGTCCTCTCGGTGATTCACAGCTGAATCTGAGCATCACGCTCTCCATGTGAAGGCTGCAGGGACAGACCAGAGCTCTGAGCTCGATATCTGACTCGTAAATCCATCAAGACTTGAAAAACAGCTGAGCACTTTACCTCGACTTTCCCCTCCCAGTCACCAGAGAGCCCAGCCAAATCCTCTAACTGGCTCATTATTAGGAGCTGAAGTTTGATTGCGTCCAATGGAACATGTCTGAAGAGCTTTATTCAATCTTCACTGAGAGTCATGGCTTGATTGAAACCGAGGCACGTAATAGCCGAATTACAATGTGCATACTGCAGTAAAAAGACTCCTCTGGGTGTAAAAATGGTGTTAATATCTTTCTCATTGCTGATATTCTGCCATTATTTCTCCACACCTGGGATTTGTGTGAACTGTAATCCAAAAGGAAGTGCTGGTTTTGCTGGGGAAGTAAAATGAAAAGAATTTAATCACGGCAGACATCATAAAAGATGCAAAGTGGGTGTTGGGCCTCGTTAACATGTATACAGATAAATTTTAAAACACAATTTTTATGCCTCGGTGTAAAAAAAAATCCTTTCCATAAGAACAGCACTTTTTAAAATATTTCTCCATTCCTATGAAAATGCAAAAATGACTCGTGTGTACTGTGTCCCAGTAGGTGGCGCTAATATGGCAGAAACTGTTACGTCAAACGCCTCAATGCTAAGAGCTGCATAGTGACGTAGAGAAGTTAAAATGTGGAAAAACATCAACGTGGCCAAAAGTTCTAAAATTTCAAATGTTCTGGTTTTGTTTCTGGGGTAAAATAAACATCATTTAATCACAGTGGACGTCGCAAAGACGCAAATTGAGTCTGAGGCCCTGCCCATGCGTATACGAGTATTTTTGTAAATGGAGTTGTTATTCCTTAGTTTTAAAACTTAGCTCAAAGATATCTCCGTCCACACGAAAACGTGAAAACGATGTGAAAATGCTCACATGAGCCCAGTAGGTGGTGATAGTGTGTCATAAACTGTTACGTCAAAAGCTTCAAGAATAACGTTACGAGCTGCATAATAAGACTTCACACACTACAAAGTAGCGACCTGATTAACAGGAGACCTAACACATTCATAACACATGCAAAACACATGCAATGATCACGCACACACTCCAGCTGTGACGTCTACGTTTTCAAAACCATACGTCTTTCCTGTCTACATGAACACTGTGAAACGGAAGTTAAAATTTCTGCACCTTGGAAAGATTTTTTGCAAAGTTTTCAGTGGTTTTTTTTTTTTTTCTTCTGCAAAAGTGCAGAGAATAAAAATCTTTTTCAAAAAATATCTGTTTACGTGTTTATACAGGAATGACCTATTGAAATGAATATGAAGTAGGAATTTAATAAATGACTGCAAAACTCTTACCTCTCGTTTGGGTTGTTTTTATATTAAATTATGTGAATGTGCAATATTGCACGCACACATACACACAGAATATTTTGTATACACAAGGTAGAACTTTTCCTGAACTAGTATTAAGTTTAGATTAAACATCAGAGCACATGGAGAGAGTGGGAAGGCAGAAAAAACACAAAGTCAAGCAGAAAACAATAATAATTCACAGCCTGAGGAGCAGGCAGATAATGAACACATAGAGCAATAAATGCAGAAAGCAATACCTGGATTATGGGCGGAACGGTCCGGCGTTGTTTATTATTTAGTAGGCAGGTTAGCATGCCCGCAGCTGCAGATTAGATTGCATTGTGCGCTGTGCAATAACACAGAGGAGAGAGCCACAGGCCGATACAACAAAGTCTCCCTGCAGATCCCACTTGGATGGAGATGGAAAAGCAGAGACAGGAAGTCATTAGTCAAGCTGTGCCTCTGCGATTTGCCTGTCAGTAATCAATCCAATTAGCGTTTGAGATAGATGCAGATGAGGATAAGAATCAGCAGCTGCTGTGATTAGTCAACGGTTAGTTCCTCGTCCTGAGATATTGCAGCGGTTTTGGCGTTTTTGTCTCAAGTCTGTAACTCAAGAAATAAAGGTCTGTGATGAAGTCCAAATCCAAGAAAAGTCCAAGAAAAGTCTCTGAGCAAGAGGGTTAATCATCAATTCCTCAGGCATGTGCTTGGATTTGATGCTCTAGGATGAAGAAAGTAAAACAAAAGTAAAAATGCAACTATATATGAAATTTCTAGAAGTGTTCGATTTTGTGCTAAAACAACATCCATTAGCTTTTCAGCTCATGTCCATTCCTGGAAAAGCACTTCCGAATACATTACACACATGTTCTGCGAAAAATCTTGTTAAGAAGAAACCTTGTTAGGATGGAACTTGTTCTAGAAGTGAACCATTTATAAATATGACTAACAAATCATCTTGGAACTCAGCACATCTACAACAACACGTGATTTGAAAAAAAAAAATCAGTTTATGCGTTCAATCAGCATTCACCGTAAAAGCCCCTGTGAATGAGCTGTTACTATAGAAACGATAACATATTGGAATGAGCGCATTAATGTAAACCACTACTGTCAGAGTTATAGAAATCAAGCATATATATTGATTTCTATAACTCTGACAGTATATATATATATATATAAATAATGCATGCTGCTTCATGTCTTCCCGAGCCACTTTCCCATTGATACTGGAGTTATTTTAGAAGTCGACAGCTCGGTGGTTAGACGTCACAGAGATTGCCGGCATTTATGAGCAGTGTGTTATTCATTCATGATTTTGTGACATATTCACTGCTGCACTAAAAGAAAAGCCTGTCTCAGCTCTCACAACCCACAACCCTCCTTTCAGACTGAAAGAAAGTGAACTATTGAGAGGGAAATGTTTTAGCACTTGCTGGTTAACACTAAGTGACAAACAAATCACAAAGCGGCCTGGTTTTCTCCGGATGGTCATAATTAATGTTTCGAGAAGAGTCTTAAAGTGTTAGCTACAATTACTGTGACTTGTCAGTTGAGAGAAAATGAGAGAAAGTATAGTAAATGCATGCAGTGTGCCAAGAAAAAGCGCTTTTATCTTCACGGGAATGGCGCTCTTATCAGGCGTGACATGCGGATCAATATTCAAAACAGAAGAACTAGTTGGGAAGAACGAAAGAAAGTGTAATAAAGATTGTGAGATAGTGTTTTATATCACACTGAATGTGTCAAGCTTTGGTGAATCTTGTAATGTGTCCTACAGTAGGCTACGTCCACATTAATCTGGATAGATCTGAAAACTGCACTTTCGTTTTAAAACTCTCTGTCTACACTGGCCTGTTCAAACATTTTCCAAAAATTACTTGTCCACATTGAAACGTCTGAAAACGCTCACATCCCTATACTGCGCGTAAGAAGCTTTGGCCTGCGTCTTTCCATCAGGCGTTTATTTACTTTCTGTCTCTTTGAACTGATGTCGAGGAAACTCGATACCGAGTTTTTTTAAATGGACAGACGAAGAGGTGAAGTTGTTGCTGCAGGTAACCCAAGACTATAAAGTTGTTTGTTTTGAGCGTTTTCAAATTTATCCACTTGGGAGAGCGTTTTCGAAAAGCTCTGTTTTCACTGGAGAAAAACGCCATCTCAATGAAGATGGAAGACCAAAACATGGAGAAAAACATGTGTTTTCAAATTAATCCGGATTAATGTGGATGTAGCCTGCAGTCATTGATTACGGAACTGAAAACTGAACATCTCAACTAGCTTCTACAGTGATATAAACACACTCTCAAATCGGTTTTACACTGTACAATGGTCTTCCAGGTTTTACTGTCACAGATAAACATCAAACATCATAAAAGAATTCTTTGGTTGAGTTGAGATCGGAGGTTTTAGAACGCATAATTTAACGATTTAGTGCCATTGCGACCAAATACTGCTGTTAAAGTTCATTGTACTGTCAGTGACAGTGAAATTTATGATTAAAATCTCAGAGTGTAAGTGCTGCTACGAAGCTCCTCTAAAATCCACCAATAGGAAGATGGTACAGGATGACTGCAAACTCACAAGACAGCTAACAATATGCTAGTGGTAATGTAAACAAAACATGCTAAGATTCACCATGAAGAATGTTTGTGTTTACACGTGCCTGTTTTCTGCAATTGCAAAAACTGATTGATGACGCAAGCAGAACGTGGTAATTTTCTTTAATCCTAGGTCTATAGTTAGAGGATCTTTATCATATAATCTGACAGGGAGAACGCACATTATCACACAGTCTGTTATAGAATTCAACCCAGATTTTATTGGGATCTCGTACAATGAGACAAGTAATAAGCTTAAAACGCTGCTGTACTCACACAGTCTGAAACCGGATTTGGTTTCAGTAGTTTAGTTAGTTAGGACTTTGTTTACTTTAAGTGTGGATTTGGATGTTAATGGCACCAAAAATATTCAAAATTACAGTTTGATTAAAAAAATCTTGTACAAAACAATGTTAATTTAAACAGTTTGAAGTATTTAGTGATCTTAAAGCACATTTGAACTTAAACAGAAACTTCTAAGTCTGCTTAAAGTCTTAAAACATGCTACTATTTCTTGGCAAAGCAACATCCAAAGAATTTACCTTATAAATATCGGAGTTCCTGAGAACATCTGACTTTCAGAGTGGGAATTAAGAGACTGAAGGACGTTCGAGTGGATTTGTCCTACTTGTAGATTGGAAAACCTCCCACTGACCAGTGTGTCAAACAAACCCAGGATATGTGTGGCGGCCATTTTGAGTACACATATGCGTATTTCAAATGGAGTATAATGCTATTTGGAATAATCATATAGCATTGTAAAAATCTAAAAAGCAGATGGTGTGTAAATAGGAATTTAGACCGATTTTCATTTAATTTCACCCAAGGATTTCTCAGAAGGTGAAAAATAAGAAACTTGCGAGGCCCCCTAGTGGCTTGGAGGATTAAATGGGCTGCTTCTACTACATTTATCAAGAAATGACCCAGATCTGCATTATATTTTCCCCCGAAGCAAATTTACAGTTAATTTGGCATAGAGAAAAAAGGATAGATAGATAGATAGATAGATAAGTTTGTGGTCCTGAGGCTGTACACTCCACACGCTCAGGTTTATGTAGGCCGCCGCTCTTGTGTTCCTTTTACAAAACGTCTGTCTAATCTAGTTCATGCGTTAATTAATTACTAATACATGCCCAGTTCTCATTTCTTCATCTTGGCTGACCGTGAATATGAAGAAGTTAAGCTGAGAAGCACATTAAACAAGGAATTGAGTCATAAAGAATTTGTTATGAGTCAGCATGAGTCCAAATTGAGTTCAGAGCCCCATGCTCTATATGTTTTAGGGAGCTAGGAAATTTGATTTTTATGTTATAATATGAATATATAGCACCTATCAATGATGCCATACAATCTGATGTACTTAAGTCACAACTCAGCGATTTAAATGAATTGCAAATCAGCAGTTTAGGGACTAACTCTACATTCACACTAGCAAGCAACAAGTCATTGTTCATTTTCTACATACGTGGGTGTACATACGTTTCAACGATAGTGGCAAATGATGACATTTAAACTGATATTTTCTTAATTCTATGAAAATGAGGTAGAACCTAATGACCGCTCACAAATATAGTTCCTACCTGCAATTAGTTTTCTTCCAAAAATGGAAGAAAATCTTTAAAAAATAAAAATAAAATTTTTTTCATCTTATCCTGTCATATAAGACCTCTTATTCAATGTACATGGAGAAATTACAAAGAAAAATGAAGCTTGGAAGGAAGTAGGAGAGATCTCGGAGCACACAACGTAAAATTAAACAACCAATTTTCATACTGATTAGTGCAAAATGTAATTTGTGTTGAAATAGTTAACTACTTTAGAAGTAATATATACTGCATATATAGCTACTCTAAAAAAATGATGACCAGGCCACGCCCACGAGCAACAAACTACAAGCGACACTGGGCACGTGCTAGTGTGAATGTAGGGTAAGATTCAAGAAGTTGTTCATATTGTTCATACAGCTTGAGTCTGGGAGCACTTTAGCGTAGCCAAGTCACCTACTGGCATTTCTTTGGTAGGTGGGAGGAAACCGGAGAACCTGGAGGAAACTACGTACATTTGTAAACTACGTGTGTAGTTTGTACGATATGTATATGTATGTACAGAATCAAAATATAATTTAATGCATGTCTAATATGTCATATTTGTTTACTTGAAGGGTGCCAATATTTCTGAGAGGCACTCTTTGCATATAATCGCTCTTCGTCTGCGTGCGACGATCCTCTGATTCCCTCGTCTCCATCTTTAACCTCATTATTCCTCACGTTTTTTCTTTATTTAAAGCTGCTTTATGACAGATTGCAGTGTGAGAAGCTCGGGCCCGAGTGCGCTGCATTATTGATGCTCTCTCGACTGGATTAATGCCCAGAACACTGCTCGCTGTTTCATTTCCAATAAATGCAGCATGGCAGATGAACGCTGCGCCAGCCGTCAGTGTAACTGCAGAGCAGTGTGTGTGTGTGTGTGCCTTGCACTAAAACAGTGAGGAATTGACCAGAGATCAAACACACTTTATGGATCGAATATGTCTCGGGGCTAGAGGCCATAACTCCATCAGCCCGCTGAAGTGTACACCCTCACACCAGTGTTTTTATTCTTTACATTTCTTTTTCATTAGTTTAGATTTTTATACATATATTCAGTCAAGTTTTTTAGTGTGGTTTTTACAATATAATTGACTATATTGTAGTTTAGTTTTGCTTGATTTAAAGTTGAGAAACCTTTTTTGTCGCTAAGTTTTCAACATTAAACTGGAACTTGAAACAAGAAAAAGGAGAATAGTATATGTTAGGTTTATAATTTAATTTCAGTTCATATTTGTATTTAAATTTAGTTGTATTTTTAATTGCATTTAATCAGTACAATTTAATCATATTAGATTTATTGTTTTATTTTAGTTTACAAAAATGCCTTTATACAATAACCATATCTTTGGCACTTAACAGCAATTATAAGTCACTTTATGAAAAAGTTCATTGTTATTCCATTTGTATTGATATTCATAGATTTTTATTTAATCCTATTATTTTATTTTTCCTATATTCTGTGCCTTTGATTAATGACACTGATCTAAATTAATTTGTATTTTTAGTTTGAATATATCGATTTTCAAATTGGATTATTTTTAATCACTCCAGGTGTCTTCTGTATATGATATACAGATGAGTTCAGCAAAATTCTGTCTTTTTTTTTGCAGAAAATTCAGAATATGATTAAAGCTTGTTGTGATTGGAGGTAAATTTACAGGACATGCCTGTTTGGGCCAAAAAAAAAAAAAAACGTATTAAAAAAGATGTAAAACATGAGCTTCCATAAAGTGTGTGAGGTCGAAACACATGCCTGCTTTCTCTTTCATTTAAATGGTAGTGCACTTCACACTCGAATTGAGTTGTTTGTGGAGATGTTGGAGATCGGTTGTGGAGAGCAGAGGCTGACAGGCGTGTGTGTGTGCATAACGAGCCACAATGCAATTTGTTTAGCTTGGTTTGAGCTCTCAGTGGAGCGCTTACGCCCCCTGCCACCACCAAATAAAGACGGATAGAAGGAACATGGAGGAGTTTAAGTGCATAAGCAGAAACCTCCAATAAGCCGTCAAGAACAAGGACGAGGCCAGACTCGGACGGGACCGGCTTGACAGAGTGAACCTTTCAAATTTTGTTAGTGATCTGATTGAATCCAGCGTGTACCAGCAGAGAAGCAGATCTCGCATGTTTCACATTGCAAGGAACTTCATCCTTCCACTGAAATCATCCAAAATCCGCATTGAAATTCAAACAAATGTTCCTGAGCTATGACTTTGTTTTCAATGTTTTTTTTTTTCTCATTTAGCAGCTGAGCAGCTCATCGGTCAATATCACACCACACCTCGCCAGACAGCCAGTATCTCAGGATCTAAATCAATTGCCTGATCATTGGATAAGAATGAAATCAAATCTCTGAAAAGACAATGTCCTTGAAAGCAGAAGGAGTCCACGAGTGGTGTGTTAATGCAGAGGAACAGATCACTCCTGCTGATATTCAGCAGACTGTTAGAAGAGGACAGAAGTCTCTGAAGTTTCCACAGTGACTTAGCATTGTAAGGAATTTACTTGAAAAATGTTAAGCAACATTAGTGCCCTCTGAGATAAAAGCTGTCCTCTGTGTTCCTTAGTTTTGACAAATTTGCACAAGAATGTAAATCGATCATTTGAAGTACCGCATATTAACTGAAAAGTTACCTTGACTATGCATATTCATATTCATTGACTTGCCGTATATAATATTTACAGCATATTTACTACATTAAAGCTACAGGATGTAGGATGTAAGATTTTAGAATTTCGCCCTCTCTGGTATAAAAATGCTATTGCGAATTAATTAAGGAAAAACATTTTGGCAGTTTTGTTTTATATTGTAATTCGTCAGCATTGGGTTGTGAATCGCTGATCCGGTCGACAAAGATCTAACCATTATGTTCGTTCCACGAGATCAGAACGCACCGCAAAGCTGATAATAGCTAACTAAAAAGCAAGGCTTGTTGAAGAACTAAAGTCAGCATACTTAATGTGGTGACGACGAAACCATCCATCTTACAAGCTCATATACTTCCTGTGGTTTCGTATTGATCATCGTGTATGAAAGCTCCAATCACAGACGTTTTTGTATACTCTTTTTTCCCGCAGCGTTCCCCCAGATTCCCCCGGAATCCTCTACATGATGTCCTTTGCTCCACAATTACATCTTTTTTTTTTTTTATTTGGTGGAAGCCAGGAAAGTTTGCTGAAGCTTTAATGCTGATATTTGGGGGCTGGCCTTTGGCTGTACTACGTTCAGGCCCAGTGACGTAAGACATATCTGAGCTGAAGTAGGACGTGTACATTCCAAATTTCCAACCATTCCCAAACTTCACAGCTCTGATTGGATGTGTCCAATAAAACTAGAATTATCCCAATCTTTAATCACATAATGCTATACTATATCACTAATGCAGACTAAATATGCTCACATATGACCTCATAACATTTAAGATCTTTAAATCTTAAAAAGGGAAGTTGTGGTTCAGTGCTAAAGATTCTCTGCTAGAGCTCAGAAGGTTGTGAGTTCAAATCCCGGGACGTCGAAAGGCTTGGGTTGCATTCGAGCTCATTAAAATGGGGGAACTGGAACTAACCATGTGCTAAAGGATGGATTTTAGATAAAAATGCAATTAATGAGTAAAAGTAGAAGAAGGAACAGATCTCTTTGAGCATTTGAGCCACGTCTGCTTTGTGCCAAACCCTGTCACACTGACATCCCTTCTTCCTCTCAAACTCAAGACCAAAAGAGAAAAAGATGGTAGAGCAGTGGCTCTTCATCTGGACAGATGAAAAAAAGTAATATTTGCACCAGCTTACAACACTGCCATGGAAAAATGAGCACTTTTGTTAAAAACAAAAAAACCCTTTTGATTATTGACTTCAGTTGTGAAAACTCCTCACAGTTGGGGGATAAACACATTAACATCAAATTATTTACACTTTAGAGGAAGAGATTTATTTTCAAGCTAGAATAAAAATACACTCTGATGAAGAACAACATGGAATCTCATCGAGGTGGAACATAACGAACAAACATATAAAACCTCAAAGGTATGAAAAATATTCTACACTCACGTTGCTGAATCAAACATTTTGCATTTATTAATGTGACAGATACTTTTATCCAAAGGGAATTACAAATGAGGCAGAATCCTTTCCAAGCATACAGCCGAGAGTCGAGGGTATAGTCCGAGGGGATATAAACTCATGACATTCTGGTTACTAGACCAGAACCTTTAGCATGGTAGCTTCTAGTACCATGTTTATTCTATTTCTTACCTTAATATCTTATTACTAACCATGTTCCCTTGTGACATATAGCATCTTGCTAATCTTGCTGTTCCATGTTATTTCTAGTTCCACCTGTTACCTTGTCATGTCGAGTACTCTATGCTGTGCATACCTTGTTATTCGTTGCTTCTAGTATCTTTAGTAGCTTTATTATTTCGAGTACCTTAGTTACCCAAGTCTTAGAACCTTATCTTTATAACAACAACAATCCCAAATACAAATACAGAAAAGCCTGCAGCTGGGGTTCAGAGGGGCTCAGAAAAGCCTGCAGCTGGGGGTCCTCCTTTAAGAACACTGTTCCTCAAATACATTAATAAATACAAGGAAAGTGTCTAAATGTTCTTTCGCAAATATTATTCACAGACGGTAGTTACGACTAACACACTCCTATGGGCTATTCCTCTAATGAATTATGCAGACTAATGAGCAGCCTTCTGGCTGTACACACAGTCCAAAAACGGGAACGCAGTTTTGAATGACTTATGATGCAAGTGAGATTGTTACCATAGGAACTGGAAGATGTCGAATCCCTTACTGCACAAGCAATGCGGCATAAACGCTGTTCACCATTCTGTCTCTCTTTTTTCATGATTCTCCTTTTTCTGTCTTGTCTTTTTTCCCCTCAGTGCTGTGTCTGTCTTGGTACGCCACCTGAAGTGCATTACAAAATGTTTCTTAGCATAAAAAAGCTTTTATCTTTTATGTTCAATATTTAGGCCACGGATATCAAATTAATGTAGATAAATGCCACGGTTCTCATTTGTGGTATGTTCTGGCCCAGACCAGCTCCAGGTTCTCCTGGTCCACACTACGTGATTAGTTGTTAGCATCTAAATGTGGGGATTATTACTTTGTTACATGCAGTACCTTGGTAGTTTCTAGAACGTTTTACCTTGGTACTTTGTTAATTGTAGTACTATGAAGTTACTTTGTCATTTATATTATTATACTGCCTCATGGTAACTCATAAAGGTATATAAAAAGATATAAAAATATCTTGCTAATTGTAGTACCATTTATCATGATATTACTGGTATTAAGGATTAGCTAGGTACTTTGTTATTTTAAGAACCTTGTAACTTATTACCTGTCTATCATGTTACTTCTACTACCTTGATAATTTGTTACATCTACCACTGTGCTGCATTGTTAATTATAGTATCTTGCAAACTGAAGTAAAATTTACCAATCTACCAGTACATTTTTATTTGAGAACTTTTTAAAGCGGTACCTTATTACTTTTAGAACAGAACCTTCATTCTAGTACAATGTTATCTTGCTAATTCTACTACCACGTTACCATGTTACTTATAATATCTTGCTGCTAATTGTACTACCATTTACCACTCTACTAGTACATTGTTTTTTGAGAACTTTTTAAATAGGTACCTTGTTACTTTTAGACTCTTGTAACTTATTACCTGGATATAAGGTTACTTCTAATACCATGTTCATTCTAGTATGTTACCTTGTTAATTCTAGTACTATGTTACTTCTACCACCATGCTGATTTGTTACTTACAGTATCTTGCTAACTGTAGTAGCATTTACCGTGCTGCTAGTACACTGCTTCTTCAAGAACCCTTTACCTAGTTACCTTGTTTCTTTTAGAATTGTGTAATTATTACCTGGTTCTAATGTTACTTCTAATACCAAATTCATTCTAGTGGTATCTCATTAATTCTTCTTATAGTGTTACATCTAGTACCATGTTAAGTCTAGTACTTATTACCTTGTAATTTCTAGTAATTTCTGTTACTTTTTTTTTTACATGTAGTGTCTTGCAAAAAGTAGTAACGTTTACCTTGTTACCTTGGTAGCTTACAGTGCACTATTCCTTAAATCTTTACCTTGGTAACATTACTTATAGTAACTTGCAACACAACCATGTTATTGTGTTACTTCTAGAATCTGTTTAATCTAGTACCATGTTAGTTCAAGTAACAGTTGACAGTTATTTCTACTACTAGTCCTTATAGTATTATTTCTAACTGTAGTACTGTTTAACTCGTTACTTGAAGTATCTCAGTAGCTTATTAGTACCCTGTTAATTTCAGAGCTTTTTACCTTTGCACCTTGTTACTTATTACCTTGTTATCATTTTACTTCTAGTACCATGTTCCTTATAGTATTATTTACCTTGTCACTGCTAGTACCATATACTACGTTATTATTAGCATAATGTTGCATTGTTATTTGTTACTTCTAGTACTTTTTAGTTTAGTACCTTGTCACTTCTCACACCTTTTTACCTCAAGTACATTGTTATGCTAAGTCGTAGTTTTACGTGTTACTTGTAACATCTTTTAGCTTGTTATGTGGTTATTGGTAGTACCTTGTTAACATAAAAAAATTACCCCGATAATTCTAGTGTCCTTTATGTTGGTACCTTGTTACTTCTAATACCTTGTTTTGTAACCTTCCTAGATTATTATTATTTTTTTTTAGAAAAGCCAGAATATATAAATTTATCTCTAGCTCCAGTAAAATACAATGACACAGAGGAAATACTCATATAACAATATAATACAAATACCACATAACATTTGTGATTTGTTTGGAAGTGTATGTGTGTGTATGTATGTGTGTGTGTGATGGGAATTGTTTGTGACAATATTCCCTTGGGACGCAAGTTAAAAATGGCCATCGCTGACCCAGTAAGCTCATAATTTCCTTTTGTCTCCATGAGCAGAAGAGAGCTGTACCTTACTAATATCTCATGGGGCCACACACATCAACTCCACGCTGGATAAAACCTGCCTCGTGTTACTGTGTGTTAGTGTGTGTGTTCATTCCAGTGCTTGGCCTGAGAGGCCCTCGCATTTTCAAACTTTCTTTTTACCATTTGGATATTGACATATCTTAAGAAGAAGCTCTTGTGCATTTTTGTAGATTCTCGTGCAACTGTAGCGTCGATAACATTTGGCAAATGTTCTTGAATCCTGTATTTGTGGTGTCTCTGATATCCAACCTGCTCATTTCACTGATGTCAGAAGGTTAACAGCTTTTCATGAGATCCTTCTTCCGATAACGGCCACTTCCCGAAGAGTGCTGCCTGAAATACAATGCCTGTGGAGAATTTTTTTTTTCCTGATTTCAGCAGGTTGAGATCACGGTCAGGGCAAAGATACACACACACACACACACACACACACACAATTTTGGGTGTTGTTAGTATTTGTCCAGTGAGACTAACTGGCTAGTTTGATTCTCAGTTTAATTAAATAAGTCTAGAATTAGCATGATTAGCTGAATCTCTTGTTGATTTTAACCAGATCTGATGAGTTACAGCTAGAGTATTTTAAACAAGACTTTAAACAGATTCTTGGTGGATAACTTAAGAAAAAAAAATAGGATACATGACATGTAATGCCTTATGGTGGCAAAAAAGATTACATCATGATCATAACATCTTGTAGAAATATGTCTTCTGAAAATTTGATTTTGTGTCTTATAAGGACATTTATATTTATATAGAACTTTTATATTTTATATTAATATGGGTTTTATTTTATTTAATTATTTTACAATTAAAAAATGTAAAAATTAAATAGAGACTTATTTTTCCCTATTTTATATGGATATCATACTTCTTCAATAGTTCTTCAGTATCTATATAAGCACAATATTAATTAATAAAATAGACATATTAATGAAACCTCGAAATACAAATCAATATTCTTTATTCCACATACATGTATTTTTTCTTCTTTTTTTTGAACTCTTTACAATCTAAATGATTCAACAACAAAATGAGAAACTACCACGACAAAGCCCAAATTTTGTTAATTGGGGACAAAAATAATAATTAAAAATAAAAGTAAAAAAATAATTCAGATGATTACATTGTGGATGAGGACATGGACTTTGTCATCAGGTTAGCATTAAGATCAAAAGAAAGACAAAATTAGGACAGAAAACTTAGTCCATGTGCATACGTAAACAAATGCAAAAATGTAGATTAAAAAGTCGTTACACTGAGTCGGCAATTTTTTAGATCCTAGATATCTAATAAACAGTCAACTCAGTGTGTGTATATACTGTGTTTATACACTGAGGTGCGAATTTATTAGAATAAATAAAAAGGCAACTCAGTGCACATTTTTAAATTACTTTGAAATTTTCACTTATTCACCTTGTATTATGCAGTTTGAATTCAATGGGTTTTTTTTAAATAATGTCTTCTATATATTTTTAACATTTTTCAATATTATAAACAAATATAGTATTACTGTATAATTTGGGGTTAGATCAACAGCACACACATTCTTCGGGTTAACATTTGAAAGCCACCCAAGCCCTTTGTCCTTTGTTCACAAACAGTTTCAGGAGTGGGCCATGGGTTCTCCGACAGCGAGAGGAATGGCAAAATTGGCTGACATTGCATCTTGTGAATATTGCAAATAATAGAAAGTGACTTACATGTTAACATACACATACATAATTAAGTATTACGTACATATATGTGGTGCAGTGGAGGAGGGAAACAGTTTTATGGTTTGTCGGGCTGTAGAAGTGAGAAGGCCAAATTTTGTGAGCCAACAAATAAGGGTAATACTTGAATTTTACAAATCTGTCCTGTACACAATTTTTTTTTTAAAAGTGTCTTTGAATGCATCCTCTTACTAAGAGGGATTCATATAAATTGAAAATAGTTCATTATTGACACATACTTTCCCGCATTTTCCTCCCATTAGAGTTCAGGAAAACATCCGCATGGGTGTAGTGTCGAGGGCACGTGTACATCCTGACATGGCTGGTCCCATCAATGGGTCTGTGTGCATAAATTCCCACTGGTATTCCATTAAATCCACTTAAATCATTTTCATGTTAAAGCGGCGAGGGCCAGAGGTCTGTTCTGCTTCCTCAGGCGAGGCCCCGTTGGACTTGGAGCGTGGCACATACTCTATATCTATGTTGTTTTTGTGCTTTCCTTTGCCCCGACTCCATACAAACAGAAGCAGAAAACAGAATAGGACGACTCCAAGGAATGTGAAACAACCCATGGCTGTAGAAACCAGGATGGTCTTTAGGTCCAGGCCAAAGGTTGTGTTGGGGGAATTGGTGCTGTTGGCAGTAGTACTGTTAGGATCGATGTAGTACTGGGTCCTATTAGCATAGAGCGAGCCCAGACTCTTGACGGCCAAGGACACCATGAGCGTGTCATTTCCGGCTGTGTTGGAGGCCACGCATACATACACGCCGCCATCTTGAAGCTCCACTGCCTTGATATAGAGTGAGCCATTGTTGTGCACCATTACTCTTCCATGACTCCTGTTGGTTAGATGTCTCCGGCGTGGTGTGACCCAGGAAATGGTGGGGCGAGGAGTCCCCTCGGCACTGCAGTGTAGCTGGGCAGGCTGCCCTTCCTCTACTGACACCAGCTGTGTCCGGTTCTCTCGGATCTTGGGCTTGGTGCAGGTCACATAGTAGGACAACAGGGTTTCCTTGAACTCCTTGAAAGGACGACCGCGGATTCCCTCAGGCGTACTACATTCAGGTTGCTCTTCTCCAAATGAGATCGAGTGCCGCTTCTGCAGCAGCCACATGAGCCGACAGTCACACACGAGAGGATTGTCGTGGATGAGCAACACTTCCAGGGACTCTGGAGAGTGGAACACACCCTTCTCCAAAGTGTCCAGCCTGTTATGGGACACGTCAAGAAGTCTGAGCCAACGTAGACCCTGGAAAGCATACGGCTCCACAGACACCAGCTGGGCTGCTGCTAATCTCAGCTCGCGGAGACGCACCAGGTCCTGCAGCAGACCTCCTTCCACAGTGCGGATGTGGCTGTGGGACAGGTTCAGGTGTGTGAGGTAAGGCATGTGGCGCAGGGCTTGGTAGGGGAATGTGGACAGATTGGTATTGGTGACAGAAAGCGTGGTGAGGTTGAGGCCATGCAGAGTGTTAGCTGGGAAAACATCCAGTGAAGGCCAGGTGTCAATCTCCAGGTGGCGCAGGCGGAATAGTTTCTTGAAGGAGTAAGGTTGGAGGGTGCTGATGCTGAGGTAGCGCATATGCAAGCTCACCAGGTTGTGAAGGTGGGACAGGGCATCCGTTGGCACCATGGTCAGGTTACAGCGCTCCAGTGTTAGACTCTCCAGTGAAATCAGGCCATTGAACGCTCGGTGCGAGATATACACCAGCTCATTGTCCCCTACATCTAATGACTTGAGATTATGCAAATCCTGGAACATGTAATCAACCAGGATGACGATCTTATTGTCACTAATGTCGAGCGTGGTGAGATTCGAAAGCCCAGTGAATACACCCAGCGACAGGAGCTTGATGCGGTTGCTCTTCAAACTGAGCGTGTGTAAACTAGAGAGTAAGTTGAAAGCACCTGGTTCTACATAGGCAATGATATTGCCACTCAGGTCCAGCTCTTCAATGTGTGGGTAGACAGAGAAGTCATCTGGATTGATGGCCTGGATGCGGTTCTTGCTGAGGTCCAGAACACGTGTTTCAATGGGAATACCATCTGGTATGGCCGGGTAACGTTTCCGATGGCAGATGACGGAGCGACTCTGGGCAGAGCACTCACAGCGGGAAGGGCAGGCAAGGGCAGAGCCTAAGAAGACGGCCACCAGGGCAAGTCCCAGCAATGGCTGCCAGCAAGATATAGCTGTGTGCAACATGACTCGACTCAGGCAGTCCACCATTCTGTCACGGCTCTACAGAAAGAGACAGAGAAATAATCATATTTAGTGCACAGAAAATGCAATAATGCATATCGGATAAAGTATAACATCAGGATTTTCTGCTAACCATCAAAAAACTTTCTTTTAAAACCTGCTACATCTTTGTGCTAAACTGCTGGCTGTTAAAACAAAGAAAACTGTGATCTTTATTACATCAAAGCCCCATTGGTACAGCTCCAGATGCATCATCATACACCACTATTTAAGCATCTTGCTTTTCCACAGAGGACCGAGTTCATGTCAGACGCACGCAAACACAAATGAACAGCCTCAGATCTTGCCCGTGGGGTCACTCTGTGTATACTTGGTTTGATTCATGTTTCTGCATAAATTCACAGCCAGGAGATTTTTTCTCAGTCTGCTCAGAATTCATGAAGATGGGAATTAGTGCACTCATGCATCGGCATGACTAGATCTGATTCAAATTCCTTCATCTAAAGGAAAGATGACTATGTAATCCTTGTAATATCACTTTACTTGAATCACTGCAGGACATCAGGTCATTGGACACTCAAAATATCCCCTGTCAAGTGAACACTACATGACTTTCAAGATCTCAGAATTGCTGGACTGTTCATACTATACAATGTTAACACTTGCAATGTGTTGTTTTGTGGATGTAGTTTGGTGTGTACACTAAACAAACAATCGCAGACAAGGGTCACACATTACACAATCTTTCACCATGGAGAGTTCCCTGATGAATCCTGCATTCTCATGAAAATAAAAACGAGAGCTGTCTAAATGTCTATCTCTGCTATTTTGTACATAAACAAGAGAAGAGGGATATAAGAGGAAAATGTAGAGGAAGGATCAGTTGGGGAGATGTAGGCAGCAAAGATCGTCTGTTCTGCAAAGAGAACTGGGGGTATGGTGTGCATCGTCAGGGATCACGTAGTGTTTGTTTTTATTTTTGCTGTCCTAACAACGATTTGGTTTTGACATGCCAGTGAACTTCTTGTAGTAGCATCATTATTTACTTTCATTTTGCACTCACCCTCCTGTGCAAATAGATGGATAATAAACTGGATTCAGGGATCTGCTGTGCATAACAGCAGATGAATTTGATTTCCTTTCGGACTCTCATTGGCTGTTTCTCAGCGCCCGGGATATCATGGCTTGAGTCATGTGGAGTGCTTTTGGCATAAGAGTAACTAAGGATTATATAAGCTGTAAGAGCTTGTAAGGCAACAATAACTTGATGAAAATAACTTCAGTCTCATGGTTGTACTTTTAATAAAGCCGTATTAAAATCTTATAACTCGGAGCTATTTCTAAATTGAACGCAATTCAGTCTATTGCTTTGGAGTCGTATAAATATCTCATACGTGCTATGGCTGTTTTCACTCATGAAATGTTTATGTAGCCCATATAAAGCTCAGTGTGTCATGCTGTTATAGTAAAATAATCAACGAGAGGGTGGTGTGATGAAGCAGAGTTACTGTTACTTATTATTGTCCTATAACAGCACATCCTGACTTCTCTTATACCACTGCAATTCACCAATGATTACATTTTTCATTCAGTGTAGAATGACACATGTTCCTATGTCCTTTCCTGGATCTGATTACTGCTTTCAAGTCACTTATCTTACATAATGTGATTGCAGTGGAACTGCTAATGTTATATCCAGTGATTTTAGGCAGCTAAATCTAGCTGAAACTCAAAAACAACCTCTACTACAGAATTTCCTCGAAACTTGTGCCTCCAAGACTGTCTGAATGCTTGTGCAAGAGGTGGAACTTTCTAAACTGACAGGTAACATGATTGACACAAGTTGGGTAGATATTGATGCTCCACATCTTGTGTTTTTTCCTCCATGGAGACCAGAGCTTCTCCTCAGAGCAGATATTTTTAATTAAAGCTCACATTGGAATGCGAGGAGAACTTACTAAAAAGTGTGATATTAGCGTACCTTTGAACATCTGACAAAATGAAGACAAATATTCCTTAATTTAATTACAAAATTTCAACAGAAACAGAGGGTACTGTCGGCAGAATGAGGATAAAGGAGCTTCATATCGCTGAGGCTCCACACACACACACACACACACACATGGTTCTGAACAGCAATGGATTTTTCACCAAGTCTAATTTTGATCATGCTGCAGACTGAAAATCGCTCCAACAGAATACAGATGAATGAAAGCACCAAACTTTCTGCAGCAACTAATTTAATTCAACCAGGATCTGTTTGGTCTCCTGTGTAGTTAAGATAAGTTGTAAGTCGATCTGCCAACACGTCGTTCGTTAGTTTTTGTACTGGAGCTACAAGGCTAATTTAGCACAGTGCATTAATTCTGCATGGGTAAATCATAACCCACGGCAAGACAGTAGGTTTAATTTTACAAAGAAAAATGTGTGAGTTGTTAAAGTTTTCTGTAAGGAGATGCTTATTTAACATTTATGGAAGGAGACTTCAGTGTCAGGGCTTCACAACAGTTAAAGCCAAACATCAACTTTTTACTAGTTTGAACTAGGCTGCTGAGGCAATGACTGTTTATAGCTGCTATAACCAAGTAACATAAGATGTCCCATAACATTAAATGTAACTATAAACAGATAAAAATGGTCATTTTTTAATCAATAAAAAAATCTACATTGTCAACAAATTGGTGTGGTATAAGAGGAATAAAACACTTCAGGATGTGCTGTTATAGGAAAATAATCAACTTCAGAGTGGTAAAAGGATCTCTGCTTCATCACACCATTGTATCGTTGATTAGTTTCCTATAACTGCATGACATTTTGTCTGTCCTCACTGAGTGCTGTTTCGACACAGTCGTAATTACATGTGAATAAATAAAGCCTCTTTTTCAAGTTTCATGTAAAAATCATTATTTAAAAATAATAAAAAAACTTTCAAGTACATGCACACATGCACACACGCACACACACACACACACACACACACACACACACACACACACACACACACACTCATTATGCTGCAGCAAATAGCATGCTGACAAGTTCGTAAAAAAGTAAGTTTTCAAATGCATTTCGACTAACAATATATTACACTTGCAAATGTAACCTTTTGACTTGTTTTTTTCCTAAAATGTGTAAAGTGTGATGTACTAGCTGTGAAATAGAACTCGTCTCATATGTTATCTCTATCTGTGTGTGTGTGTGTGTGTGTGTGTGAGCACAAACAATGATCACAAACCTTTATTTTCCTTTTAATATCAATATTAAGATTGAAAGCACAGGTTGTAATATTTGACTTCCTTAATACATCGAATCGTTTCAAGCCCCGCCCTCCAATCATTGCTCGGCAACCGTTGCTATCTGCAACGATCTCAGGCAAGAGTTAAGTGCATATTTTGCATCCTAAGCTCCAGATTTGGTCAACGTTTGATACACATCTGGAAGCAACACCTGTTGAATGATAGAGTGGAATTTGATGTTTTCTCTTCATTTTGAAAGTAAAACACATTTAAACATGTTTAACCCAAACTGTATTTAGTTGGTAATACGAGCATGAGTGGAAAATACTTGAGTAATTGCACTTTGTTACTATTTTGTTAGATCTGGAAGATTAAAACTGAATACTCATACTCTTATTCAAGTAACCTTGCAGGAGAAAAACCGTTTTAATCCTTATATTTTAATTACGACTTTCAAAGTAGGCTCATTGGAGTTTTATTTATGGGAAAGGCTTCTGAGGGCAGCATTACATTTGATTGGTTCTTTCAGGTGACCAATCAGAAAAAGCTGAAGGTGGGGTCATAACAATTTTGAATCTGCTGAAGGCAAATGTCATTGCTACCGTTGCTAATGCTGCCCTTAACAGCCATTTTGATAAATAATACTCCAATAATACTCCATTCATACAGGATGAGATGCGTCATTTGCCTTCCGTGCGAAAATGAAATCTTGGCCTTTAAATTTCTCCGTCAATGCTAAAGAAGTCTGCTAAGTTCTGGCCTGTAATCAAGGTCTGTTAAGTAACTTTCAGTATGGTAAATTAGCTAGTTATATTTTGTAATCTAGCTTGTTAAATTAGCTAGCTAGTTAAATTTTGTTTTCGTGACTTAACATAATTCCAAAAAGTTTATTAAACATTAGCTAGCCAGCAAGCCAAATGCTAAGTTTGTCTGAGTTAGCAGAATATTTTCCTCATGACTGATTGCTTAGCGAACGAGCCAGTCACGTAAGATTTGAAAAAAAAGGAGAAGCTGATGAGGGAAAGTCTGTTTATAGCTGCTGTAATGTAAATGAGAACAGGAACTAACTTGTTTCTCAGATGTTCCACAACAATAAACAGATAAAAAAAAATCACTCTTAATGTCATTCAAAACAAATTGTAATTGTTGTTACAGGAAAATATTCAACTCTGGGGTGGTAACAATAACTCCGTCACTGATTACTTTCCTAAAACAGCATGACACAATGTGTTTTATTCTTCACGTAATCACAAAGTCTAATTGTGTTTATAATTAGCACTTAAAATGTGAACGCTCAATGAGGGAGCAATGTTTTGATATTTTTTAATTTGTATTCTTCAGAATATATTCGTATTCGTATATACAGTGTAGAGTGTGGAAGGAGAAGCCTTTGATCTGTAGATATAAAATGATAATGTGTAATAATGCTCAAGCAGAATCATCCTCGTTATTGTCTCAGACACACTCACACAGCTTCACT
>CM040460.1:1516699-1573341 GCA_022758105.1 Pangasianodon gigas
TTGACCCGGAGCTGGATTAGCTATTGATTAGCCCTCAGTCTCGATGCTAAAATAAAAACATGTGAAGAGGAGATTAGGACAGTGGGCGGACAGATTGTTGATCCTTTTCTTTGTAACGGTTTGATCAATATGGCAATATTACAGAATGAATACAGCGTGACCGGCTGTGCCTGTGTGTCTCTGTTACTTCTCCACCAAGTGTTTCTGAGCTGAAGAAATCGCACCTGACGTAATTGATTTTACTCGATTGTTTAGCGTCGAAAATGGAGTTCTCGTGTACGCCCGCCCTTTCACTGATCCCCTCACTGTTTGCCGACACGAGCGGTGTGTGAAATGATAATACAGTGTCATTCAGAGTTTAACAACTCCATTCTGCCTGAGAAAACTTCTGATTCATGGAGGATGGAATAAAACCCGGAGTTCTAGAAAATGAAACGTAAAAGATAAATAAAATCCGGTCAGCCAGGTGTTGAAGGATTCTTTAATTCTGCACTGGAGTAGTAACGTCTGCTTAATCTCATTTATCAATCTTTTAGTTCAGAAAGTATCTAATAAATAATTTCATGGCCAAACTGAACTAAAATTCCTGCCACATTTACAAATGTTTTGCTGATTTCCTTCATACTCATATGTTAATAAACACAAAATATACCAAGCTCATTGACAGCACATTTACATTTAGCCACACCCACAAAACTCCATAAAAGGCAGAGTGTAAAATGACAGAATGATGACTAAATGGTGAAAGATTGCCTCCTAAACATGGCGTGAGCTAAATCTTCCAGTAATGCAGCTCAGCCATTGCAGAGCCTCGGCTACCACAGCCACACACTAACTCCTCTTTTATAAGCGCACCATTACTTTTGTACTGATTGAACAGCTAGTGGTATTTGTCTTAATTTATGGATTTGTCTTTGTTTTTTTTTAAGTCATTACTATGAAAAAAATAAATTGGTGTGTCATTGAAATACATAACTGATTTAAACCTGATAATTCGTTTAAAAAATCTGCCGTAGCTCATAGACATTTATACGATTTTTGAAGCCGATCAACCGAGGTTCATATTTGTACATATTTATACAAATTTACACAAACTTAGAAGCAAAACGTAGGATACAAATGCTTTTCCCAACAAAACTGATTTTCTTGAACACCACAATTTTTGTGTACGTGCTCCTGCGAATGATTTATGAATAAATTCTTTCGTATCCAGTGAAATAAACAAGATGCACGATTTGGCTCAGTAATAGTCTGTATTTTAAAAACTAAATATATATCCAAATCAAATATGAACTATTATAAGTATTATATTCTCATCTGAGATGTGTCTACCACACAAGCTCCGCCTTCGGACTTTAAGCCACGCCCCTACTAGAATCTGATGCTGAGGAAGAAAAAAATGATTTTGGGTTCAAGTTTTTATGTTATGACTGATTTTATCTCCTTTAGTCCGTATTTATAGATAACTGTGTGACGTACAGCGAGTGTGAATAACTCCGTAAGAAATGAAACAAAACGAAAAACAATATCCAACAAAACACAACCTCTATATTTAGTGAGGTGATTAATTATCCTCACGTTGTTTCCCGCTCTGCTGTTTATTGCCTGCTGAATTATTCATACGCTTGGCCCTTCGCTTCCCCCGCTCCCTCCGTCACACTCTGTTTTTCTCAGCATGAATGAAAAATCAAACATGAAGACAATAAAGGAGAGAAGAAAAATAGCAGAACAGGGATGCAATAAGAAAAAGAAAAGACTTCTCAGAAGGTACAGTGCTACGAGTTAACAGTCTTTCTAATCTAAATTGGGAAAAAAGTAAATGATGTGTCATTCCACGAGCTCCCTGAAGACACGGGATTGTGCTGTATTATAGACCTTGATGAATAATTAAAGCGACATGTATGAGGTTTGACAAATCTTCTACTCTCTCATTATTGCTTGTCACTGATGGTGTAAATCTCACAAAACAAATATGAAGATTTTTAACATTTCATTTAAACTGTGACTTACAAGTAAAGCAGTGACTTAGAAGTATACAGTAAAATTAAACATCGTCATTGACAATGTTATGAATGCTGTTATAGGAAAATAATAAATAAGTGACTGTTAATACCCTAAAGTTCCAAAAATAGCACTTATGCTACTTATTCACATCCTGCAGGACCTGTCATGGTCCTGTCACATTAACACCCTGGTGAAGAAGGCCCTTCAGCGTCTTTACCACCTCAGATGCTTAAACCACTTTAAACTGCGCTCTAAGGTGCTAAGGAACTTTTACACCTGCACCATCATGAGCATCCTGACGGGAAGCATCACAGCCTGGTTTGGGAACAGCACCAGGCAGGATAGGCGGATGTCCAGAGGGTGGTGCGATCAGCTGAGCGTTCCATCTGCACTGAGCTCCCTGACCTGCAGTCTATCTACAGCAAGCGGAGCTGGACCAAGGCCAGGAAGCTAGTGAAGAACCTCAGCCATCTGAACAATGGACTCTTCTCTCTGTTGTGGTCAGAGAAGCGCTTCCGCTCCCTGAAGGCCAACACTGAGAGAATGAGGAGGAGCTTCGTCCCACAGGCCATTTGGGTCTCAACCCGGACAATATACAGGACTAGAGCTTGGACTTGTTTACACAAACCCACTGCCTCAGCCTGATGTTCCACAGCGTATATTGCACAAACAACTGCACATATCTGCACCTTATTCAAACTACAGTCCTACTGTTTCTGCCACCAATCTTTGTATCCCTTATATCATATTTTTATACTTTTATATTTTTACTTTCCTACCTGTTTAGAAGTAAATTCTGGTTTAAATTCTATTTTTATGCCACAGACAGTTGAAAAAAAGCATTTCACTGCACATTGTACTGTGTATGGTTGTGTATGTGACCAATAAAATTTGAATTTGACTTGTGCTAATTTGCCAAAGATTACAATTTTTTTTTTATTAATTAAAGAGCAGCACATCACACTTTATCCAGTTATAGTTACATTTGTTGTTGTGGACAAAAAAATGTCGACAAAAAACCAAAAATCACTTATGTTGTGTTCCCAAACAGAAAAGCTTGGGAGCCTCTGCTCTAATGGTTCTATGTAAATATAGCTTTTTTTTTTTTTTTTTTTTTTTTTTTTTTTTTTTTTTTTTTTTTTTTTTTTTTTTTTTTTTTTTTTTACAGTTTGAGTACACTATAAAGAGTTCCTCAGCATTTTTCTGGATGAGTAATGGTTCTAGCTTTCTAAAGGGCTTCCACTTGGAGTCATTTCTGGAAAGAGAAAACCTCTTTTATATCTGAAGACTTCTGCTATATGTTCTTCTTTCTTCTTTGGACAGTTAAAGATTCTTGCTATTCCAAAAGGAGGTTCTTGGGATAGTTTGGAATGGGGAAACAGTGACATGTACGGTTCTATATAGAACCTTTATATAGAGACATATATAGAGACAGTGAAAAACACTTAGTGGTTCTAGATGTAACCTTTTTCTTACAGTTTGAGTATACGCTTAGCAAAAAGGATTCCTGAAGGGTTTTCTGGATGGATAATTGTTCTAGCTTGCAGAAATAGTCCTTTGTGGAGTTTTTTTCTGAAAGGGAAGCCCTCTGTTATGTCTAAAGAACCCTTAATGGAACTTTTTTTTCTTCTGAGAGTGTATCTAAGGTTTCATGTTGTCAGCTTTACTGGAATTGTGTGCAGACATGATGAAGGAGGTCGATACTGTGGTTTGAAGACAAGACAGCAAAAAGCTTCCCAAATGATCTGCACCTGATTAACAGAACCTCGCCGGTTCCTGTCTTCACTCTCTGGTCATGCCTGCTTTACTTATTGATGTCCATTAGATGGACCTGATACTGCACTGTCTTCTTCAATGTAAGCCAAAAGGCAATTTCAGCAAGCAACAAAGCGAGCGATAGATTTTTGTGCTGGAAAGAGATCAGGATGGATTGTGTTGATGGAGAGCAGAAGGAGAAGAAAGATACCAGAGCCTGAGAATGCAGCCATTGTAATGAAGCTATGTACAGAATAAAACACTGTGTTGTGCTGCTGTAAGAAAATAATCAACGATGGAGTGGTGTGATTAAGCGGCGTGACTGTAACCAGAAGTTCTGAGGTGGTTTGTTCCTCTTATACCACAGCAATGTGTAGACTATTACATTTTTTTATTTATTAATGAATGACATGTAATACTTTTTATCCATTTACAGTTGTAATTAATATCCATGAAACAAGTTCTCACTTACACTATAGCAGCTATAAACAGCCGTTCCCTCATCAGCCTCTCTTTTTTCTCTAATAAGTCAAAAAAATGCAGCTTGTCATGTTACAACTTTACTTAATGCTGACACTGGAGACTCCTTCCATAAATGTTAAATTACAGCAAGCTTCACCTTCAATGATTACGCATGATTTTCTTGTTTAATCTAGAGCCTAAAAGTTTCATTACCTTTTCCCTTTACAGCAAACTTTTGATAATTCTACTTAGGGAAACATTTATCATAGACTTCTATTAGAAAGGGTTCCACCTAGAACCACTTTTTTCTTTTTGTTAAACAAAAAGAAACACAGCTTTTCATGTTACAGAGAAACGTAAAAAGTATAAACTCCTCATTTCTGAAGATATCATAACGTAAATTTACAACTTTACCTCTGACTGTTACAAAGTGCTCACACTGGAGATTCCTTCTATAAATGTTAAATAAACATGTACTTATAGAAAATGGCAACATATTGTGAATTACACATGCCATTTATGTGGCGTGTCTGTCACAGAAGTCCCTGTGAATGAGCTGTTACTATTGAAATGGTAACATATTAGAACTAAGAACGCCTGCTGACCAATCAGAATCCAGAATTCAACAGAACGATGGTGTAAATATAAAGAACAAGGCCTATGGAGAAGATGGACTGCTCTCAGTCTGTCATTGCTCCATACTCTGAACTGTGGATCCATTATCTCAGCCATTCCTCAGTCTAAAATTGAAACCTCTCATCACTGGGAGTTAACAAGAGCAGGAAGTTCTGCTGGTGTGAAATGTGTAATTGCCTGGCATGGGACCCCGACTGGTACAGTGTACACCGAAATAATGACGAGCAGGCTGGACAGAATTACCCAGGAGGCTCGTGTTTGTATGGTTTCTGTACACCTATTTTGTCCAATAAAGTCTGAGGAACAGTTTTCCCTTTGTGCTTTGAAGAATAACCCAAATATCCTGTTCAGGTCAAAATGACCTATTTTAAATTTTTACTAGAATTGGGACAACACTGTTTTTTTTTTCCTTCATTTTTTTTAGTAGTTATATTATACTATTTTACAGTTTTATTACTAGCATTTTTAATAGCATTTTTAATTGATGAATTAATTTATTGAAATGAATTTTAATGTGCTTGGCTCAAATGCTGTAAGGAAATGCAAAAATCATGTAATCAAATATTATATTCAAGTTATTTTTACGCTGACACTAGAGAGTAGTGGCGCAGATCCAAAAGCGTAATATTAGCAGCATTGCATCCCACACTCTTTGGGAATCTGTTTCCATCAGGAGTATTTTTATGTATTTAGATCTAAACAAAATGCATTGGGGATCTTGTGCTGATATAAAATCTAAAGAGAAGGTCTATGTCACAGCCCTTTGTTTCTACGGAGCTTAAAATATTTGAAAGTGAATTGCACATAGTTCCATTATATACACGTCATATTAAATAGTTTTCTTTCTGTGTTGTATTTAATACATGAACACGTTTGCCAAAGTTTTAAAACATATAATTCAAGATTACTGGCTACAGTTTTGAGATGTATTGAAAAAAAAAATCATAACTTAAATTTAAATCTCAAAAATACAGATTTTATGTAAATTAGGACAAAAGTGAAGCATTCAGGATTCCCAGGGAAAAATAGATGCTCTTAGAGTGTTTCAACTCAGCTTCTGAGTAATGAGTGTTTAACATCACTTTAGAAAACTAGCTGCCTGAGAAGAACATAAAAAAAAACCAAGAACGTTTTTTATTTGTCGAACATAGTGAACTTTTCCTTGGAAACCCCGGATACCAAAATTATATAAATTCTGTACTTATAAGATTTGAATTTTTGAGAGTTCTTCTTAGGATTGTATTTTTGTAAATTCTCAAAACCGTAACCCGTAATTTTGAATGATGTTTTTAAAGGCACATTTTAAAATGTTTTAAAAACGTGTATTAATTCTAATTAACAATAAATAAAATATATAAAATCCATATTCAAATAGTTTTTCCAGCTCCTAAGCTCCATAAAATTCTGCCTCTCTTTCCGTTGTTTTGTTTTGAGTTCACTCCGTATGCTTATTGTTTATTGTGTCATGTGCTTTTGTTTCTGTTTTAGTCCTGTCTCCACCCCTGGCTTATCATTGGTTTACTACCCTAATGTGTTCAGCTGTTCCATGTTTCACTATGATTAGTTTGTCTATGTACTGTATACCCTGCCGATTTCCCAGTCTCGTTGCGAAGTCTTATCTTGCACCTGTCATTAAATCCAGGCATTGATTCCCAGTTTCCTGTTTTCTTTTATTCTCAATAAAATTGAATCTGAATTATGGATTGTCCTAGTTTGATGCTGTCTGTCTGTTCTCTGATGCCTGTTATGAACATTGGCATTGCCCAAAATAAATACCCCACACTTGCATCCTGGGACAGCAAGACAGAAGGGTTAAAAAGTCCCACCATTTTATCACTTGTGTTGGTGAAGTGGTTTGGAGTTATAATCATTTCTGAAATAACTGTAGCACCCTTGGGGCATAAATAATACGAATTCCTAAATGAACTAGTGTGAGAAATCTCTTCATACTCACTTTTTCTCACCGCATTAACATGAGAGCTTTGGAGGACGATCAGGTGCCAGACAGACTGGTGAACTAGTTTTTACTGAGCTGCATAATCAGAATAGCACCGTTTGTAGATAATGAGTTTATTCACATAATGATGTGCACAATTATGTACAATTAATCAAGTGAAGAAGCAGAACTGGCAACTGGATCAATCATCATCAGGCTCGTTTCCTCTCTCAGTTACCTTTGCTGCTTCATTTGCCAAGTTTTTCCTTTTAAAAAATATAATAATTATTATATGAATTACTTACGCATTACTGAGGTTTAACCAAGCAATTAAATAATGAAATTCTAGGTAATGTCCCCATGTTTCTAACATTAGTACCCTGATTATTTCCTTAATTCACAAAAGAAACACTCATTGTCTGGAACTAGGAAGGTCACACAGAAAGGAGGTCTGCTAGGTCTGCTTTGCTTTAGCGTCATTTGGCTATTTTAGTATCTAATTCTTGGTGGTTATCAGCCATCAACTGTGTAAAATAATGTCTCTACATTTATTCTGTCTTTGATTCTAACATATATCTTTGTGTTCATATTTTTATGGTTTAATCTTAGGTAAAGGTTTGAAACTGAGCTTAAACCTTGCATTCAGAAAAGTGTTTTCACCATTTTCACAAATAACAGTGTGTTATTCAGAAGTGGAAAAACTGTAGGTGTATTTCACCAGCGCTGGTTGAGGCATTACCCTGCGTTTATGCCAGCAGCAATACGATGAGCTTTAATTTTTAATACGGGTTGGTGATTTACAGTGACACAAGATGGAGTGACTGGTGGGTGAGCGATGCGATACAATCAAGTGCAGTTTAACTTTATGCAAATGAGAAGTGGAACAATTTAGCGACTACCAACAGGAGTGATGGATGTTGGTACACTTCTTTTTTGGGTCACTGGTAAATATTATCCGGTTGTTGTTATTGTTTCTGTCAGATGTTTGATCCTAGTCAGAGCTTCTAGCTGTGGGTTTGAGGTTCTTGTCACAAATAGACATCAGTGATTGGCAGTGTGTTTGACTCATTCTGTTGCTAGTAAACTGTCATGCATTCACAGACGCAGAAACAAATTCAATGCAAATTCATTCCAGTATTCAGCAGGGATGTTGCCATATGGATGGTTTGGCATACGTTCTGTAGTTAGCTATGTAGTTTGTGTGACCATATTGTAGGCTAGACCAGAGAACTGGAAGCAAACTCAACACAGGAATCTGTTCGAGTTACCACCATAAAGACGGCGAGACCAAAAATCTCTGCCAGTGTGAATACAAACCTACTGTGAGAGATGTCTTTTTACTGACAGGAGGAACTCAATCTGTCCAGTTCCTTGATTTGTACAGCTGTAAAGTATTTCCATGGTAGCATGTGGTGTTGCTAGCAAGCACCATCTTCGTGGGAATCTAAATTTTCCATTTATTGTAGCCTGATTTTTTTTTTCACTCACTCAAACCACTGCGAAGCATCCTGGGAGAAAAAAGTCCATCAGTTTCCTTTAGTTTCTTCAATTACATCTCTTTAGAAGTAATTGCTTTTCAACACTTTAGTTTGGAAAGACATTGCAAAATGGCTGCAGTGAACAACATCCCTTGAAAGTACTCAGCAGAGGCATCATTTCTACCATTTGGCTCGCACTTAGAGAGTGAAAGAGACAGAGAGACCTCCACAATCTGCTCTACGCTAGCCTAGTGCTGCCTCGTATGCATAGCAGGTGAAGAGCGCTGAACCGTTTCAAACCTCTGAAATGAAGCTCTGACAGGGAATTTAATGAGTTGCTGCAGGTCCAGAGTCATGCCAAAACATCTCCCTGTGAACATCTGGGATGAGCAGAGAGCACTCACTTCTCATGAGTAGAGCATTGGAAGGGAATGAATGAGGGAAGGACTCCCTGCTGACCTCATGCTTAGCTCTGACACATATCTCCACTGAAGCAGGGAGGTGAACATGCTTCTTTCTTCCCATATTGTAAATTGGACATACATCACAGAAGGCAGGGCTCTCAGGGTCCTATTAATGCGGTTGAGATATCTTATTACAAAAGAGAGGAGCTTAAAAGATCACATTGCTCATTGTGTCACATTTGGATTCAGCTTTTGTTTTTTTGTTTTACACAGTCCTGCCCTCTTTCTCTTCTCCTCCAGATTATGGATATTTCAGAGGAACAGATTGAAAGAAAGAGAAAAACAATAGGCAATAATGTGTTAAAAAAAGAAAGAGAGTCTTGTGAATGGTTTTTCAGAAGTATTATGATAATACCCAACCATATGAGACGTGTTTCTGCCAATGTTTCCATTGTTATTATGCCATGTATGAGGTTCCAGCACAGTGACTGGTGGTTGGAAATGATCCCATCCACCACAGATAAACAGTGGAAGTCTCCTTTACATCCAAGGCCAGCTGTAATACACTCTAATAGCCATGTAATGACTGCAGTATCTCTGTAACAATGTGTGTGTCGCTGGCATTTCTTCCTCCCAATGCCATTCCCATGTTAAGCCTCTTGGACTTTTCAGAGCCAGCAAATTCGTCTGGGGAGAGTTTGACTTTTGCAGAATCTACTTAGTTCTGGTTAGGAATGAAAAGGGTGAGCCAATATTTCAGCAAAAAGAGTATTAGAGGTCTAGGAGCCTGGGAAAAAGATTGCAAACAGCAGGGCATCTGGTGGTACGTCGTATATCGCAACACGAAATACTGCGCCAAAAACGGAGTGGAGGAGTAACATTTAGTCAATGCACATGCTTAATGAACCATCATGCATACAGACATTCCAGCGATGAAGTGATGAAATGTGAAAATATCTAAATATCTAAATATATCTACACAAAGAATATTTTATGCACAGCACTGAAGGATGTAAGATTCACACTTGGTCTTTGCTGAAGATTCTCTGCTTTCAGATTCAAGCTTACTGAAGCGCTAAATCAAAGATTCTTGACCTTTTACATCTCGCAGCCCATCAGCCCAGCTTCACCAACCATGAAAGCTCCCTAACCCTAACTGACCTGACCTGAAGATACATTTACTGTTGTAAAAAAGAATAAACATTGGTAATCAATTTAAATAGGGCAACATAGGCATCAATGGCTCCAAAGAAACCAAAGAAACCTAAATGGCAGTTAGATTTGACTTGAAGAAGTTATTTCCCTTGTATATGTAAAAATCACTCAAAATATGGACACCCCTTTGCATTACCACCTCGGTTCACAGGTTAAAACTCGACTGTTGTAGAACCAAAAAGTCTATTTTATACTTAAAATCCAGGACTTTGTAATAGTCAAACTTGTAGCCTTCAAACAATATTTTGCTGGGACTGCACACATTCACATTTGCCATGAAAAGTCAGGATGCGATGTCTGAGAAATTTATATTTCAAGCACTTAAGCAAAATTATGCATCAAATTTCATTTCTTCAAATTACAGTTCTTCAATTTCCAAATTCTTTAGTTTTTTTCATTGGATTTTGCTTCACTATGTTAAAGGTCACCTCAAACAGGGTCAGGGCATCTTTCTCTGTAGTGTACTTGGACAATTCTGTGCCATTTGTGTTCCACTGATATAACATTTACAAAAATGTATGTAAAGATAAAAGAATGTTATGCTAAAATGCTCAATCCTGTTATTTTCAACCCTGTTACTCATTTAAGAGCAAAATACAGAATAGAAAGCTTGTAAGAAATTCGATTATTACCTGAAATGGTTTAAAACATTTCTTTTTTAGATTCAATATTTAAGAAATCTACTGTATTTTTCAGAGTTGAACGGGCTAAATGGCACCCAGGTAGACTCAGATATTTCTAAACAGACCCTCCTGGTAATTTCTCAGGAATTGTGATCGATCTCGTCATCACAATCTCATCATCTACATCAATCTTTCTGGGATTTCAAGTCCAGCTTGTGTTTACACTGAACTCCTTCCCAATTAACTGAAATAAAATATCAATAGTTTTAGAGTATCATGGGACTTTGAGGAACTATCTAATCCCAATAAAAACTGTTTTTTTTAAATTGGAATAGACCCTAATTTCTATCTGCATAAGTATTATGCTTTTCTAGGACACTAAAACCTCATTGTTTTTTAATAGTTCCACTGCAGAGAGACTTTAACCCTGTGCTGCAAGAAATTCCACCCGGTTTCTTCTGTGTAAGCCTAACATTATCCTCCAGTACATTCAGGAAGCTGGTGTTTTAAAGGCAACAGCGGGATTTCTCTGCTTTCCATGCAGCCCAGGATCCTGGCGTGCAGTCACTCTCGCAGAAGCTCAACTCAACATGAAATTCTCAGAGTGCAACTGAAAGCAATTACAGACAGACTGAGCGGGAAAACCTGGAGCTCTCTCATCGCTCCTAATAAAGCTTCACCTTCCAGACAAGATGAATCGTGTTCCTCTAACCCTGCACCTCCGCACTCGGTGGTCGGTGTTCAACAGCGTGCTGTGGTTTTATTAGCAACCATGAAGCTTGGGACATAAAAAAGTATACATCAGAAGTATAGGAAGTTCTCAGAGCCTCGTTCCTGCTATCAGAGTCTCAGCTAAAGTTCACTTATTAGTGACAGTTTATTTTGTAAGTAAGTCCATGGCACCGAGCTAAAATTTCAGTGATAGCAGCAAGTGACAAAGTGACATTGCAACAAGCGACATTTAAATTTAGATTTTCTCAATTCTGTGCAAATTAGATAAAGCAACAAATTGAAACATTTGGCTCGAATGATACCAATCCTATGCTGAGCAATCCTATGCAGCTTGTGCTCCGATGTTTCTTCAGTTCCTCACTCACAAATTTAGTTCCTACCTGCAATTAGTTCCCACAAAAATGGAAGAAAAACTTATAACCATGGTTTCATCATATCCTGCCATATACGACCTCTTATTAAATGTGTATAGAGACATTACCAAGAAAAATGAAGCTTAGAACAATGTAGCATGGATCTCTGGTGCCTCTGGTGAGTGTACATAGCAAGTACAGTTAGCTTATTTTGCTAATCTAATCTGCCAACAAAATTAGCACGAAGCAGAGTACATAACGTAAATCAAACAACTGATTTTCACTCATTAGTGCGTTAGTTAATTTGTGTTTAACTAGTTAGCTTTAGAAGATATATATATATATATATATATATATATATATATATATACACACTAGCACCTCAGTTGATATAGCTAGGCTATAAGGCTAAAAAGATAACATGAAAGATGTTATTTAGGTATGATTCAGACATTTTATGGCACTAGTTATTGACAATTATGGTTATTTTCTCTTGTAAACACTGTGCACCCATTTGTCGCATCTATTAGCTAATTTCAGCTAAACATGCTAGTTTATACTAGAATTTCTTGGTAAAATCAAATGAAAACTTTCAGCTATGAGGATACATTTATGTGTTCTTGAAAAGAAGTCCACTAGGTGCTAACTATGTGTAACCTAGTTTACTCTTAGATGTACTAGTTTGATTATGAATTAATCATCACTTGAGGAACACTGCATGCTCGGCCTTGTAGTAGCTTCCATCGGTCTGTGCCAAGCTAACAAGTTTATTGTATTGAATATTTTAACTTGTAATTTGTTTACTGGCTTCGAAACCGAATCGATAGCAAGCCTGGGTTGAAACAGGTACACGCAAGACAGAACATCTCCAATCCTTGTGACATCACAGTCTCTTCAGGATAGTTTAAATCACTGAGTGGATTAGCGCTGTTGTGTATTATGGATTGCTCCATATGTTTCAGATTGTTTGCTAAGTTCCAGGAGTGCAGTTTTACTCAATGTATCCAAAGTTAACAAGAAAAGATGTGGCGAAAAAGATGAGCCTTCTCTTTTTATACACCTAAAAAGTGAATAATATACTGTACCAATCGAGCTCAGACATCCAACTTTAGTATATCATTTTTAAAAAAAGTGGCTAAAGATATGTTTTAATAAACTCAGCATTTTTAAAAAAATGATTTTAATGTTTTCTTCATGTTTAATTTACAAACCATTTCCCCCCTCATCCTCTCAGACTGATTGTTTTTGTATGAATAAGCTGAAAACTATCTCGATATTGTGACTATTTTTTCCCTGAATTCTCAATTTGCTCAAAGTATTCTTCAGAATTGAGTGTAAAGTGTACTCGAAGTCAATAAGTAGTGTAATACATTTAACTACATGTACACTTCAGCTCCAATTTAAAAGTACAGAGCTATTACACATATACTATAAAGGAATAAAGTATATTTTAAATATGCTGTGATACTGAACAGTATATATTTAATCCACTCATAATAAAAAAGAACAAACCCACTAACCGTAAAATCCATTAAGTATCAGATGGATTGCTTACTCACGCTTGTTTACTGTCTATGACAAACTTTCACGGCACTTTTGGGAAAGTGTTTCTCACAGGAAAATGGTGTGACATCTGCTCATTTTAACACCGCCACCAAAAAAGCTAACAACAGAGACAAAAGAGCGAGATAGAGCTCTTAAGATTTCTAATTAAACACAAAAAGATGACTCAACCTCAGCTCTGGCGTCATATGATTCATTGTTTTGTTTTTGTGCCCTTTTAAAAGGTTCCTGTAGAAGGTGTGAAGATGAAAAGCAGACATAAGCAGACATAAAAGAGTAAATAGAGGTAAACGGATGTAAACAGGGAGATTACTTTACCAGAATGAATGAAAAACGGAGAATGGTGGTCTGTGTGTCTCTAAGCTTGAGTTACTCCATTGCAGAAGTGTTTTAGGCTCCATCCTTCCGTATAAATCTCTCATGGGTGTTCTAACGGAGGTCCTCCATCACCGCTTACACTGAGCTCATGTTCACAACCTTCCTCCAAACAAGTGACCACCTGACCTCCATCTCTACAGAACGCAGCGAGGCTTTACATTAGCCCTGTGGTGTGTGTGTGTTCTTGTGGTAAGGGTGTGTAATCGGGAGCTCTGTCGGCTGGCTGGTTGAGTGTAGTAGGGCAGGTTGGTTAGTTAGCCGGGGTGTAATGAACCTCCTGGGGTTAGACTCGGCTCCTCTCCTAATTACAGGCCCTAATAGGTCCACAGGGTTCAATCAGGTCTTCACTGGATACAATGGGAAAGTATTGGAGTAAACACTATTACACTGGACCCCTGAGACCCGGGCTGTAAATCACTGAGCGCTAATAACGGCAGTGAGCAGAGAGCAGAGAGCAGAGATAAACATGTGATAAGGAACATATTTTGAAATTCACGAGATATGTGGGGAAAAATAACCTGCAAATAATCTCCAGCTTCATATGCTGTATCATAACTGAAGAAAGACCGGCTTGTTATAAGTACTACACATGAAAAAAAGTAAAAACCCTTCAGTAGGAATCAAGTAAAAATTCCAATTTTTGGAAGGTAATAACCCTTATTTATCAAAAAAAAAAAAAAAAAAAAAAAAAAAAAAAAAAAAAAAAAAGCTTAGAGAAACCTTGACAAAACACTATTTTCTAAGAGTGTATATATTATCTGGGTAAGTGTGTGGTACAAATTATTAGTAATTATAATTAGTTCCCAAATATAATCCATTGTGGAAGATTTTTTAAAATATTGAACAAACCCTTAGACAACCCTTGAAGAATACTGTTTTTTCTAAGAGTGTACGTATTAACTGGATAAGTGTTTAGTACAAACTCTAACTGTTTAGTCATTATAAGTGGTTTCTATAACTGTTTTTGGAAGGTGGTTAACGAAGTACACCTTTTTAATTTGCAAGTGAAGAATCATTAACTATCCAACAAACCCTTAAACAACCCTTGAAGATCCCTTTTTTTCAAAAAGTGTATGTGTTATCTGGATAATCGTTTGGCACAAACTCCAAATTATGGCTCATTATTTTCTACTTAATGCCTAGAATCTGTCAAGTATTTAACATTTAGCTCCACTGTCTTGGTACTCTGGGGTTCTTTGAAGGCTAAATGGATAATTAAAGGTTTTGACCTTCCTACAATCGTCCTACTTCTACTTTCTGATAAAAAAAAACACTGTCTAATGAAATACATTGCTTCCTCAAGAAAGACAACCAAAGAACCCTTACGTATATAATGTACGTCTCTCTGTAAACCCAGTGATAACATGGGACAAACCAAAGAACTGTTTAGAATGCTAGATGGACATCTTTTCCATCTAAGAACCATTATTTCTATTTCTGCCCACTTTGTTTGTTAATTAATAGCTCGGAAAGTCCTGCATGCTTAGGAAAGGTTCCTAAAACGGTTCTTTTGATGGTTTATGGTTCTAGGTTTCCAAAGTTCAGGGGTAACTTTTTGGCAAGGGTAAACTGGAGAACCATGCTAGATAGAATCTTTTTTTTTTATCTAAGAACTTTTAATTATCCAATGAACTCTTAAATAACCCTTGAAGAACCATGTTTTTCTGTAAGGGTACTTTCTGTTGACCAACTTGTTGGCTAATTGATAGCTCAAACTTCCTACATGATTAGAAAAAAAAATGCTTCCTAATTCAAATGTCCTTTAGATGTTCTATGGTTCTGGTTTAATAAAGGAGTTTTTTTTGGAAGGGTTCTTGTAGCAACCTACATACAGTAGAATTATCTAAGGAATCTACTAATTCATTATTCAATCACTCTCTAAGCCTTGAAGGACCTTTTTCTGAGTGTTTTTTTCTCTAAGAGCGTACTTCCTGTTTACGACCTTGCCCTCTTTGTTTGCCAAACAGCCTGAAATTCAGAACTTCTTCCTCAAAGGTTCTTGGAAAGATTCATGTTTCACTCTTTATATAACCAGAGAGGCGCTGAGAACGCTAGCTGGAAATTGTGTGTGAAAGTTCCAGGATTTGAGGAGTAAAGTTGATCCCTGTGGTGGTCGGGGTTGGTAGAGTGATACGGGGATTTGACACACACACACTCATACACACCTGTCACTGCCTGTCTCTGTGCCATTTAATCACACGGGTCAATTTTTCCATCTCTTGTCTGTTTTTTTGTTTATTTTTAGGCCTTGAGGTGGTTTCATTCATCAAACTACAGCAAGACGTGCTGCAATCCCCAAGCCATAACGCTTCTAAATTCCACAACATCCATCATTCATATGATTTAAAGAAAACTGCTTCTGTGAATTTTAGATTCACTTCGAAATGGAGTCAGACTTGCAGATTTGTATGAATTCGCAAAGGTGTGAATGAAGTTAGGGTGGAGTCAGGGCGGGGCAGGGTCAGCACGTGTAGATTTAAAGTTGCAGGAAGTAAAGAGTAAACTGTTAAAAATCTTATCTTACACTTTCCACAAAGTTTGAAAGAACAACAACAACAACAAAGCAACGTGATAACATAGTGCTCAAATACCAGCTGAACTCACTGACCCACTTAAGAACTGGGGAGTGGGTGTGGCCTAAGATGATTGACATCCCTGTGTCTGAGACTCCCAGGCTGCAAGACTGTATGTAAAAGATTGTAACTCGATGTATACAAACCAAACACATTATAGGATAACAGCACAGAATCACACTAGGCTATGCTTTCTTTCGCTTGCTAGGTTAGCTATTACTTCCTTGGATTAGCTTTAATTGACTAGGTTAATTTTATTCACTATTTTAGATTTTGTGTGCTATTTTAGCTTTTAATGGCTAGGCTAGCTTTCACTTGCTGAGTTAGCTTTTAATTGCTAGGCTAGTTTTTGCTCCTAAGGTTAGCTTTCGCTTCTTTGCAGCATAGACTTTGTGATTGGTGAGACTTAAGCTTATGCAAACTTTAGCCATGATTAGCTCTGCCTGGTTTATATTAAGTAAGGAATAAGACACGTTATGTTGTGCTGTTATAGTAAAATAATCAACGATGAAGCAGAGTTACTGCTACCACCCTGGAGTTGATTATTTTCCTATAATAGCATGTCCCGAAGTGTTTTATTCTTCTTATACCACAGCAATTTGCCAATGATTACAATTTTTTTATTGATTAAAGAATGAAGTCATGCTTTTTATCTATTTATAGTTACATTTAATGTTGTGTAAACAGTTGTTCCCTCACCAGCCTCTCTTTTTTCTCTCTTGAAGTTAACAAGACAAAAAAACAGACCTTTCCGTCTTTTGTTACTGAGAAACAGCAAAGCGTAAACTCCTCTGTCCTGAAGATGTCGGAAAACTTAAAGTTACAGCTTTACCTCTGATTGTTACTGACACTGGAGACTCCTTCCATAAATGTTACATAAACACCTCCTTACAGAAAACTTCACCAAATCAACAATTACACATGTTTTTTAAGTCCCAGTGAATGAGCCGTTACTAAAATATTAAAATGAGAGCGTTAGAGCACGACCATGTAAACCTCAGCTGCTGTTCGAGAAAACGAATCGACACCTTCTGAGCAGTTGAGTGCAGAGTTGAGAACTGAACAGCACTTTGTACTTTCCACTGTCCCCATGCCGAGATGAAGATTATCCTCATTAGGAAGAGCTTACAGATTTATGTGACTGAACTTTATATTTGGGAAATGAGGCGTTCTGAGTACACGTGATGTTTGGAACGGTTAGAAAGATGTTAAAGGAACGTTATAGACCATAAAACTCCAACACGACTAAATCCAGATGGTCGAGCGCAGTGTTATCAGATGCACTAATTACAACTGCTCGCAGTGAGAAACGATGTAGAGTGTAATTACGGTGGCTAGCAGCACACACACACACACACACACACACACACACACACACTTTCTTTTGTAAAAATAGAGAATGTGAACCTGTCAGTCTGACATGGCCGAGGTTGTTTAAGGATTAAACAGCGGTGTGTGTTTCTGTGCCGTTCTCTTTTAAAGCTGGTGGAGGTCGAGGTGGACCAGATCAGGGGTGTGTGTGTGCATGTGTGTGTGCATGTGTGTGTCTGTGTGTGTGTGTATATGAAATATTGACAGCAAGGGCTGAGGCTAGATCAAGGTGTAGAACTGAGTGAGCTCAAACAAAAAAATCGATTTTACAGGTGTGGAGGTCACGAAGAGGTCAACATCACAAATGTCGCGCACACACACACACACACAATTAAACAATGAAGATACTTATAAGCTATTTATAAGAAAAACACACACACGCGCGCAGACATACACAAGGCCATCTGTGTGCATGAGATGTTGTGACAGCCGACTGAAATTTGCGCGAGGCAATTTCCCTCTCAGAGACAGACAGATGGCTGTGTTCGCTATTGTGATTCACTCACTCCTCTCCTCTCCTCCCGTCTCCTCTCGTCTTGTCTCGTCTGTGTGCCGTTGTTGTGCGCTGATTGCGAATTGGAAAACATGAAAACACACACAAGAATCTGATCTTCATCTAAACACAGACATCAGCAGGGAAATTTCCAGAGCTGGAATCCTGGGAATCTGTGCTGTTGATGCTTTAACATTAGCCGTCACTACACTCTCCAGCAGGAAGACACAGTTACGAAGGAAACACACAGTGTGTGAGGTGCAGTTACAGGAAAATAATCAACAACAGAGTGGTGTGATGACTGGGCGGAGTTACTGCCATTAGCAGGACCATGTTGGTTATATTATAATCCATAATCCATAACAACACGTCCTGTTTTATTCCTCTAAAGTCTCTAAAATCAGTAACAGCACTGATGGACTTTTCCAGAAATCACAGAAAAACAGCGAGAACAAAAATGTAACAAAAAAAAAGAACTGATGGAGTAAATAAAAACCATTATCTTCTCTTTCTTTCTTTCTTTCTTTCTTTCTTTCTTTCTTTCTTAACATTCCACAATTTTTTGCCCTTCATTCCTCAGAGCTTCTGAGCTCTGTGTGCTTTCACACTGTCACTGAAACCAGAATGTCTCTGTTGAAGCAGCATTAATTACAGCGTTAACATTTACAATAAAGACACTCTCCTTAATTTTTAATTTCTTTTCTTTTCTGCGTTTGTTCTCCGTGCTGTGTTTCACCACCGGAGTGAATTCCTCGGAAAATTGATGCGTCTGAAACGCACGTCTTTACATTTTTTCAAGGAAAAAAGATAAATGGAGCTGATATGTTTGTGCTTGTAGCAGCGTTTTCCAGCAGCGACACATTTATCAGATGTGTGTGTCTGTGTGTGTGTGTGTGTGTGTGTCTGTGTGTGTCTGTGTGTGTGAGAGAGAGAGAGAGAGAGAGAAAGAGAATGTGAATTTAAGATCTGGGTCTTCAATGAGATATATATAAATGGAGAAGAACAACTTGGGTGGTGATTCATGCTCAGTACTGACACTGACACAGTAGTGTGTGTGTGTGTGTGTGTGTGTGTGTGTGTGTTGAAGGTACGAGTGGTTTCCTCTCAGCTTTATCAATCAGAGGAAAAAAAATCCATAATAATACTAGCATTACGATTAGCATCACGTCTTAGAGATAACATCAGGTTAGGGTTTGTAGGCGTGGCGACTTCTTTTGTATCAAATCCCAAAAAAATCCAACCAAATCTATCCTGCTCGTTTGAATTCCTACACATTTTAATGAGATTAGCTCCTTTATTCATAAAGAATCTGTTTAAAATGATCCTAGGTAAGAGTTTATTCATTCATTCATTCATTGGTTTGTTCCTTGTTCATAGATTCATTGTGTTTCTTGCTTTCCTCGTCTACAATTACTGATTTTCCCATCATAACTGATTCATTTCTGATCAGAAATTGCTGTACTAGCACCACCTTCTGGGCTGGAGTGCTCATGTGAACATTTACAACTCGTGTTTGGGTTTTCATGTTTTGTTTCGACTGAAAACGGAGCAATAATGTGCTGTAGTTATGGACAGGATGCAAGCGTGTATAATCAGCGTGGTGTTTATTAGGGGCTTCCAGATATCACTGTTGTGGTCAGAACAGAGGAAGAAACAAAAAGAAATCCATAACCAAAAGCCAAGCAAACAGGAGAAGCTCTAAAGCAGGAGGTGTATAAGAAACAACAGGAATCATGGAATCACAGATTAGACGTCACTAGTTAGCTGGCTAGCTTGGAACTCGGGGTTGAGGAGATCGCTACGTTGCCGAGTTTTGGAGATCTGGAATGATGAGTTATGATCTCTAGTCGAATGCAGCATAGAATTAATATATAGTGAATAATTGTACCTCTTTTTTAAAATATTGAGCATAGCCTGGGTCATGCGTGAAGTTTGTGCTTCTTATCGCATTTTGAAAACCTCCACGTCACCGTAGCGCGTTACCACGTGACCTGCAGGACGACTGTGTTTGCAGAAAAAAGCAGAAGTCATCCACATACATGTGGACGAGTTTTGATTTTTAAAACTTTTTATTACCTGTTTACTACGAGATCAGTATATGTAATAAACAATGACTTTTTTTAATAAATCAAATTGACTGTTTATTACATTAAATAGATCATAATCTCTTTTAAGTTATTAGTTAGTTAGAGTGAAATAATAAACTGGTAACTTGATGTATATTGAGGATGCCTTGATGAAAGCCTCAGGCCATCTGCCTATCTCTCTCTCTCTCTCTCTCTCTCTCTCTCTTTTTGTTGTGCCGTTTTTCCCTTTGTGTGCTTCTTCAACCCTTACATTATTGTGAGAAACCACTTCAGAAATGACCTTTGACCCTGAGCCTAGACCACAATCCATTTAATAGTCTGTGATCCACTATTGTTAAATATTTATGCTCTCCTAAAGTCGGACTCAGATCTGTGTGATTGCTCTATCGAGACAGAACGCAGAACAACGTTCAGGTTCAAATCTCACCTACATGAGGAATGAGAGAATCTCTTCAGATGTGTGTGTGTGTGTGTTTGTGTGTGTGTGTGTGTGTGGGTGTGTCTCGTCAGATAGAAAGTGACAAGCCCAGCACCGAGTCCTCTCAGCGCAGCATTAAATCTGACATGTACGAGGAAATGTTGTGAACAAAACCCCGAGTCTGGTCCATTTGAGAGTCGGTCACGGCGCCTGCACCTCTTCCCCGACTCCTTTCCTCTCCGTTTTGTTTTTAATTTGTTATTGATTTTTAATTTTGATATCGACCAGTGACAGTGCCGAGGGTTACAGCAAGATTGTGACGTGTTCAGCGTTGGCTCGCTGTAGCCCAGGAGAGACGCCACGCCAGGCTGCAGTTCATTAATGGAGGGTGGGTTGTGTGAGATGTGTGCTGCATTGGGAAACAGAACTACAAGACATTCTCTTATACACCTGGGGGAACAAAGATTCCTTTTTTAAATATGTTTTACTGAAAAACAGTGATAACAAAATGTTTTTTTAAAACAACATTAAAGTTGGCTTTCTCAGTTGAGTTCTTAATAAATATTTTACAGATGACTGGCTTTTAGTTTTCTTCGGTTTGTATTTTTATTATTATTATTTGGTTAATGTTATTTTGAAGTTGTATTTATGTATTTATATTTGGGGACATTTTACTAGTGTGTACAATATATATACATATGTATAACTAATTTATTTATTTATTTATACCTTTTTACAAGGGAGCTTGTCAATGCACACACACACACACCCACACACACACACACACACACACACTACTTCCCCGTAACAGTCTGTGTATCATCACAAGTTGGTTGCATTTCCATAGCCGTGTGTTATTTACCAGGAGCTCAGGGACTGAAAATCACCTGGGGCTTTCTACAGGCTAAAAACCACTGACCCATCACACACACACACACACACACACACACACACACACATAAAATATCCAAATCACAGACACAGAAACTTTCCTGCCTCGGACTCGTACTTCTCGCAGTGTTAAGACACAATGATGCCCAGATTCATGGCCATGTTTTTATTGAGTTAACTTCACTCAGTGGTTAATTTGATAATACTGGTGATTTCAAATGGGAGCATTTAATCACAACACTACTGTTGTGATGAAAATTAGATTTAGTTTTCCAAATCAGTGTGCAGTTTATTATCCATGAATCACTGTCCATATTCCAGGCAGGGGTCAGAGCACAGGGAGATGAAATAACACACAGGTAATCCATAACCAAAAACGAGAAAAGAAGCACAAGTCAAGACGGAACCAGGAACTAGAAATACAAGAACAAAGGATCTAGGAAACATGGCTCAGAAATGCGCAGTAACAAGTGATGAGACTTCGAACTAAGATACACAAGCTTTAAATGTAAATAAACAAAGTGATCAGTAACTAAACACGTAACAGGTGAGCACATTAGGATTCAACACCAATCACAGGGGACGGGGGCGGAGACAAGACAAATCAAAACAACATGCACGTGACGAAGTAAACAAAGAAGAACATGGAGAACAAAACATGAACAATGCGCTGAGAGGACGTTTGCGAGAGCAGGACATTTACAGGAAATTATAATGAATTATACACAGGTAAGTGAAATGAAAAGTGCGACATTACATTAAATTTGTAGTTGCAAAAGTAAAAATTGTTATCAACCGCCCCTTTTACTGCTCCCTTAAACCTGATACATTTGTGACACTGATTTGCATTAAACAATGGGAAAAAAATCATTTGACTCATCCTTATAAATATATTGTTTCAATAATAAACCTAATTTAAAAAATGTAAAATAAATAGATAAAGCTTTTAGAGAATTTTAAGCATTATTTAAAGGAAACTGTTATTACAAAACTTTCTGTTAGAATGTTATGATATAAATCTGTAACTTAAATTTTTCTGACATTTTGGGGATTTTTTTGTGGTTTCTTGGTAACATGACAAGCTGTGTATTTTATTATTTATTTTTCATTATCTTTATTATTTATACATGTTTCAAGGATGTTCCACAACATTAAACGGATAAAAAGTATAACGAGTTGTTCTTTCATAAATCGTTGTTATCGATGACAATTTGCTGTGGTATAAAGGGAATAAAACACTTCAGAACATGCTGTTAGAGAAAAATAATCAACTTTAAGGTGGTAACAGTAGCTCTGCTTCATCATGCCATGCCACACAGTGCTTTATTTTTACTTTATTCCATATTTTGTGCTTTCTAACTACTTTTTTTTAGTAGCTTGTGTATTGGGGCTGGTTTCTTACACTGTAATAAGGTCCGTGTAAAACGATGAACATAATTTTTTTTTTTAAGTAAACATAGCATGTGGAATAATGAGGAGAGTTCAGGAAGATGTTTTGCAGTATAGTGTTATTCTGGGAGCTCAGGTCACAGTCACTGACCTTGTTTTAGATTTAATCAGGAGTCCAGGCTGTGAAATTTGTTCCTAGTAAAGGTGTAAAGGTGTCAGTGTGTCGCCATATTTACTGCAGCCGTGTGACTAAACCCGTCATTAACAACAAGAGCGTCCAGAAATCAAGCAGGCTGTTAATAACGCATGCTTTATACAGCAGCAAACAGCCACCGTGTCCTCCACAACCGAAGGGTGTAATTAAGTAAGAAGTGTTTGCAAAGATGTACGATGCCATGGTAACATACACAACTCAGCAGAGGCGGAACTGCACAGGACTGCAATAACATCGTAACATTCATTACCAAATTGAAAAACGTTTAAGCAGAAGCTTGATGCAAATCCGTAGAGACACGACTCCTACGATTAGGACTGTCAATCAGGAGTGCGGTATACAAGGCTGGGTAAGAGCGTGTAACACAAAAAAGGGAATAACAAACAAATTCATGCTAATCAGGTAACATATTGGTTTCTTGGCTAAATTAATTGATAAAACTTACAGGATTCTTTGGCAAAGAGCTAGAAGTTTGGTTTGCGAGACTAAAATCACAGAATCATTATGAGAATTTCTCAGGCTGGAACAACTTTTCTACCAGGCAGCACTGCACAAAAGTCTTCAAATGAATTTTTTTTTTTCTGAAGGCTAAAGGAAGCAAAAATATATCATACAGATCAATGTTTCAGAGTCAGTTTTATTTATTTATCCACAGTGGAGTTGATTTCCAGCTTGATTTCAGATTTCTTCCCCAAGATCCAAGAAAACAAAAAGACTAACTCACAAATCACAATCAAATCAAATGGCCTTGGATTCACCGTGTGTGCTCACTACATAGGGAATAAAATAATAGCAGTTTACACCCTACTTAGTGCACTCATTAGCAGTCCTTTACTCAACGTCAACATTAGACCACTTTGTAGAATTGAACTCTACCGAAGGGCACAAGGAAAACTACATCACAACATCGTGATGAGAATTGCAGCTACAATATTTACAGCTTATGTTACGCATCTAATGACATACAAGTCTGACAGCCTGTGAAACCCTCAGTGGTTCCTGACTCTCATTCTTCACCATTTGTACTTCTCCTAGTGAGTTTTTTCATTTTCAGTGTACTTGAATTTGTGTTCTTGCATGCTCTATTACCTTATACAAGGTTCTGTGTGTACCTATGGATTATAAACTACAACGGTCCATTAACACCAAGGCTGTCCAGAGAAGGAATCAGAGCTGGCGGTATTTTCAGTGGAAGCTCAGGTACTTTAATGTATGCAGTATGCTATGCTCCATCAGTCAGTAGGAGATGTTTTCTGTGCTGGGATATGAAATGGAAAAGGCTCCAAGGCTGCAAGAGTGGACAAATCGCTAGCTCCATCAAGTAGTTTTCCATTCCCAGATACCCGCTGGCCAAGCAGATTCAGCAGATACTTCACTTGCCCAACAACCAGAGCGAGAAAACCTCTACTTCCTATTTTCCCAAACTTTTTGGCCAAATGACCTCAAATGGACATGAATTTTCTACGACCCCAAGCTCTGACATCTTTTAAATTCCAGTTTCAGAATTTAGGACATGTGAACTCATATTTAATAAATGTTTGTTTTGTTGAATTCTGTTCTTTTACTGAGTCAGAGTCACTCGATGTTGTTGAAGAACAAGCAGAGATAAATGGACAGAGAAATTAGTCCATTTTTATTGCTTACCTCCTATGCTTCTTGCAAACAGTACTGCTAGTTTTGCTAGAGATTGTAGTCCATTTTCATTGAAATGTAACACTACATCCTACAGATTTTCTGCCTTTTTGTTAAGAAAGCAAACACACTGTTCCATCACCAGAGACGTTATTAGGAGACTATAGCGACATCGAGCTTGTTTATTTCACACAGTCTGTACTGTAATCACTTAATTAGCTTGTCAGATTTAAATTAAGTTAGTCGACGGTTTTTAGCTCCGTTATTTGGGCCTCAGAGCAAGTAATAATAGGGAGGAGTTAATGTTCCCCCGTAGTCGATCATTTTCTCCGTTATGTGGAGCGTCTGCTGTACAAGTCCCTGTGAGTGAGCTGTTAATCAACACCTTCTGACTAATCAGAACCCAGAATTCATCATCAGTGTACTGAGCTGGACCTGTCACTGAGGTGAGACCCTCGAGAGTACTTTAACTTTATCTAAAGGACCTCGAGGATGTTATGCACCTTTAAAGTGCACTGGACCAATAATCGGACCTTATGAACCGTTGCTGTACCTTTGAGGACACGTTTACCACCGGTGGTACCTTCGGCAAGAACATGTACCTGTACAGGACCTTTATTTCTGGCAGTGTAATAGAACAGTGTGTGGGTGTAGGAGAGAGATGGATGACCTCTGGATATGATGGATAAGCAGAGATGCTGCTCTGCTGTAATAACACATCACATGACATCAACCCTGAGCTCCCACATCTTCGTAGGCTGGAGTTCAGGAAGCAGGAAGTAAGAAAGGTCTGAGTGTGGACAAAAATGTTCTCAGACATGACATTTACTACAGCGGCCAGTGACAAAATCAGAGATGACGTCCCTCAAATGTCAGACGGTTATGTTCCAAAACCTCTGGTCTTGAATCCGTGATGCTTCAGTGCAGTTCCTAATATTACACCACAGTGTTGTTGAATTCCGGATTCTGATTGGTCAGAAGGTGCTGAATAAATCACAGGTTTATATTAAAGTTTTCTGTAATTTATTTAACATTTATGGAAGGAGTCTCCAGTGTCAGGGCTTTGCAACAGTCAGAGGTAAAGCTGTAACCTTTCAGGACAAAGGAGTTTACACTTTATGGTTTCTTGGTAACATGACAAGCTGTTTATCTTTCTTACTGTAACAATAAATGGATAAAAAGTATGGCATGAAATTGTTTAATAAATGAAAACGTTTAATCGTTGAGAATTTGCTGTGGTAAAAGAGGAATAAAACACTTTGTTGTAATGTGATGTTATAGTAAAAGAATCAACTTTAGGGTAGTAACAGAGACTCTGCTTCATCACACCACCCTGTCGTTGATTATTTTACTATAACAGCATGACACGGTGTGTTTTACTCCGTATTTAAGGAATGTGAAAGTGGAAACATCCGTCAGTGCTTCTTCAGTGCTCAGGAGGCTAGCAGTTTGACGATTATTCTGACATGTGGGAGGATTATCAGTACATTTCACCTCATTTTCATTTTATCTCCCGGCAAATGTGTGCATAAATTAAATTCAATCGTGACAAAAACGTTAAGATAAGTGAACATTAGCGTACATATAGATATACTGGAGCAGAATGTCATAAAGTGATAAGATGAGATAGCTCAAGGCCATAAATGCATTCGAATGAAGACATTAAAGAATGCATTATATTTTCCTCATATCAGCATGATTTTATATCTGCACTGATGTGAATTAACATGTGCGTATGTGTGTGTGTGTGTGTTTTCTCCACAATGCTCAAAGATACATTTAGATGAGCTGATCTTTAATCTCACCGCCTACAGATTCCTCTCATCACTCAGAGCAAGAGTGAAAAGCGAGGCTGTAAAGGATGTCCATTTCATTCAAAGCCCTAAAGACACACACACACACACACACTCACACACACACACGCACTATGTACTATAGCATGGTGTAACCTAAAGGTGAACTGACATGGATGCTGACCTGACCAAACTGATCTCAGATGTAAAAAATTCATATTAAGATAAATTAAGTAACCGAACGGCGTTTTGGTTTAGCTCCACCCCTTTAACACTACACCTCTTACACGTGACTCCGCCCCCTTGTGTTTCACCCCGCCCATTAACATATTACAGTAGTGAGATATTTGAGTCAAAACCTTCAAGATGTGATCAAGATGTGAGTCATAAATGTGGCATGAATAGAAATTTAGAATCGACATAAACATACTATCATTGTAACAAACAAACAAATAAATAAATACATAAATACATAAATAAATACTTACAATAAATATTATTATTGCCAGATTACCTTAGATAGACGGATATACAGATAGAAAGATACATACATAGATATACACAGACAGACAGACAGATAGATAGATAGATAGATTAATTTCTATCTGCCACCTTCGTCTGTTCCTGCTTTCACTGCCTGTGGGGTAGATCAGCGGTTCTCCTAACAGGAGGTTCCACCTCTCTGGGGTTCTGCGCTCTCCTCCTGTTTGCTGTGCTCTCTCTCTCAGGACCATGATGATGAGAAATCAGAGGTGTTGAGACAGAAAAGTGGAAGTGGCCTTCACACCTCCGCAACCTGCTCCGAGGCTCCGAGCGGGAAAGACGCTGCCGCCGGAAAATGAACAAAAACTAGAACAAAGGGACGGATTTTTGTCGTAGCGTAAAATGGTTCACCTGTTTGGCTCATGAAATTTTATGCTTGAGGAGACAGGAAGTGAAGAGGAAACACGAGTGAGCCACGCAAGAGAAACGCCTGCACACGTTCACGTTCGGAGAAAAAGAAACGTTACTCTCAGAGGAGTTTCAGTGATGGAACTGCTCACACATTTATTAGCATAAGTTCTTGTGTTTTTTATCTCTCATCATGTAATGTCTGCTCTCTCTCTCTCTCTCTCTCTCTCTCTCTCTCTCTCTCTCTCCTCGTCTCCCGTAGTTCACACAGCACTACCCACCTTTTTTACACCTTTCTGTGATTTCTCACCTGTTCTCCCATCATGCTTCTCTCTTTTCACGCTGAGTATTTAAAGCTCCTCCTCCCCCCCCAGAGGACACTGGGTAAACTCCATGGTGGAATATTACACAGTGAATTTTACAAAAATATGGTCAGTGTAGGTCCATCGTCTTGAGTCGGACCCGAGCAGGGGGCGTGCCCGTCCGATTGTAATGTTAATAACTGGAGATAGCGCCGGTCTGATACCCAGCATCGATATCAGCAACAAATCGTGGATCGGATATTAACTTTTCTAAATATTCTCATTTGACTTAGCAACTTATTTTGACTCACTATCATTATTTCAGCTTACTAATTAATTATTTAGATATTATCTCATAATTCCGACTTTAAACTCATTGCTTTTAACAACTCATTATTTCAAAATGTTATCTTGTTATTTTGACTTACGAACTCATTATTTCAACTTAATTACTTGTTATTTCAAGATATTATCTCTTTACTTTGATTTACTTTGAACGTGTTATTTACATATAATATCTTATTAATTTTACTTAATTACTTGTTATTTCAAGATATCTCATTATTTTGACTGATTAAGTCATTATTTCAAGATATTATCTTGTTATTTTGACTTAATAACGTATTATTCTAATATATTATCTCATTTTGAATTAATATCTTGTTATTTTAAGATATTATCTCATTATTTCTACTTAATAACATTAAACTTAAACAGTAAACATGAAACTTAATATTTCAAGATGTCATGACCTCTGGATTCCTCTGTTTTAGCGTGAAAGGTAAAGTATTGGCACCCCTGGCCAGCAGGTAACACGCTACAGTGGTCTAATCTAGAGGTTATAAAAGCAGGTACCAGTCGCTCAGCATCATGGAGGGCTGTTTTAGTGTATTTTTTTTCTTTGTTTTCTTTTTTAACAAGACAAAACTTGAAAAGATGAAACAATAGTTATATGGGAATCAAAAGCTAAACCTCATGACGTTAATTTCTAAACTGTAGCTTTGGTTTTCACTCTTTAACCGTTTGGATGTACGGTGAAATCAGCAACTTTCTTCTTCTTCTTATTATTATTATTATTAATGAAATACAACAGCAATGCAGGATTCTTGTTTTGTTGATTCATTCAAGCAGAACCAGTGAATTTCATAAAATGTAACCATGACAACCATCATAAATCAAAGTTCTAAAATAAAAGACAACCTTTTGGTGTGTTTGAACTCTGTTTTTGACACTAAAAGGCAAAACGAGTAAAAACCTGCCATGTTAGTAGTTAAAGCTGTAAAAACATTGTTGCTCGGCAACAAGTAAGGATGCCAAGTGTATGCTAGCTAACAACTAAAGCTAGCTATTTAGCTAGCTTGCACATGGCTTATATAAATGTGATTGGGGAAATGAGAAAGAGCTGTCAGGAACATCAACATTCCCTCAGACATGTTTGTACGTTACTAGAAATGGATTTATTACAACTAAAATCATGCCATAATTACACTTTAATTGCTAAGTAAACTTTTAAAAACCCCACTTTTTTTTTCGTAAACTTATGTTGACAATCGGCACACCAGCGTTTTCTCTCTGTGTGATAAATAAACAATTAAGTGCCGACACTGAAGCTGAATAACTCTCGCATTCTATTATCATCATTTTCAGTATTTCATTTGATCCTTATCGCTCAGTTTAATCTCTGAAATTCACACTTGCAGGTGAATATTTTTAGCGTGGCTGAGGCGGCGGATGACTCTGACCCTCGGTTCATTCCTCACGCTCTCCGTTGTCACTCGCTTGCCTTCACTAATTCACTCATTAATTTGCGCTCGAGGAACAATTTGATTATGTTGTCAGTCGTGAGCTCGCTTCCTCTGGAGAGGACACGCTGAGAGACGGAGAGACGAGTCTGTTTTTCTCCCGCTCTCATTGCTGTTGTGGAGTTACACGGCTTTTAACGCTGCTTTTCAGTTTAATTGCTCATCTTTCTTTTAAAGGATCTTTTTAAATTTTCTTCTCCGTTTCTCGTTTTAGTTGAATGCTTACACTTAATCTTTTTATCAAACACTTCAGGCCCACTTTTGTTATTTTTTTAATTTCTTCTCATTGTTATTATTATTATTTTTTTAAACAATCACTCAGTCTTTGTGGTTGATTGCTGATATTTTTGTTGGAAATTGGATTTTTTTTTCAAAATTGTACAAGCCTCATCTAATGAAATTTGCATAAATTTGCATACTTTAAAACAAACAAACAAACAAAACAAAAAATTTAGTCTTTGGATGATGTTAGAATTAAAATACCCAACTCTCACTCTATCAGTCTCTCTCTCTCTCTCTCTCTCTCTCTCTCTCTCTATCCCATCCTCCATCTCTCTTAATCTCTCTCTAGGAATCTCTCCATCTCTCTATACTTCTCTCTGTCTCCATCTTTCACTTTCTTTCTCTCTCCATCTCTCATGTCTGTTCTTCTGTCTCTTTTTTCCTGTCTTTCTCTCTCTGTCTGTCTCTCTCTCCATCTCATTCTCCATCTCTCTTTCTTTCTCTGTGTTGCTTTTAATGTCCAAAATTTTCACTCATCCTTTTTCTTAGTGTTTAAGTTCTCTTTCTCTTTCTCTCTCTCCATCTCTCCCTCCACCTCTATCCCTTTCTTTCTCCATCTCTCTCTCCCTCACACTCTCTCAATCTCTCACTTTGTTTGGCTCTGTCCATCACCATCTCCATCCATCTCTCTCTCTCTCTCTCTCTGAGTTGATTTATTAATCTCTCCATGCTATGTGTATCGCCTTTGCGAGCTCCACCGGCCACTGCAGTGTGAGGACGGGCCGGTTGCCATGGCAACTGAGAGCCCAGACCTGACTCTGTGTACTGAAGCTACCAGGAAAGGAGGAGAGGAAAAAAACCAAGAAGAGAGAGAAAGGGCGAAGGACAGATGCCTTTTCACGAAGGCTGAGGAAGTTGAAATGCCATCATCGTCACAGTATAACACTGAACACACACACACACACACACACACACACACTGAAGGCTCTGTACAGTCATTTCAATAAGCAGTAAAGTCTATTGTGAAAGAATCGGGTAAAATTATAAATCACAGACTTCATGTTTTAAACCTTACACTCACACACGGAGGAAGAAATAAAGAGGAAAAAAGGAAATATACAATTTCTGAAATAAAAATGTCCTAAAGTCGACCCCTGAGGCACTAAATTTCATTTTCTTATATTTCGCTGATGTGGAACAACAACAGCAACAACAACATCAACACACAAACAAATGAAATATGTTTTTTTTAAAATAGTTCACGTACATGAAAGTTATTAAACATTTATACCTGAACTGGTTTATATTACGTTACATTACGTTACATTTACATATTAACACACATGACTGGGGATATATACATATATAAATCTATAAATCACCTTAAGTGATTTCTCAAAATGAATATTTTTTCACCAGTTCACACCAAACTATTAACTGGAGGCCATTTATTAACCCTTATTTTTGGCCTGAACTTTGGTGACTTTTCCTAAAGTGACCCAAAATTAATTAAATAAATAAATAAATAAATAAATTTACTACTTTTCATAAAAAAAAAAATAAATGTATACTGTATGTTCTGTTCCAGGTACACAGATGTTCATGACACATTTTACATTTAATAAAATTTCAATCAAGTTCCACTGACATTAAAACATCTTTAGCATCACACCTATTTATTTTTGAGTTTTAAATGTGTTCCTGGAGAAGAAAAAAGTAAAAAATGTGTCATAGAGTGTAAGACAGAGTCACACCTGGCATTAATGTGTTTTCTGGGTGATCAGAAGGATGCTTTGGGATCCGATCACTCACACCACACTCGGAGATGGGACGCATACAGCCACATCACGTGTGTAGTGTGAACACAAATGTGTCTCAATGCGTCCTGGACACATCAAAGAAACACCTGATCACCTGCATCATCGTGCTAACTGGAAAATACGTAATCATCGCGAGACTCTTTGGAAATGGCGCTGATTGGTAAAGCTCTCTGCCGCTAGGCTAATAGACAAACACGATGTTATAACAGTAGAGACAAACACAACTGCTTCTCACAGCTTCATTCATCCTCTCATTCATCCATCTCTCATTCATTTATAACTTTCGTTAGAAGACCATGTGATTAAAGCGTTTGAAACAGTCTGTAAAGATCCATGAGATAGGATTTACAGGACATTTCTGCCTGAAAATAAACGCAGCAGAAGACTGATGTAATAAACGTGTGTGACAGCCTTCCTCCAGTGGAAATGATGGATGAAATCCGATCACAAGTGCTCACTGGAGACGCGTTCATAATGCCAGGTGTGAACGGCTACGCGTCTCGACTGTACACGTGTGATCCAATCACAGGACCTAAGGGTTAATCTTGACTCAATTTACACAATTCACTTTGCTCAAAACATAATCATTCGTAGCTCTGAGATACTTTGTGGTGAAATATTTAATCTTAGTCAGGAATCAAACCACTGAAGTACTCAAAAACAGGACACAATAGAGGAACGTAATAGGAACATGAAATGAGAAATAAGAAAGAACGCAATGATTTCATTCGCTTTCACAACACAAGCGCGTTATACTGTATATAACTGTATATGACTGTATATAACTGTATATGACTGTATATAACTGTATATGACTGTATATGACTGTATATAACTGTATATGACTGTATATGACTGTATATAACTGTATATAACTGTATATGACTGTATATAACTGTATATGACTGTATATGACTGTATATAACTGTATATGACTGTATATGACTGTATATAACGGCGTGATTAACTAAGAATAAGATCCAGGTGACACTGATACCTGATGGAATCAGGAGAAGAATCAGTGAGCTAACAGGAGAGGAGAAACTGAATCCTGAACTATAACAGAAGCTCTCTGAACCTGGATGTGTGCTGAGAGGGGAAATTCACGAAACTTGTGGCCTCAATATATTAATTCACGTCATTCCTTAATAAAAAAATAACCACCATGTCCCATCAACGGCTTCGTATTTCAGGTCAACATGCAGACGCAGCACAAATTTGCATCTGGTTTAATAAAAATAGATCAAATTAGCTTTACTATCCTCTTTTATCTGCCTTCTATCACACAGCAGTGAGCAAGATATTAACCGTTTAAGGTCCTGGGTTTTGCCGGTGAAGCTTGGCAAGATCAGATCGTCATATTTTTATTACAAAAATAACCACCATGTCACCTCCGAGGCTCCGTAGAGCCACTACTCCGCTCATCAGTGAAGTGTTTTAAACTAGCGGCTGCACAGAAACATCGCTGATTTTAGTGCTTTCTGTAGAAATATGTACAAAAGACACCATCACACCACGCAGCAGTCATGACTCGTGTGAAAACAAAAGCGCTGTGGAAGTTCAGCTCGGTCATTCCAACATGCTTTTCTAGCGCTAGCACTTGTTTACGTTGCCAGCGAGACACTGCTGTCAATCATAATGCGATCTGACACGCCTACTGACCTTTGGTAGCTTTAATTATTCTTAAATTTTAGTGAGGGATATTTCTAGTGTCTAGTGTCTTTGTATTTTTAATAGCATGAAGATTTTTTTTTTAACCCTCGAAACTGTGCCTTTAGGAGATTTCGATTAAAAAAAAAAATCCATTTTATCCTAAATAACTTGGTGAATTTGTTGAACCTTGGAAGGACAATCAAATAGAAAATTTGTTATTTGTTGTTCACAAAAAAAAACAAAAAACAAAACTATGTTGTTAATGTTGTTGTTTTCTCTCATAGCCTGTAAATATACCAGTGATAATGTTTAAATCCACCTTTCTGAAGAAAATCTGAAGAAAATCCAGAGAAGATAAAGACTATATTAAAAGTGTCTTACCTGCCGAGACCAGCGCAGCAGCATAAAGGAAAGAAAAGAGAGAGAACAACAATTAAAAGTGAAGTCAAAACAGATTTTAAGCTTGAAATAAATATTGATTTTGCATCAGGGTGAAACGAGCACGTTTGCTCGGCCCGCAAACACTCTTTAATGACGGCTTCTGGGAGAAAATATTAAAAACAACCTGTTCACTGAACAACAAGGCAAATAAATAAACGCTGTGACTGGCATGTGTACAATAATGATTTATTTGATTTATTCCTCGTTCTCTGAAGGTGAATCATCGTTCTCAGCATGAAAGAAAAACATGCAGCAGTTGTGGAAATAAATGCAAAAGAACGGCGATGGAATGGTATTTTTTTCTATAATTACAGGCTGTAATTATGTGACATATGAATAAGGATGTGCTGCTGCTGATGGTTCGGGACTGAAGTATTTTCACAGTAACATTTGTTCTGTATGTGTGGAAATATTCTGAATATTATTCTGAATTTATAATAAAATATGGAAAAAGCTGTAATACATTTACACAGTAAGTTAAAATATAGTATCTCTATATACTACTAAATCTACTACTACTTTTACTACTGGTAATAATAATAATAATAATAATAATAATAATAATAATAAAACAGTAACAAATTAAACAACAATAACACATAAATTAACAAACAAATAACAGTAAGAACAACAAAAATAGTAACAATAGCAACAACAACAGTAAATATATTATTATTATTATTATTATTATTATTATTATTATTATTATTATTATGATTATCTGTAGTAGTATTTATTAGTATTTATTTGTTTAGTTTGTTTAACTCCATCCATATAAACTCCACATATTCCCCTTAAACATTTCAGTTCCTCTGAATGTCCTGCGAGATCACATCGTTAAACATCTCTTTATCTTTCTCTTATCCACACTTTTCTACTTTTACAATTTTTTTTCCTTCCTGTAAAAAATGTTCATAACAGATTTATGTAGATTTATGTAAAGACGTCCCAAAGCTCAGCGATAATTTTTTTTTTTTTTTGTAAATCCACCTGCGCAGCATGTAGTCGTCTTTTATTGTACAACATGTCTATTTTTTTATTTCATAACTGCATCAATCTCTCCATGTCTTTCTTGTCGTTCTGTGCACATGGTTGATGATCAGCAGCCCTTGGCCTGTGGGACTCTATAAATCACGCTGGATTTACTCAGCACCATTAAAAATATCGCTGCTTCACATTCCATATCACAACACAATGTCTGCTTTGCCGAGAGGGATGTATGGAGTGATGAAAAACGACAGCGGTGCCCTGCTTTCTGCCCATAAATCATTCAGTATCCAGAGTTCGGATGGAAAGTGAAAGCCAAAATGGAGCCATAGGAGGTAGTGGAGCAGTGCATTGTGGGTTGCGTAACTTTTTTTCAGTCCTAAATGAAGAGCGAGTTGCCATGGCTGAGTCAGCAGCAGCCTGAAATGTGTTTCGATTGAAATATTTGTGATGCGTTCAGCGATTCTTGGTGTATTTTTTGTTATTCCAGTGAGAAGTTAGCAGTTTTTTTTGTGTTAGCCTGACTTCACATCATTATTGCTAGCGCAGATACAATGGTGTCTAAAATAGGAGAAAAAATTTAGCAATCTGAAACAGGTCTGGTTTAGCTTTTAAAACTAACTTCCAAATCTTTTTTTTTCTCACTAGCACCTCTTTAGCGATGTTTTATTAACGTCTCATTAATGAGAAATTCAACATAGAGTGGTAGAGGAGAAGTTGGAGCAAACGTTGGACTCAAAGTCCCAGAATGCAGTGCAACTATAAGATGCAGAAACTCAGCTCGGCTTGGCAGCGATGTACGAGATGACGCGTGCGATGCCGTTGACGGTGGTATTAGCTAAATTAGGAAAGTTAAAGCTTTGGAAGCTGATGTGTTTGAGGAGGTTAGAGAGCTGGACAGAGTAAAACACTAAAGCGCTGCTGCATCGCTCTCTTTAGGTAGAGATGAAACGAGGGCTAAATCCCACCACGTAGACAAACAGCATTGTGGGTAATATAGGAAATGAAGGAAGTGAAAAGAGATGCAGAATTTCATTACAAAATAAATCACATGTTAATTTACTTGGCTTTGAATTCTCTCTGTGAACTCTAACATCCCCATAAAAACATAAAATCCCACTTAGCGTAGCACACGTGTCTTCCAACACTAAAAATAAACACTGCTAAATCATTTTCAAGTGTTGTGCGTATATTTCCAGTGTTACATTTCGACCTTTGAATAAATGTTGGCATCGGGACACTAAACAAATAATGGAAATGAAAAAGTGATCAAATAAAGTCCCTGAGTGTTTCTCATCAGCGGTGAGTAACCTCACGTCTAAAGCACGGAAAAAAAGCCACGAGGCAAAACCTCTTCTCTGCTTTTTAAATGAAAAATGATTTATTTCGTTTCTTCATCGCTCCCTCGCCAGCTCCACTGTGACAGCCTTTTTAAACGTTTTTCTGGATGAAAAAAGCGAAACAGCGTTTAATCGTTTCTACATTTTATATTCATGTGTTATGGAGTTTGTCAGGAAGCCTCGAGTCGTATATACTGTACATGTGTGTGTGTGTGTGTGTGTGTGTGTGATAAGGCTGTTGAAAGTGTCTCTCAAAACACTTTTTATCTTATAAACACATTAATTCTATAGTTATTTCTAACACTGATGATGTCATTCATGTCTCAGTGACAGATTTACAGGGACATGGATGGAGCAACTCTTGATAAAGTGGGCGGAGCTTGGGAATTTAAATCCCACCCTAAACCATTTTTTATATCAAGATTTAGGATATTTATATATGAAGAGTTAGAGTGTTATAGTTTTTAGCAATGAAACTGAATTACTGACTTGAATCACTACACACTGTATATGTACTAATAATTATCATCTATAAAATCTAGCAAATCTGTGATTTTTTTTTTTTTCGACATATCCCAGGCAAAAGTAAGGCTGTTTACTATGCTTCATACCTGTGGGGAAGATTCCATGCCAGATAGACAAGCAATCACACCTGGAGGTAGATGTGAGGTACACATACAGTATGACCATATTGCTTTTTATTTGTGACATTAGGGCAACATGCCACACTGAAAAGCAAAACCTTTATTGTGCTGCTCTTACATCACTTGATCTCTTCAATAAAAAAAGAAAAAAAAAATCAGTTTTTTTAAGAATTTAAAGTGATTGAAATTGTTTGGTGCTATTACATTTGTAAACACTTTGGTCCTGTAAATATTTTTATATATCATATTAATGTTTTTTTTATTTTATTATTATTTATTTGGAAAAAATTCCAAAAAGGTGCAGGTTCAGTGCAGTAGGAATGAATGAACAATGAGCCAATAAGAAACTATAAATGATGCTTTCAGGCCTGCTTTACTTCCTCCGATGACAGCCACGCCCCCGAGTATGGCTTAGCACTCTGATTAGACAGTGATTGCATTTCAGTGTGGCATGACTGCAACACATTGATGAAAGTGAGGTGCAATGCAACAGCGTCAGTGTTTTTGCTTGAATATGGTTCAGTGGTTAGCATTTCCACCTCAGCGCTCCAGGGTTTGATCCTGAGCTTGGGTTACTGTGTGTGTGAAGATTCTCATGTTCTTCCTGTGGCCACTTGGCTTTCCTCTGGGTTCTCTGGTTTCCTCCCAACTCCCAAAACATGCTGGTTGATGGACTGGTGACTCTAGGGGTAAATGAGTTCCTGCCACCCAGGATATATTTCCACCTCACACCCAGTGCTCCCTGTATAGACTCCAGACCCACCACAAGCCTGAACAGGATACAGCACTTACTGAAGATGAATGAATGAATATATTTTCTTGATATAATTAGCACTGCACTCTGTAGATGCTACCAGTCAAGCCATAGCAACCAACATATACCATTAAGGTCAAAAATGATCATTTGTGAAGGCAGGGTAAACTCTCCATTACTGAAGGACTCGAGAACTCTACTGCACTGTAGTTGGTTGGCCAAGGAAGTTCTTCAAAGAAAAAAAAAAAATCAAGGAAATGTTTGACGTAATGAAGGTCTGGACACGACAGGTGTTAATTACTTCTAAAGCGTTTGGGACCGAGGGCTGGGCCATGCTAATCAAAGAGCATGGATGTTAATTACTGATCTTCTTTTGACAAGAGATGCCAAGACACAGAGGATCCTCCATGTTGCAGATGATTCTGAAACTGTGTGAGTAGGCGCTGAGGCTCAGCTGGGGGTTGCTGATGATTGGCAGTTTATGGGCACGTTGGGCTTCTTGGGAATTTACGGTGGCACCTCTTCAATTCTGAGTCGGAGATCCGCAAAGGAGTTGATGATTGGTCGCGTTCCATTGTGAGGCCTTCGGTCTGGTAATTAGTGGGTAATCAGAACTAATTACACCTCTCATTTCTGCTAAGGTCATCCGACTTGAAGCGAAGCCTCGTGGCAGAGATAAGCAAGCCAAGATTTCTGCTGAGATGAGACGGAGCAAAGCTCTAGAGGAACACCAGCAGGTGCCTCAGGCTTCCTGACTCTCTGCATCCACCAGTCTTCCAAATAAGTGATAAAAAAAGCGCCCCGCTGTGCACCCAAGCCTGTCGGCCATGAGAGAAAATACTGGTCAGGAGAGAGACATTAGAGGCTGTGTGAGATATGGCAATTTCCTGTGATGCAGAGCAATCTGTTCTGTCTCTTTCACTCTCCAGTTTGCCATGGCTACGTGTCACACTGCTCCATCGTTCTACTGGTGGAACTCCATCAGAAGAGATGTCTCATGCCTATTGATTGGTGATGGAACAGCGAAAAATATTTCACTTACTTCTAGGAAATAAAGCATCAACTGTCATCAGGACACACTCAGCTAGCTTACATTATACTACTCAACTAGCACGCTGTGATGATACACTCTGTGGCAAAATAACGCTGGAAAAGACTCAATCAGATCTTCTGACATCATCAATTTATTTATTTAACCTACGAGGGATTTTAATGTCGTGATATGCACAACCTGATATCACACAAAATTCCAAGGAATACCAGAAAGTGAAACATAAATTTTTTTGGGGGTTTTCCAACACACGTCAGCTGTCAGACAGAGATAGTTTCTCAGTTTTGATGTCAAGTTGATGTTTTTGTTATGACACTTCCTGGGCTGATGTACTGTACGTTAAAACATCACAACAACTGACGTTGTCAGAGCGACATAACGGTGATGATGTGACGTGTCAAATATGAACCCTTCATTTTCAGATGTGGAGGTTTTAATAAAAATCTTATAAACAATGAACCGAAAGTTGTTTTACACAGAGACAAAAACGTATATGTAAGGAATAGAACACTCTTCGTCATTCTGTAACAGGAAAATAATCAATGACAGGATGCTGTGGTGAAGCGGAGTCACAGATATCACACCAAAGCTGATTATTTTCCTATAACAGCACATCCCCAAGTGTTTTATTTCTCTTATAACACAGCAATTTGCCAGCTATTATTTTTTTTTAATTTATTAACACTGCACTGTTGAGTTCTGCATTCTGATTGGTCAGAAGGTGTTGATTAGTTTTCTATAACAGCAGCTCTCACAGTAGCGCAGGTTTATATCAATGTGCTTGTTCTAATATGTTATTGTTTCTATAGTAACAGCTCATTCACAGCTCATGTATAGCACATGCTCCACATAAACAAATTAAAAAATGTGTGTATGGTGACGTTTTCTGTGAGGAGACGTTTATTTAATGTTAATGGAAGGAGTCCCTAGTGTCAGCGCTTTGTAACAGTCAGAGGTAAAGCTCTTTAAGATTTCTGACATCTTCAGGACAGAGGAGTTTATCACAACATTGAATGCAGCTATAAACAGATAAAAAGTATGATTCAGTCTTTATTTATTAAAAATTGTAATTGTTGGCAAATTGCTGTGGTATAAGAGGAATAAAACACTTTGTGATGTGCTGTTGTAGGAAAATAATCAGCTTTGGGTTGGTAACAGTGACTTTGTTTTATCACATCACGCTGTTGATGATTTTTTTCCTATAACAGCACACACACATAGTGTTGTACTGCTTACTCTTCATCATCAGGTAAAGGTTTTAGTGTCGGAGTGAATTGAGACAGCTCTTTAAATATGGAACTGCACCCACATCCTACATGTGCCAGAGAAATTCCTCGAAAATGTCTTCCATGCCACCTGAAAAGAAGCGGCATTCTTCCTTGGTGGTGGCTTTTAATGCTCAGTGTGTCATTTACCTGTCAACCGAGCTCAAAACACGGTGCTACAATAGAGATTACGCCGAGGAAGCTCTGAAAACTTTCAATCAAAGGCCTATGCTGTCAAATACTCGGGCTTGTGTGCAAATCTCAGATGGAGATCTGTGTCAGTCTTCCGTTCCTCCGCTACATTCACAGAAACAGGAAAAGGGGAGCACGGATCCTCGGATCTCATTTCAGTCATGAACTCGGTGCGGGGATTAGCGCTGCAGATTATAAACACAAACCTCTATTTCAGGCTTTTAAGCAAGATCGAGATCAGCCCAGATATCCTCGGCTAAGATCATAAGCCATGGCGTTTCAGTGAGTACACAAATCAGCAAAGTCATGAGTCAGAGTCCCGTAAACAAATCCGTCATGATAAGCTTCCATTTACACTGCTAATCCCAGCTCGGAGGATATTCAGATTGATTTAAGCTACCGGTAAAAAAATATAAAGTCTGCAAAAGGATAGTAGAGTTTCACATTGAGGGAAAGTGTAAAAATGTGATTGTTGAAGATTTCTGTAACGCTGAGCTTTACCTTCTCAAGCGTCCAGTAGGCTAGGTATTAAGCAAAGCTAGGAACGTTATCGAATCGGACATCTCAGAGGAGCTGAATTTCCTTGAGCTGATTGGATTAAATTAAATTCAAGGCATCAGAATTTCCCCCCAAAAATACTCTAACCTTAAAATAATAAAACAACGAACCCTTTTCACAGTGAAGACTGTTTATTACTGCTGAAGTAAGGAATTAAACACCGCGTGTTGTGCTGTTATAGGAAAATAATCACCGACAGGGTGGTGTGATGAAGCAGAGCTACTGTTACCACATCAACGTTGATTATTTTCCTATAAAAGCACATCCTGAAGTGTTTTAATCCTCTTATACCACAGCAATTGGCTAACAATTACAATCTTTTATTTATTAACAAATGAGAAATCATACTTTTTATCCATTTATTGTTACATTTAATGTTAAAGAAGTTAGTTCCTGTTCTCACTTTTCTAATCCTTTCTCCACCCCTGTTGTGTCACCTGTTCTGAGTCTGCTTCATGATTAGTTTGCCTTCTTGTGTCCTTTCTGTGTCATTGTTCTTCGCGAAGCCTTGCCAACTGTATTCATGCATTACTGTGTGTTCCAGATTCCGGGTTAATATTCCGTGTTTAGAGTCGAACCTGTGTTATCGTGTATGATTACAGACATGCCTATCACAACCCTCTCTACCTAAGCTTCTTGGGTTGCCCAAAATACGCAAAATACGCAGCTTGTCATGTTACAGAGAAACCTCAAAGCGTAAACTCCTCTGTACTGAAGATGTCAGAAAACTTAAAATTACAGCTTTGCCTCTGACTGTTACAAAGCGCTGACACTGGAGACTCCTTCCATGTTAAATGTTAAATAAACATCTCCTTACAGAAAACTTCACCGCATTTATGTGGAGCGTCTGGCGTACAAGTCCCTGTGAATGAGCTGTTACTATAGAAACGGTATACAAACCTGTGATTTCAGAGCCAGTGTTATAGGATGTGAATCAACACCTTCTGACCAATCAGAATCCAGAATTCAACAGCACTGTGGTGTAAACAGTGTTATTGCATATAGTATGTTTATTGTGTATACTTCTACATGATAATGTTATTAATATGGACACATGGACCAACTCTTGATTGACTGTTCGTATGTAAATGTAAACTCCATCACAGCCTGAGTGATGTGTTTGGCCCTTGAGCGAGGCAGTTAACTCTCGACTGCTCGACTGCGTGCGTGGATTGTTCGCCGCTTCAGATAAACTGTCTGTCGAATGAATAAATGTAAACTAGTATGGATGTTCTGCCTGAATGACAATTACGCCCTCCAACAATCTGCCTCCATTTATAGCAGCATAAATTGTCTTTTTTTCTAAGGCTTGTTTATAATTGGAATTTATTTTGTGCTTCATTTTTAGAGGCTGCATCCATCTCTCTGTCTCTCTGTAAGTATTTATGCAGAAGAGAGCTCCCTCGAGGCCACAGTTTCACATTACTTTGGCATTATTATTATTTTTTTTTAAAAAAGGACAGATTAACTTGTCTATAAAATACGAATACAATTTAGACCTAAACTGTGCCATTACAAGCCTTGAAACCTTCTCTCTCTCTCTCTCTCTCTCTGTCTCTCTTTTCATCTCTCCATCTTGTTTACCACTCACACACTCACAGCGAAAGAGCAGTTAATGTCCTGCTGCAATCAGTGTTTTTTTTTTCTTTTTTTAGTTTTGATGAGCGAGCTGGTGGAAATGCCCTGCAGATGATTGAGCTGTGTTTCCGTACTCTGAATAATCAGGCTACTAATGCACTAAACTGTAAAAGCTGTAAAAACTACTGACCCCTGCAGAGACTGAAAGAGAGAGAGAGAGAGAGAGAGAGGGAGATTGATTGATACAAGTTTAATGTGTCACGCAAACAATCAACCCAAACACACACTGATTGAGCCTAGTAAACTGCACAAAAAAGAATCTACATCTCACTCACATAAATAAATAAATAAAGAAAGAAATAAATAGCTCTTTTTTCTAAAGAAAAAAAAAAACCTGACCAGTACTGATTGACCTTGCTTCATGGAAATCAATACCATCTTTTAAAATGTAGAAATCAAGGCTGACCTCCGAAAGAAACAAAAGAAAACTAAAAAGAAGGAAAAAAAAGAATAATGAAAAATGGTTTGACACTGAGTGCAGATCATACGGGAAAGAAGAAAAAAAGAACCAGAAGATCAAGAACAAGAGCTAGTGTCAAGCTCGAAAGCATGACACACACCGAGTTCATACAAGAAACAAAAAAAACAAAAACAAATAAATAACAAGAGAAAATCACGTAAAGAAAAAAAAAAGAGGAAAATCAATAAATTCTACAACATTATCAGACAGAAAGTAAAATCATTTACTGCACTATTACGAATATTAAACAATCCAGGAAAAAAAAATCAAAATTCTTTAAAATCATAAACAGTGTATGGATTTTTCTGGAAATTATTAAAAAAAGGAAGGTGAGCTTCAGACAGCGCTGCGTGAGTTTTCCAACTTCGTCCTCGTCCAGAGCTCAGGCTGTTTTTCTGACTTTGGAGCTATCTATCTATCTATCTATCTATCTATCTATCTATCTATCTATCATTACATTCTTTCTTTCATTACATTCTTTCTCCTCCTTTCTTTATCCTATTCTCTTTTTGTATTTCTTTTTTATTTTGCATTTCTCACTTTCTTATTCTATATTTCCTCCTCTTTTACTTTTTTCTTTTCCCCAGCTCTTTTTCCTCTTTATTTATTTATTCTTTATTCTTTCTTCCTCTATTCTCTTTTTAATTCTTACATTTCTTGCATTATATTTTTATCCCCTTTCTATTTCTTTCTTTCTTTCTTTCTTTCTGTGTGTGTGTGTGTGTGTGTGTGTGTGTGTGTGTGTGTGTGTTTGTGTGCTTCAGGAAATGCAGATGTAGCTGTTTAACCTCATCTTAAAATGAATTAAATTGAGGTTGACAGAGAAAGTGAGATACAGAGAGAGAGATAAAGATGCAAAGACCATCAAATCCATGATGTTCTTTCATTCAATCATAACAATAACATCTGCTTTCTATTCAGAATGATAAATCACAACTTACTAACTCTTCTTTCACTGTGGCTGAAAAAGTGGTTAAAACCCAGAACCTCAGAAAGAGTAAGAGTAAAAAAAGGACCATGGGAGAAGAGAATATTAACAAAGAAGACGAGTTTAAAAAAGAAGTTAAAAAGGGAAGAAGAGGAAAGAGGGAGGTGTGATGTGTTATCAGAGGAGTGAGTACTCTATAAGACACACGACTGCATGAGTTTAGAACTCATCCTCTCAATGAAAGGCTTTGTGTTCTCTAAAGGAACATGCTCTCGCAGCTCGCTTAGCTTTAACTTAATCACAGTGGTTCAGGATAAACACTGAAACCCGCCCACTTATTTATTTAAACTTGAACATTGCCTCCGCCATGGAGAATTGCAATATTACACAACCGCTTGTGTAAGAGAACCAAAAAAAAAGTTTTAACTTCCTTTGTTCTGAACATAAGGTTAGAGAAAAGATTGAGCTTTTTTACACCACAGGCAGAAATGGTGATCGTGCTTCCACTTGTCAATTTTCAGGTATTTTCAAACTTCTGAAATATTTAAAAAGACTTAAATCATAATAAAAAAACTTAAAAGTTCTGTTGTCATGTACAAACTTAAAAAAAAATACTACAGCGCATTATAAGATGAGCTCAAACAGCACCTCACACACATCAAACTTTAGGCATGAAAAAAGTCTGACTCCAAGGTGACAGGCAAGAGCGGGCAACCAATCAGGGGACAGAGTGAGAGACAAAAAGTGTTTGTGTAGTTTTTTTTTCTGCTTTTCTTGCTTTTTCCTGCTTTTTTGTATTTATATTTTGTATTGCTAACTTTCTTTCTCATTCTATCTATTTTTGTCTCCTTTACTTTTTCTTTTCTTCCCCAGTCTCTTTTTCTCTTTATTTTTCTTCATTTGTTTCTTTTCTTTTCTTTTCTTTTCTCTAGAAAGGGTTCTTTATCATTTTCTCATCCTTTTTCACTTTTGGACCTTAAATTCTCTTTGAATGTGTGAAGTTGGTTCTAATAACATTTTTCTACCAGAATTCCAAAATTCATACATTAATCGTATAATCCAAAGCTTTAAATATTCATAAATATTCATATTCTCTTGGTTACTTATGTTTATCAGCTTTCTATGGAATTAAATCAGACTCAGAGGCAGCAGAACCTGAATCTGAATTTGTAATGCTTTGTGGGAAAAAATGTCTAAATTTGTAATGATTTTTTAAATCAATTTTTGTTATATTTTTATTTTTATAAAAATTTATTTTAAAGTATTTTATATTTTTTTTTCGGTTACAAATATTCAGGTAATAAAAATTCATGTTAAAATTTTAAAACAGTTGGAAATTCAGGTTAAAAAAAATTCATACAGATGAAAATATTTTAACCTAAAATGTTCAAAAACAAATTTGCACTTTAAAAAAAGTCATTTTTTCTTCTGATTTTCTGATTTACAGGTCTTTTACATGGTTTTGACGTTAATTGACATTTTTATTTTTAAAATATGCATTTGAGAACAATAAATAAATAAAAATCATGGAGATTAAATTGTATTTGTTGAAAAATCACCTCTAGAAGAGATTTAACACCTGATTTGCATATCCCAATTCATTTTTTAGAAAATAATACACCACATTGCTGTATTGATGTGCACGTTACACAGGCTGAGTTTCTTTCTTCTAGTTCATCTGATTAAAAATAAAAGAAGATTAAGTCTTAGAGTGTGTGATAGCTAACCAAAGAGACAGATAGCAGGGAAGCTCGTCTTCAGAGTGAGGGACTGGGATACGGTTTCACAGTTCCCTGCATCACATTTGCCGCTAGAAAGGGATCAGATCTGTCTAACAGCAATATGTAAATATAGATATCCTGACAAACTGATCAGGAATTTCTGCTGTGAGGATATGATGCAAGCGTGAAGCAATGCTCACTGAGACCAGTTCTGATGAAACGGCTCATAAATGCATGAAAAGAATGAGAGAAGGAACTGTCTTTGCTCTGTGTGGAAGTCTGAGACTGATTCATCTCCTCATGACTGATGCCAAGCCTTTATTCAGACCATCAGACGGCTGCCATATTTTCAAATTTTACAAATTTTAGACACTGGGTGTATTTCAAGTCATAATAAATGCCTTACATCAATGGAAAGAAGTCGTCTTGCTGGCCGATTCTTTTTGTGTTGTGGTTCATGTGCTGTTAGAGTCATTCCATTAGAAATTTGGATGCAAAAATGTGAGAACGCTTCTGGAATTCTGAGAAACTGGAAAGCCATGCTTCCTCTTAAGACTCTTGCGTAGGAGTTGTTGAATAGTCGGGAGAAGACAGGGACGTGGCTGGTACTGAAACTTCATCACTAGTAGGAATTTATCGGAAGTTAACTCGTAGCATCGGGTGTGATCTTTTTCCCAAACTTAAGTTAAAAAAGTAATTCTTTAGTATCTATGTTTTGCGGCTTCATTAAAATGCATTTACTTCCTGTCTCATGATTTTCTTCTCTGCTGCTCCACCTCTGACCTGACCATGAGCCTTGATCATAGGTCACCACCTCTTTCTCTTTATTAATATCATTTTCTTGTTAGTAGTCTTTACTGTGTATAAACTGTGAGATGTTTTGGGATGTTTTCCTACTTTTACACATTCTACACATTTGACCAAACTAAGCCTATTTATGATTCATGGTTGGCATCTGATCTCATGTGTTTGGAGTTTGTTCAATTTCACATAAATGAAATTGTAAGTGCAGCATCGTAGAGTAGTGCGTAGCATTCCTACCTCACAGCTCCAGGGTTCCCGCTTTCGATCCTGAGCTCAGGATTCAAAGTTTAAAATGTTTACCCTGTGTTCATGTGGGTTTCCTCTGGGTTCTTCAGTGTCACTGTGACTCTGATCAGGATGTTCTTAAAAAAATATACATAACCCTTAAAGGTTCTTCAGCTGCCCCTCTTGCCTTGTTTTCCTATCAGAAGGTGTCCAAGTAGAGCCCTTTTTTGGAAGTTAAGAAACATTAATTATCCAAGGATCCGTTAATTAGCCCTGTGAATGGTTCCGAATGTGTGTTAACCCATAAATTAGTAGCTTCCTAGATCTGATCTGTCTAAATCTGGACAGGATTCATGTTTTTTTATGACTTGTACTAAATGGAACAAAACTCCTCCATATGATATCCGGGTTCCATTGTCTGATCCGATCCTATGGATTATGATTAATATGATTGGCAGGAAGACCTCAATAAAAAGATTTCTATCTCTGGAATCTTGATTGCTCCAACTGAGAACCAGTTCCTGCGAGTAACCACAATAAGAAATCTGCAATAAGCAGATCCATTCAGTCTTTCATGAAACAGAAAACATCCGATTTGCCTCTAATTTCCATCTGAATGATGAACTCATTCCTGAGAGCTGGGGAATGGGGAATGCTGAGATCTGACTGCAACGCTAATCAATCGGTTAAACCGCAGAGATGCTCTGAAACAAAAAGCGTGTAACCTCAGACCGAAGTGAGCTTTTTTATTCCCAGCAGCTCTTTTTTTGCTGCCTAATGAAGCCAATTAGCTTTTCAGCTCAGAGTGCTGGAGCACCTCTTACTTGTGCTCTCACTCCTCTAATGGCCCACGAGGTCTCAGAGGAGTGTGTTTACCTGCTGCAGTGCTTGTGTTCAGGATGTTCTACTGATGTTTCACCTCCACCGGCTGCTCGGCTCATTCTCTTGCCATTTATAAATACCTCAAACTCTCAAACTTGCTTTTTTGTTCTGTTATTAGCAAAGTTCTGCCATGTTGACCCTGGCCAGTTGTGCAGATTTTATAGTCCAATATCTGTGAAATAAATGACCCAGTATGAAAATCCACAAGGAAATCCACAACCACATCACAGAATTCACTCATTCTAATGTGTACAGATTTATCGTCATCTCAGTGATGTTTAATTGATGTAAACCAAAACCCATCTTTAGTAATCCACTTGGTGGGATTGGAAATAAGAGATGGAAGGAATGGAATGCCACTAACATGGTTTAGATTTATAAATATCAGTATTTCTCCCCATTTTCTCTCAGTTTGGTCATTGATCAATTCCCACCCAGTGGGCAGTTTTCCCCTAACAGCTACCTACTGGGGAGGGTGAAGTCTAGTGCATGCTCCTCCAAGACACAGCTGATCAAGTTACATAAAAGGGTAGCATAACACACTCAGAGGATAGCGCTATCTGCCTTCTTCCACATACATGAGCTCACAAACGCCCACGATTGGCTAGCATAACTGTGATTGATGGCACAGCCAACATTGCTTTCTTGGACTCCCAGCCATTGATGGTTGTGGCATTGTCAGGTTTTGAATTTGCAATGCCCCAGTGATATGGTGAACGCATTTCTCTTGTGCCACTCAGTCATTCTTAACACTTATTTTTCTCATTGTTTCTTTCAGAGACAAAATGACCTAACTTGATTTAATGCAAAATCTGTCATAATTCCAGCCTAGCAAGGGCAATGAGGCTGAAATGTGTGTATTTTCATACAAATGTGGTTCTAGGTAAAGGTACAAACCCTGACCCAAACCTTGGTCACGTTTCATATGAAATCATTCAAATGATTATACTGGCCTTGATTGGTTTTTATTTATTTCCATCTTTATGAAAAGAAATTGAACTACAGTATGTTTGGTCTGTCTTACACACTGTGTAAATTCCTATTCGAATGTTGTCTGAATTCCTTCAACAGCAAGGAAAGTCCAGGCTATCAGGCTACATAAATCCCCTTCACATCCATGAGGAGTTTAGTGAATTCCAGTGCTTTGCTCGAGGCATATCAGTAGATCCAGACACATCAGAGCGGTGTGTTGCCCCAATGCACAGATCACCACAAGATTCCCAAATGGACTTGCAGCAAGAAAGCTCGGAAACCCAACACAGCCTCAGAAATGCAATTTCTTCAGAATTTATATGAGCCAAGTGTTATTTAGAGTAACTTGTGGTGTTAAGACTGTTGTTATGACCTTTCTTATGGCTTCATTCTTATAAAATCCAGCTATTATATCCTTCTCTTCTTCTGTAAATTGAGTCTTTTGTTCCTCGATTTGACCTCTCTGCTGGCGTGCCCTTGGGAAAGACACTTGCCCTATGTTGCCAAAGGCATTAGTACTGCAGTTCTATGCATCATTAATCACCAAAATGAAAATTCCATTGGAAAATGGATCAACATGGATCAAATGGACACCTGAGTCCAGACTGAAGCCACAAATGCCACGCCTTCCTCTTCTACTATAACAATAAAATAAACAATAAAAATCAGACAATATTATAGTATGAGAAAATGCCCACTGTTGTTTTTAGCTCTGAATCAATAATTCAGACATCAATATCTTGGATATGGCTCCAGCTCGATGACAATGCTGTCCTGACTAGTCAGGGTTTTGGAGGCAAAATGGTAGCACATTTTTCTAAATAGTTTTATGATATTCTCAGATATCTTGTTGTTAGATTGTCTTTTCTCTGAGTAATCCTGTCAAGTTTATTAGGAGCAGGAGATCAATATGAATTCTGTCAATTAGGAATCTGTAATGGGAATGAGTTCGGTTCAGTAGGAATCTGTAATGGGAATGAATTCTGTGAATTCAGTTCATTAGGAATCTGTAATCGGAATGAACATATTTCATTAGGAATCTGAAATCTGAATGAAATTGTTTAATTAGGAGTCTGTTATCAGATTGAGTTCAGTTCATTGGGAATGTGTAATGGGAATGAATTTGGTTCATTAGGAATCTGTGATCAGAATGGATTCAGATTTGTGAAAATGTGAACACAGCCACTGTGTGAGTGTTGGATTTGACATGGCATGTTGAGAAGACAGCTCGTGCTCGGCTGTTTCAGGCGTCTTCTTTAATCTATCATCAATTTGTCACTACTTACATCTTATTAGTCTGTCTCTTTCTGAGTTTGTAGATAAAGTACACACAGACCAGCAACACAGCTACTCAGAGACAGCGAGCAGATATCGGCGTATTATTATTACATTTCATGGCAGGTATGATGTTCAGCTCTGGCTCTGAATCCAGCTCCGAGTTCTGCCTCCAGCGTTTACGAGTTTCAAGGCCAAACTGGCAATGTGAGAGAAAATAGAAAAGGAGGCAGAGAGAGAGAGAGAGAGAGAGAGAATTATGCAGTCCTAGAGAAGAAAGACAGATTGGGAGGAAAACAAAATCAGACAGCGAGCAACAGACAGGGTCTGAGAGTTCCAGAGAGGTCCAGTTCCAGGTTTATTTATATAACAGCAATCCATCTAATATTGACACTTGAGTTTGACGCTGAGAAATAGAAGATGTAGCACTCGTAACCCGAAATGTTGTGCTATAAATAAACAGACTTAAAGGAAAATTCCACTGGCTTTAATGCTTTAGTCAGTCCAGCTCACTCTCCTCCGCTTCTACACACTCTCCTTCCAAAGCTTCAACTTACACACATATAATCTGATGTCATGTTCGTGTATTTTCTTGTATTTTCTTATCTGATCCATTTTGTGATCTCTGACCTGTTTTCCAGCTAGATAACTAGCTAACAAGCTAAATTATAGCCATGTACAGAGCTGACAACATTGCTAATATGAAAATAAAGAAAATCCAAATAGCAGATGGACAGAAAAAAAACAGAATTTTTCAACTACACACAAATTCTTTTTCTTTCTTTCTTTCTTTCTTTCTTTCTTTCTCTTTCTTTCTTTCTTTTTGCCTTGCTATCTTTTTCACACGCACACACACACAGCTTAAAGAATTCGATTTTTAAATCTTAAAGTTACTTAGTCTCATGTGATGTCAGTAATAGTTTCCTTTACACTAATACATTTCTCACACTCAAAAAAGAAAGAAAGAATGGGGATAGAAAAGGAAAAGAGGCGGCAGGAAGAAGTGATAAGAGCGCTGAGAGACGAGGCCTGTTTTCCAGCTGCCTCATGAAAGAGGACAAAGAAGAACAATCAGTGCGAGACTGTGACATTGTCTCCCAAAACCTGCCGACGTTACAGCAATCGATGTGATCATTTTAGCGAGAGATGTGTTCTTTTTTTGCAGAAAAATTGTAGAGATAGAGAGAGGAGAGAGAGTGAGAGCAGAGAGAGAGAGCGAGAACAGAGCAGAGAGAGCGAGAGAGAAGGAAGAGAGTGAGAAAAAGAGAGCAGAGAGAGAGCGAGAGCACGGAGAGAGCAAGAGCAGAGAAGCAGAATGTCTAGCACTATCACTAATGAGGAACTGCTGGTAATTCCTGAGCTACGCTGCCTAGCCGAGCTCCTGTCATTAACATCGTCTGCAGGTAAATAAATGTCCCAGTGACCGGCCGTGTCATCACACAGCGTGATTACTTACACCTCTGGAGCACAGAGGTGTGATGAGCGAGCTGTCCCTCAGTACAGGATCTCTAGAATTAGAGTTATTATTAACCAGGAGATAAAACACACCGTGCTCACTGGTTCCCTCTTCCACTCCTCACTGTTCTACTGCTCACTGTTCCACTCCTCACTGTTCCACTGTTTCACTGTTCCACTGTTTCACTCCTCACTGTTCCACTGCTCACTGTTCCACTGTTTCACTCCTCACTGTTCCACTCCTCACTGTTCTACTGCTCACTGTTCCACTCCTCACTGTTCCACTGTTTCACTGTTCCACTGTTTCACTCCTCACTGTTTCACTCCTCACTGTTCCACTGTTTCACTGTTCCACTGTTTCACTCCTCACTGTTCCACTGTTTCACTCCTCACTGTTCCACTGCTCACTGTTCCACTGTTTCACTCCTCACTGTTCCACTCCTCACTGTTCCACTGTTCCACTCCTCACTGTTCCACTACTCACTGTTCCACTGTTCCACTCCTCACTGTTCCACTCCTCACTGTTCCACTGTTCCACTCCTCACTGTTCCACTGTTTCACTGCTCACTGTTTCACTCCTCACTGTTCCACTGTTTCACTCCTCGCTGTTTCACTGATCACTGTTTCACTCCTCACTGTTCCACTGTTCCACTCCTCACTGTTCCACTGTTTCACTGTTTCACTCCTCACTGTTTCACTGTTTCCCTGTTCCACTCCTCACTGTTCCACTCCTCACTGTTCCACTGTTTCACTGTTTCACTCCTCACTGTTTCACTGTTTCCCTGTTCCACTCCTCACTGTTCCACTCCTCACTGTTTCACTGCTCACTGTTTCACTGCTCACTGTTTCACTGCTCACTGTTCCACTGTTTCACTGTTTCACTGTTTCACTCCTCACTGTTTCACTCCTCACTGTTCCACTGTTTCACTGTTTCCCTCCTCACTGTTTCCCTCCTCACTGTTCCACTCCTCCCCGTTCCACTGTTTCACTCTTTACTGTTCCACTCCTCACTGTTCCACTGTTCCACTCCTCACTGTTCCACTGTTTCACTCCTCACTGTTTCACTGTTTCACTCCTCACTGTTCCACTCCTCACTGTTCCACTGTTTCCCTGTTCCACTGTTTCACTGCTCACTGTTCTGCTGTTTCACTCCTCACTGTTCCACTCCTCACTGTTCCACTGTTTCCCTGTTTCACTGTTCCACTGCTCACTGTTCTGCTGTTTCACTCTTTACTGTTCAACTCCTCACTGTTCCACTGTTCCACTGTTCCACTCCTCACTGTTCCACTGTTTCCCTGTTCCACTGTTTCACTGTTCCACTGTTTCACTGTTCTGCTGTTTCACTCCTCACTGTTTCACTGCTCACTGTTCCACTGTTTCACTCTTTACTGTTCCACTGTTTCCCTGTTCCACTGTTTCACTCCTCACTGTTCCACTGTTTCACTGTTCCACTGTTTCACTGTTCCACTCCTCACTGTTCCACTGTTTCACTCCTCACTGTTCCACTCCTCACTGTTTCACTGCTCACTGTTTCACTGCTCACTGTTCCACTGTTTCACTCCTCACTGTTTCACTCCTCACTGTTCCACTCCTCACTGTTTCACTGTTTCACTGTTCCACTCCTCACTGTTCCACTGTTTCACTCTTTACTGTTCCACTCCTCACTGTTCCACTGTTTCACTCCTCACTGTTCCACTGTTTCCCTGTTCCACTGTTTCACTGTTCCACTGTTTCACTGTTCTGCTGTTTCACTCCTCACTGTTCCACTGTTCCACTCCTCACTGTTTCACTCCTCACTGTTCCACTCCTCACTGTTCCACTGTTCCACTCCTCACTGTTTCACTCCTCACTGTTCCACTCCTCACTGTTCCACTGTTCCACTCCTCACTGTTTCACTCCTCACTGTTTCACTCCTCACTGTTTCACTGCTCACTGTTCCACTGTTCCACTCCTCACTGTTTCACTGCTCACTGTTTCACTGTTCCACTGTTCCACTCCTCACTGTTTCACTCCTCACTGTTCCACTCTTCACTCTTCCACTGTTCCACTGTTGACTGTTCACTCAAACACTTCCTCTAAACTAGCGCTGCATGTTAGAACCACATTCAGAGAGTCGGAGGGACAAAATATAAACATCACTCAGTTACAACACAACATCTGCACTAATAATAAAAACCTAACAAGTCCATGTCAGCTTTCTTTCTTTCTTTCTTTCTTTCTTTCTTGTGTATGTCAAAGATGTCCAAATCAACGCTGAACATTTCGAGGCTGTGTTGACCACAGAGTGTTTATTTATGCTGAACACACTTAAAGTGACTGCCTTTCAGAGGAATCTTTAGGATTAAAGTGCATCTTCTTGAAAGTGAATGGATAAAATGGCAGTGTTGAAACATTTCATGCGCTGTACGTAATGCGTTACTGTCAGCGAGCTTCAGAAATGCAAATGCACCAACGGAAATTCTGCTGGATAAAAACGGATAAAACAGCAACTCTCTGTGCTACGTCGATGTGCCGTGTTTGAAGCTAGCAGTGGCAAATTTCCTCTTTAATAAAAGTGACACCTGCTGTTGCATGCTCTCTTTCCTGCTATTATTAAACAGTGGATAAAAGGCAAAACCTGCTCGCTGCTCCGTCAAGCAATTCTTTTAAATTAGCAATGGACGGGTAGCGCTGAGCCGTCTTCCATTTGCACATTTCTCTCATTTTTATATCCACACACCTCTCTCTCTCTCTCTCTGCAATAAAACAGTTATTTAAATTAGTGTGCCGTATCTAAAAGGCAGGAAAGTTGCTGGCAGAGTCGACTTCTGTGAGATAGAAGTTTGCCGCGTACGTGATGAGCATGTTAATGCTAATACTAATGTTAATGTTAATGCTCTTATTCACCTCCTTTACATGACATGCAGGATTAAAAAAAAACAAACCAAAAAAAAACAACACACTCTTCTTTACAGGGTTGCCAGGTCTACCTGACAAAACAAGTGCAAAGGTCATTCCATAACCAAAACTCTAAATCCCTCCCAAACACCAAAAGCATGACTACCATCGAATAATGTGATATAAAATAAAACAACACACTACGGGTCATGCTCTTATAGGAAACTAATCAACGCTCCGGTGGTGTGACACCATTTTCCTATAACAGCACGCATTGAAGTGTTTTATTCCTCTTACACCATGGCGAGTTGCCAATTATATTTTTAAATTTATTAAATGACACATGCTTTTTATCCATTTACAGCTACATTTAATGTTGTAAATGTTACTTCCTGTTGTCACTTACGTTATAGCAGCTATAAACAGTCGTTCCCTCACCAGCATCTCTTTTTTCTCTGTTAAAGTTAATAAGAAAAAACAAGCAAACAAAGAAAAATGTCGCTTGTCATGTTACTGTAAAACTGCAAAGCGTAAAGTGCTGACACTGGAGACTCCTTACATAAACATCTCTGATCAGATAACTTCATCAGCAATCCTGCGCTTGCCTTTGTTTAATACTGACACATTTTTAAAGATCGAGTTATCAAGAAAAATATGAATTATCACTCAACAGAGTCTTCTGTTCCCCACACCCCAAAAAAAGACAGATGAATCAATCAACATTGTAAATCTGAAGTGATTGACAGCTGTGGAGGTGATTTGAACTCTACAATATTAACTGACACCCACTGGAAGCTCCGCCTCCTTTCTCTCTGTAAGGAAAACTACTAATAAAAAAGATTAAATAAGCCTGTAATGATTTCTTTTCAAGCCCGTCATAATAGAAACTGGAGAGCACATCTACAAATACATATGCTCTCTGTACAAAAACACACAAATGTATTTCCTTCAGTCGTTCCAGAGTCATTTCAGAGTCATTTCAGTAGTTTCAGTTCTTCTTCCTCTGTGACTTTTCCTCCAGTTCTACCCGTTTAACCTCATGAAGAACGGATTCAAATCTCCCGATCGATAGCAATTCCAAAGACAGCCGTCTCATCACCTTCCACTCGGCCATGCTCGGCTGTGACGGAAAGGCAGCAGGCAATTTAACGTCTCTTCCACAACAGCCAGGAGGACAGGCAGGAGTAATGAAGCGTCTCAGAACCTGAAGGACCTGACGGGACGCCGACTCGGATAAATGCTCCTGACAGAACAAAGAGCTCTCGGCCACTTCCGTTTAGCTTAACCGAGTTAGCACGGCCAACACACTCCGCTGAGGATGGACTCTCGGGGCTGAAAAGCTCATTTCAGAGGTGATACGGGTTCTGAAAACTGCTTACATCCCGTCAGCTATCAAAACCAAAAAAATGAAACTTTACTCTTTATTTAATGACATTTCACTCTTTTTTTTAAAAATAATTCATTATCAAAAATCTGTCAGCTTTTCTGTCTGTGTATATTATTATTTTTTTTTACACTCTTATCGTTCTTCTATAGGAACACTGAAACGTTCTGTGTAGAACTTTAAGGATGTATTTTGTGGTAGGAGGAGAAATGATCTAAATATCAGTTCTCACAGGTTCTTCATTCATTTTAAGAATTTCAGTCTCCGCAGGAATGCCAGAAGCTTCTATGTAGAAATGTACAATAAACGATTTCTCATTTAGAAAAGCTTCTTTTAGGAAGCTAGAACCCTTAAACCACACGAAGAACCTTTAAAGAATCTTTTTCAGGTCAGTCATCCAAGATGTTTTTGACATAATTTTCTTTAATTTTGCCTTGAAGCTTTTTTTTAAAGCTAACGCTATTATTACTTGAGTAATTTTTAAGTTAACAGTATTACTTTTTTTTTTTAAACTAAGAATACATTTATTTGAGTATTTTTAAATCTGACACTATTTTTATTTGTGCAATTATTTAATCTAACAGTATTTTTACTTGAGCATTTTTTAAGCTAACTGTATTTCTACTGATTATATTTTTAATCTAACATTTAATCTTTACTCAGGCTTTTTTGAACAAATAATACCTAATAGTAAATAACTAATAAGCTAGTATGCTTCTTGAGTATTTTTAAGATAAAATTAAGATATTTTGTTTTTTTTAATCTATTGGCATTTTTAATCTTATGGTAAATTATTGTGAATTATTTTCAGTAGTGGATTTTGTTAGACGTTCATGTCTGATCTTCTAACCTGTTCATCTGGTGTTTAACGTCCAACACTAGCTGGTTGATTATTTTTCCCGAGATTGCCCAGTTTTCCCTGTTTCCTGACATCAGGAACGTCTCTGCTTTTATTCATGACCATGAATCTTCTTTTCATGTCGAGTGTGTTTCTGTTGAAAAGTGTGGAGTTGGATGAATTCGGTCCCGTGTCATTGACAAACCTCACACTATTTGGGTTCTGATTACAGATAATAGTCTCGACTCTGCTTTGAGCAGGGTTAACACACACACACAGATATAAAGCACCAACTACACTACGAGAAGAAAACCAAATTGCTGGCTAGATAGAAATTACAGTCATTTGATGCAAAGCGAGCCGGATCATCTCTTCTTAGGATCAGGATACTCAAGAATCTGTTTGCTGCGAATCTCTCTGAGCCGCTGTTTATTTTTCACCGTCTAAAGGAGCACGAGAACAAAAAAAGAAAAAAAAGACAAAAACAAGATGGACGAGATGAGTGAAAGTCAGATCAATCGCTGTGATTCTATTTTGTGATTCATTGGTCCTCTGGAGCAGAAACACGGAGAGCTGCAGGCAGGAAAACACGTTTTTGACAGACTGAAGTGACGAGCATGAACATTTCTCACTCTGACATCACTTACTGTAGAATTCTGGATTGTGATTGGTCAGAAGGTGTTTTGGTCAGAAGGTGTTTTTGAGGGACCTACTGTTAATAGCTGCTAAGTGATAACTGGAACTAAGAAGAACGTTTATGTAACTATAAACAGATAAAAAATACAACATTGTCCTTCTGTCCGTGTTTATAGAGAAAGGAGACGCCACTGTGCGATGGAGCTGGACGTGATCTGACTCCTC
>CM040460.1:1579584-1600536 GCA_022758105.1 Pangasianodon gigas
TATATATACCCTCAGTGGTATACAAAGCTGTATATATACCCTCAGTGGTATACAAAGCCTTATATATACCCTAAGTGCTATACAAAGCCTTATATATACCCTCAGTTGTATAGAAAGCCTTATATATACCCTCAGTTGTATAGAAAGCCTTATATATAGTCTGAGTGGTATACAAAGTCTTACATATACCCTCAGTGGTATACAAAGCCTTATATATACCCTCAGTTGTATAGAAAGCCTTATATATATTCTCAGTGGTATACAAAGTCTTATATATACCCTCAGTGATATACAAAGCTGTATATATACCCTCAGTGCTATACAAAGCCTTATATATCCCCTGGTTTAGAATATGTAATTATGTACCCAATAAATGTTTCTCTACAGTTACATTCCTAACTAAAGGTATGAAAGACAAACCCTTGAGGTTTCAGTAACAAGTGCTTGTACATTTAATCTCCACTTTAATGCCTTTATTTTCTACAGTTTAGTGCTAGCACTGACTTTTATTCCTGACTGTAATACCTGTGCACTCAGCAATAACTCTCAAACCTCGCTCACTTAATGAAGTTCACTGTTAGGAATATGATTTGGTGTAATAGGTGTAAAAGGAGAAACATTAAAAGAGCAGAAACATTCTCCAGTAACTTTACTTAAGTTATGAACAGTCAGTACAGGGCTGTTTTTAGGGAAATATAAGACGTAAATCACCTCCAAATGACTTGAGACCACTTTGTGTAATTTAACTGATTCCAACAGAGGATGTCTCTATCTTTATCAACCTTCTACATAAAATCCCGAATTAGGTTAAAAAAATACTTTTATGCATCCAATTAAAGTCTTACCCTATTAAATTAATTAATTAATTTATTTATAATTGAAGATAATTTTTTTACCTCCAAAATCAGGTACGTCATACAACAGTTTTTTTTATATGCTAAGATTTAGCATAATTGTCAATAGATTGCTAAAATATCCAACAATATTTTATCGGGGGAAAATGGTAAAATATAATTTTCTCTGAAGATGTTATCATCTTGGAATAGGAAAAGTGGAAAATTTATTTTTAAAATGATTTTTAGTAGTTATTAAGAATTTAACCACTAAACATATATATATATATATATATATATATATATATGTATATATCTAGGGATCCATATTCTTATTTATTTGCAATTGTAAGACCACGTTACTACAACTGGAATGAGACTCCTTTCTCCTGTCTAATTCATAGAAGATGATATTGGGAATATTGGGTGGACAGACATTTCTGAAAGTCAGTACATGTGGGAGAAATGTTAAGAGATGCAATAAAATATCAGAGTTGAAGTGAAGTGTCCTTTTCTATCAGGCTCTCTCTCAGAAGAACGGTAAAGTGGGAACGGCGGAGGCAGAAATGCCGACAGGAAGCACACACGCTCGGAGTTTCGAGTAGCCAGGAGCAGAGCTGATCAAGCTGATGAGATCAAACTGGATCTCTAGCGTCCTTCTCTCTCTCTCTCTCTCTCTCTCTCTCTCTGACTCATCCTGCCTTCTTTTCTAACGAGCCTCTGCAGTGTTCCTTTTAGTCCAAACCAAAGCACTCTGACAGACGCTCCGCCATCTTATCTTTACTCTCCAACTCTATTTCCAGGAAGCGGAGGATGCAGGCAAGCAAGCACTGGTTTCAATTTTCCAGAGCTGTCACTCACACACACACACACACACACACACACACACACACACACGCTGCGGTAACACAGGTGAAGCGTTACAAATTGCATCGCCGTCGAACACAAGGACGCTTCATGCATCCTAAAATAGACACGTCACACTTCTTTATGCGCCGCTTTGTCTGATTTATGAAGAGGCGTGTTATTTAGAGCTCAGTGTACGTGAAGCGTGTTACTAATCTGCGGCAGTGTGAAAACATCATTAGCATATCGAAGGTGACGTGATGCTATGATTCCTTTCTGTCACAATCAGCGTAGGCGGCGCAACAAAAACACGCCGTCAGCACAGTTCACTAACTGATACGCAACACGGCTCACAGCGAGCCTCTGCTGTCTTTCGTTCCGTTTTAATTTGTGGAATTAAATGAGTACACTATTAAAGAGAGGATGGTTATGTGAGGAATAAAACACTCCGTGCCGTACTGTTTTAGGAAAATAATCAACGACGAGGTGGTGTGATGAAGCGGAGTTCCTGTTACCATCCTGACGTTAATTATTTTTATTATAACAGCACATCATGATGTGATTTATTCCTCTTACACCACAGCAATTTGCCAATGATCACTTTTTGATTAATTAAAGAAAGATGTCATACTTTTTATCCATTTAGTGCTACATTTAATGTTGTGGAACATCCAGAAACAAGTTCCTGTTACGTTACAGCAGCTATAAACAGTCTTTTTTTTTCTCTCTGTTGCAGTTAATAAGACAAAAATAAAGCAACTTGTCATTAAAGCTACAACTGTTACAAAGTGCTGACACTGGAGACTCCTTCCATAGAAACAAAGAGAGGATGATCAGGGAATGTTTATGATGTAACAGGAAGTCGTTTCCCAGATGTTCCACAACAAGTATGATGTCACGTTCTTTAGGAATGAAACCCTCTGTGTTGTGCTGTTATAGATAACTAATCAACATCAGGGTGGTAACAGTGACTCTGCTTCATCACATCATCACATCATTGCATAATTGATTAGTTTCCTATAACAGCATGACACAGAATGTTTTATTCCTTACTTACCACTTATCTACCGATAGAACCCTTTCTTATAAGGAAGTTCTCTGTTCTAGGATTCTACACAGAACCTTCTGGAACCGTGTAAAGACAGTGAGTGTGTGTTCATGTGTGAGAGTTTTTTGTCACTTCTGTCTGCTGAGGTTTGTGTTTTGCCTTCAGTTCACGCGGCGAAGTTCCACTTACACAATCCTCACAATCAACACCGAATCACGAGCAGTTACAGATCTACATAAGTAATTACAGCAGAACCCTCGGGGTCTTTAGAGAACGCTTAAGCATTCCTGGGAAGTGAAAAAGACATTTTTTTCCACCTGTCACGTCTAGGCCAAGTCTGATGAGGAAATTGTACACGTTTAAAGGAAGCGAGGTTCATGTGGCTGGACTTTGATTTGATTTTTCATACGAATGGAAATGTGCAAGCTCTAACTGTGCTCATAACACTGACCATAACTGTAACTACTTTAATGAAAAGTGAGTCAGATTGCGAGTCTGAGGCTGTGTTAATGAAATCAAGCAGTCACACTTTGATTTATAAAAAAAAAGTGGAGCCATTTTGAAGGATTAAATAATAAACAAAAAAAGTTACTTAATATTTTTGGAAAGTGTCCTAACCATTAGCTTTTAAATACGCAACCATTTACGATATTTTTGGTCCATTTCTGGAAAGTTCATGTTGAATTACTTTTCTTCAGTGGCTAATCATGAACAGCTGTTAAACAACTGTATACTCTTTATTTTATTTTATTTTATTTTAATTTATTAATTTATTTATTTTAAAATGTATGGCGATTGTCTGTTAAGGCTGTGTGGTGTATGCTTTCACCTACTCTTTCTTCCACTATTTTCTTTCTGTTTTTTTTCTTTACCTTTTGACTCAGAATGACATAAAGGTGTAAACCTAAAATGCACAGCCAGCCAACAACAACAACAACAACAACAACAACAACAAATAAATAAATAAAAACTGGTAGCTCAGTCTATAGGTATACTGATATAGCAAAAATGGAACTGCAACTCATTCAGTTCCTTAGCATTGTCACAAAATATTAAAATAAAAATTTTAAAAATAATAAAAAAGAACAATAATTTATATGATATATTATGATATATTACACTTTATTATGAAAAAAAAAACAGATGGCAAGCATTAAGTAATCATTATTTATTTTGCTACAGAACCTGAGTTTTCCTCCGCTAAAAGAAAAACTTTTCAGCTGATTAGCTTCTAGCATTACGCGAGCAGAAGGACAGCAGGCTGCTGCTCATATCTTCACACACTCACACACAGCAGCTTCGCTGTCACATATTTAACAAACAGCCACTAGACTCAGCACCAGGACCTCGATAAATAAAATCCAGAATTGCTTTGTCACCACTATCTCCCGGGATTGAGCCGCAATCTGTCTGCCGATTCACCTTGGAGGAGAATTCCAGATATTCAGGGACAGGTGATAAACTTCTGTTAATAATCCTATATCTATACAGCGTTCAGGAGCCATGAGAAGTGAGAATGCCAAGATTTAATTCTAATAAAGAAGTTTTCACTAGGACTGAAAGACACAAAGGTCACGGCTCCTTCACTGGGACTTACAGGCACATAGGCCACGCCTCCTTCACTGTAAATGACACATACAGAGGCCACACCTCCTTCACTGTAAATGACACATACAGAGGCCACACCTCCTTCACTGGAACTGACAGAAACATAGGCCACGCCTCCTTCACTGAGAATGACACATACAGAGGCCACACCTTCACTGTAACTGACACATACAGAGACCACACCCTCTTCACTGAGAATGACACATACCGAGGCCACGCCTTCTTCACTGGGACTGACGGCCACATAGGCCACACCTCCTTCTCAGAGACTGACAGGTACATTGGCCATGCCTCCTTCACTGTAACAGACACATACAGAGGCCACGCCTTCTTCACTATAACTGACACAGACAGAGGCCACGCCTTCTTCACTGGGACTGCCAGACAGAGAGGCATCACCTCCTGATATGCAGCGAGGCCACGCCTCCTTCACTAAGACTGAGACACGTCATGGCACTGACACGCACAGAGGCCACGCCTTCTTTACTGGCACTGATATGAAAGGCCTCATCTCATGAGGTGCAGAGAGGCCACACCTCCTTCACAGACACTGAGACACAGGGGCTACGCCTCCTTCACTGGACTGATGAATACAGAGGCCACACCTCCATTAGTGGGAGTAGACTTTTTGCTTGCATAGTGGTATAAGCTATTCAGTGTGAAAATACACGTCTGTCAGTCCCAGTGAAGGAGGCGTGGCCTCTGTATGTGTCAGTCTCTGAGAAGGAGGTGTGGCCTGTGTGGCTTTTTCTCACATTAAAAAAGATTCAAAGAGTCACTGAATCTTTTGATTCAATGAATCATTTAATTCAACAAATCATTAAATCATCTGGTTTATTAACATTCATATCAAATTATCTCAGAAAAAGCTTCAGAAAAGACTTTATATTAAAATGTTTAGCATTTTTTTTTTTTTGTTCATGGAAACAAGAACCAGTTGCAGCCTCTCAGCTCGGTTACTTCTCGTTACTTCCTAAAGCTGTGAGTGTAATCAGACGAGTGTGAAATCAGACGAGTGTGAAATGTAATTTTTTTTGTACAGTAATAAAGCCTTGTCGTTTTTAGTCCATGTGTTCAGCGCTAAAAGACGGCTGCTGTGTTGCTAACGTGACTGTGTGCGATGAGACGGAAGCTGCTCGGAGCTTTCAGAGCGGAAATGAAATCACTGATTCACGCCGTGCTGTAGATCACCGACGATTTTCCAGAGCACAGGAAGAACATCTGATCAGCTGTCGAGTCTCACGAGGTCAGCACTCACTCAGCATTCCTGCTGCTTCCTTCACACTCGACTCGCTTTGTGAGTCGCAAAATGGCGTCTCGGAATGAATGAGGACTGGAGTGAGTTTCTTTCAGAGCAGCATCAGGATCCTGGATTGTTTTTTTCCCATATCACACACACACACACACACACACACACAAGCATATCATTCATATTTCATGTGAGTTTGGACGTCTCGCCAGATGGCTGCATTGTTAACGGCTAGGGACTGTGTGTGTGTGTGTGTGTGTGTGTCTTGGCTCTTAGAAAACTCAAGTCCTGGTGCATATTCATGCAACACCAAACCTGGCCTTTGTCACCTTTGTTAGATTTTTTGCTGTACATTCCAGTAGCAGCCTGTAGGGGGCAGCATGTGTGAATCTGTGTGTGTGTGTGTGTGTGTGTGTGTGTGTATACACCTTGAAGGGAACAGTAGCCGCTAGAACTTTCCATCTGCTAGCACTCTAACTGAAGAACTAGTGGTCTGTGGTCAATCTTTTCTGACAGCCACACACACACACACACACACACACTTCTTACCACATGGCTTCACAGATAAATGCAATACACAAACACACACAGAGCGACCAGTGCATCCGAACACACACATACAACTTTCTGCTTTTAGAAAACAATTTTATCATTTTCATATGTGGTGAAAAAAAATTGTTTCTCGACTAAATTCTTAAAAAAAAAAAGATTGCGTCATTTTCAGAACAGTAGACAAAGAGGATTTTTTTTTAAAATGTGAACTGTGTGGGTTTTTATTTTGTCTTCAGACTCCAATAGGTTATTATTAAAATCTGCGTATAGTGTTCTGTGAAAAAAAAACCTTGAAAAACTCTCAAATTAATTTTAACTAAACAAAAAATGTTTAGCAAAAATGTTAATGTATACATAAAGCTGAAAACCTCTTGGAAAATTCCTCGAGTAAAACAAACAAACAAACAAACAAACAAACAAACAATCAAACAACTATGGTAACTTCAACCGCAAGGGGCAGCTGATTAGAAAAGCTAAGTTGATGGTAGAATTGTTATGAGAAAATAAATTTTTCTTTCTTTCTTTTTTTTTCTTCTGTAGTTCTTTTATTATAAATTAACGATTATTTTTTCCATCTTTATTCCAGATGGCTCAGGACCTCGGCGCTATAAGAGCGTTTGGGCGAGGCGTGTCCTGTTACACTTTAGCTACAGATATTAGAACGATCCGAGGTGTTTTGTCAGCGCATGTTTAATCATGTTAGCTTTTTTTTTCAGTGTGACAAACCTGACAGCTCTATCAGTTAATAAATCCTCACCGTCTGTTCAAGCGGACTGATTTACACACTGCAGCTGCAGAACTCGAAAATCAGCTTCGTTTTTTTCTACAGCGAAGGATTTTTTTTAGCGTTGCTTATTCTCAGTTCTTTGTCCAGCTGAGGCAGCTGTACGGCACGCAGGAGGCCGCGTGACCTTCTTTTGGAGTGTGTGCACTTGTGAAGAGAGAACAGCACGCTCCTGTCGATCACTTCTCTTTCTCCAACGCTGTCGGGGCAAAAGGCTGAAAAAGGTGGAGAGTAAACAGCAGCTTGCAAAAGAAAAAAATAAATCTCCTCAAAGCCGTGTTAGTGTTATCGCTCCCTCAAATCTTTTAGGAGCTTTAAGAGAATGATGTGTCTCTCTATACACAGAACCCACACTAACGGAGAACCTCAGAACATTCAGGAGGACATGGAGGTTAGGCTGTAACGTTACATCCACAACGTTCCTCCAACGTTCTGGAAACATATAATCTATTATCTATTAGAAAAAGCAATTCAAGGGTTTAGAGAAATTTCATGACATGGTTCTTTTGAGAGAAATCTTTTCTCATATGGTTCTATACAGAACCTACAAGGGTTCCCCGAAAAGGGACAAAACAGTGAGCCCTTTGAACAGATGAAGAACTGACTCCATGTTCCTTCAACATAACCACCATATTCTACTGTGTTCATAAAGAGGCAGAACCTCAAGTTTCCAGTGTTCTTTGGATGGTAGCTTCCTAAAGGAGTTCTTCTTAGGACCCTCTTTGATCGGGAAGCAATTCGTTGTAGGGTTCTACAAAACCTGTCAGGGTTATAAAGAGGCAAATCAGAGAACTCCTTGAACTCAGGAAGAAGTTTGACCTCACGCTCTTCTATGCTAAATCAGAACCAATCTCCTTTTCCTTCAACATAACCACACTGTTCTACTGTGCTCATAAAGAGGGAGAACCCTTTAAGGTGCTAGAACTAACTGTTCAATGTGTTTAAATTACACTTAGTTTATGCGTTACAACAATAACATTCCTGCAACATTCTAAAAACATGTCTTGTGTCTTTTAAAAATAGGGATTCAAGGGTTCTTTTTTGTAGAGTTCTACATAGAACCTACAGTATAAGGGTTCCCCAGAGGGACAAATCAGAGAACCTTCTGAACAGAAGAAGTGCAACCTCATGCTGTTCTATAAAAAATTGGAAAATATGGCTCTATGCTTTACCTACAGCACCGACTTCCTTCTCTTTCAACATAACCACAATATTCTACTGCATTTAGAAAGAGGCAGAACCTCTTGGTAGGGTGCGAGAACCTTCAACTACCTGTTCGATTTGTTTAATTTGTTTATACTTTCACTAAAAAAAGGTTCCTCAAGCGTCGAACCACAGAACCTTTAAACATTCCTTTTTAAGAGTGTAATTATGGCTTACTCCTCAACGATCCCACAAAAGGAAATGTTGCAGTAACGTTGTAGGAGTGTTTATAAATGTTACATTAAACATTCTCATAATGCAGATTAAACCATCACAGATGGCGGGGTCTAGGTTTCCACAAAGGTTCTACTTGGAACCTTTTTCTAAATGGTGACTTTATTTAAATAAAATGTCATTTTCACACCCTACATTTTCCTCCTAAAATGTTAAATGCTCCAGTTCTGGCATAATGATATGTTTTTGGTGGAGATTATGAAGCACTTCTGTAAGACGCTGTGGATAAGGATGTTTGATGAATGCTGTAAATGTAAAGCTACAGTTCATCTTCTTTGAGTGTTTTGGCTGTGACTTTCTCAGCTGTGTATGGAGGCGACTTCAGCATCACATACCTGAGGCATCCTGGACTTCTCTCTGCTGGGAAAAAATAATCGATGCATATCTCATAACTCATTCATTAACTGCCTTGCACAAATAAAAGCTGTGTCCCACAGGCGAACACTGCAGGAACCCGTGCCAAAAATAGTCCTCTCAGGGCGTCTCTGTGTTTATTAGGGTTTGTGGCTCTGTGCAAGAATTTCACACTTTTTCTGAGTCTTGTAATAACACAGAAAGACATGGGTTTCTTATTGAATAATGTAATTTGATGATTGTTATCGTGATCACAACAGAAACAGAACACAACTGGATCCAGCGGCACAGAATTAAATATTCAGGAATCTTGTGTCATTTTCTGTCATTTTGCTGGCTGACGCTTCTCGTCTTGAAGCCAGCTACGTGCGCTTTGACAGGCCCGGGACCCTCATGCCTTTTCATTTTCCCTCATTTCCATGCATTCTCAGTACCACATGAAAATCCCGTCTCTAACAGGAAGTGGGAGACGAGCGGCGTGGCAGAGAGGTGTGTGACGGTGACAGATGAGCGGAGGAATGAGTGTGATATCATGGTCTTCTGCTCCAGATTCCAAAAACATGCCTGTATCCCTCACCAACATCACCAGCTTCCTGTTCCTTTGACATTACCGCAATATTCCACTAGAACCAGGAAAGAACTGATCATTTTAAAGTGGAACTGTCAAAGTTCGCAGGAAAGCAGCATGTTAAAAGTTAGCACAGCTATTTGAAGGATTACTCTGAAGCGGTGTGTGATGAATACTTATGCATCGTCATTATAAAGCCTCGAGCCACGGGGCACCGCATTAACATTTACATTTGCATTTACATTTATTCATTTGGCACACGCTTTTATCCAACGTGACTTACAAGTGAAGCAGCATCTGAGCTGTTAAACCGTTAAAGGAACTGGCAATAACACAAGACAATGTTTCCAGAAGGAGAGTCGGAGTAAATGCTAATACTCAGAAGTGCTACACTAAGCAATAAGTCAAATTTGTAAGTTGGTCTTGCAATAATAATAATGATAAGAATAATAATAATGATAAGAAGAAGAAGAAGAAGAAGAAGAAGAATGATACACAACAAAGGGTTGAATTATCTTCAAAATCTACACCCTATCCACAATATATCTACAATATTTACTGCTATACAGTGGTGTTTTATTGGCCAATGACAGTCCAATTGTTCATTAATTAAATTAGTTAATTAATTAATTAATGATTCAATTAATTTATATAATTTATCAATTGATATAACAATAATGGGTGGTATATAATTAATGAGTACCTGGCTAAATAAATAAATAAATAAATAAATGGTGAATGAAACTGTAACACTGAAGCTGGAAATTATTTTTGGCTCTTTATTTATGTGCTGAAAGTTGAAATTTGAGTTGGACTGCCCAACTAAGAATAGGTCTAGATGAGTCTAGATCTTGTCTTGGTTTCTCAGTTGGAATGGATCTGGATCTTGTCTTGATTTCTTGTCCTGTTGGTTTTTGGTCATCCTGCTCTCAATAAAATAAAGCCCATATGCTGCAATTGGTTTCCATTAATAATTACAAAGGGATTTGGGTAAGAGATCGCTGCTGAGTCCTTTAGCGATAGATACTCAGCCAGAGCTAAGAAATTTGTTCAATGCATCAGTGGTCACACACCTCCTTTATACATTAAGCTGCCCTGCTTTAAATGCTGTGTGTGTGTGTGTGTGTGTGTGTGTGCTCTGTCACCAGCTAAATAGATTGAACTCATAAAGTAGGAGCCATAACCAATCTGACTCTGAGAGTCCATCATGCAGTGAAACTGCTGACTCGTAGATTTCCAAGGTAAAATGCGCTCCCTTCCTTACAGATTTTAATGCATGTCAATCACGAAGAGTTCTCTTCATAATTTGAAGCTTTTAACGCTAAGTAAAAAATGTTGAGCTGGATTTACAAATCCCAATGCATGACTAATAATCTCTTATATTCCCCTTGGCCTGTGCGGAGTTGATGTTGCTGGAGTACCGAGCTGTAATATTTCCCTTCAGGATGAAGTGACATTACCTGTGCAGGTGCTCTTTTGTGCCTCGGCTGTGTCACGTAAACAGATTGTGGTAATAAGTACTCAGCAAGCTTTCATTTGATCAGCAGGTGTTCTGCTACGCTCGTGTCCCACAAATGTGCCGGAGCACAATGACTGACGTTACATATGAGCAAGCGTGGCTTTGAACCTTCACTCTATATTGTATAATGACGGCATTCCTACAGCAACGCTTGTGAAAAAAGTCAACACAGATCTGTTTTCCTCTCACGAGAAAACAGCAAGCGCTTTATCCATAATTGTAAACTTTTAAGGAGTTTATGCCGAGCCTGGAGCCTTTTTTCAGCCATTGAGGTATTGATTGGATTCATTGGGAAAGTGTTGATGGTGGTGCAGTACAGATGGTGTTTAGAAATCCACTGCAGTAAGCCCAAGGCTGAATTCTCCAATCTCACACAATTAACTCAGTCAATGTCAACAAAAAGCACTGCCAGTGTGTGTGCGTTAAAAGGGAGATACAGCATACTGCGATCATCAGAGTGTCTTTTACTCACATAACCAATAACGACATATATCACTGTCACGATTGATCTAAAAGGAATGATAATTAATGAATAACTTACAGTACACACAGTTTACTAGTTTACTAGATAGCTTCTCCTTTGTGGAAAAGCAGCTCCAAGATTTATTTGCTTTATTTTTTTTTAATGTCACTGTTATAGGAAAATAATCAAGCTCGTGGCGGTAGCAGTAAATCCGCTTCATCACACCACCCTTCGCTGATTATTTTTTACATGGAGTGTTTTATTCCTTACTTCATTGTAAGTCCTGAATAATAATCATTAAGCTGGGACTTTAAGAGCATAAGGTTCTCATAAGCCCTGATAAGAAAATCAAACAAATTCACTCCAATTTCTTTCTATTAATTTTGTGTAAAATTAGATCAGATTATCACACGGAGCCTCTGGTCCTGCTGCTGCTGTTACCCGAGTGTTAATAAGCATTAAGACAATGTGAGAAAAAATAAAACTAGACTGTTTGTTCATTTCAGCTGGAGCTGAGTCAGTGATGTCACTTCCCTCCTCCTCGATTCCTTTCTGGCTGATTTGAACGCTGACACTATCCAAACTGACAAATGGGCAATTTCCTCAGCTTTCCCCTCCCACTCTGAGCACACCCTCACTCCTTATTTACAGCCTATTTTCCAAATGCCACATTTGTTTCGGTTTACTCCAAGAGCTGAAGGCTGTCAGCTGTGATGCATTCTTCAGACGGGCGTTGGCCCAGAGCGAGGGGGCACCAACAAATCTACACATCCGCAGAAACACACCGGAGGCCTGTTTGTGTCTGGGATTTATCAGCCTGCAGTGGTTTCCTTCTGGTTGTTCGTCATGCACTGTTCGTCCAAGCACCAGAGAGGAAATGAATCTTACATCTCGGATTTCTACCATACGATTGATTGAAAAGTTACAGAGATGTATTGGGTTGAACTTTGGCTCTAGGGTTTAATTCTTGACCCCGCCTTCCATTGAAGCAGAACACGAAGCCCCACCTCCACAAATCTATGGTATATATTTATTGATCTGATCCATGTTTTTATCTGGTAGCAAAAATTGAGCTAATTTTGCATCCAACTTCCTGTTTTGTGGTCAGTTGAGAAGCAGCTCCCAGATTTTTTCAAAGAATATTTTATCTCGTTATGTTTTTTTGCAGCAGATGGTGTTTTTTTCCCCCTTCAACAATAATACCTGATGATGACTATTTAACCATGTATATGTATATGAATATCTGATATCTTCAGGCGTACTTCACACACGCTTTGTCTTTATCTCCATCCCAGCCATTAGGGATTTAGTAATTACATCATTCACATTTAGCTACAGTGCTACAGTGCTCTTACAGCAAGAATAACAAGCTCTGTACCATACGCTAGACTTAATTAATCCACTTGTGTGCTTTTGAATGTCCAGAAGGGTTGTTCTGTCTCGCTGAGCAGCACTTTTCCGACGTGAGTGCTGATTTACGTGACGTATTGCTGCCGTCTCCGGGGTTCCTCCGTCTGATAAACCAGGGAGCGCTTCCATCCTGACATCCTGACTTCCTGACCCATTCCTCCAGACTGTGACTTTATCAGGACTTATACAAGGCCAGAGGAAGAAATGAAATCTCCTCAGAGTTACGGGTTTGAACTGCTTAGATTTTCCACCTTTAACACGTATCCAGATTTTATTCCCATGTGTGCAAAATAAATCCCAATATCCTCCAAATACAGTGACACACTTCACAAAGAAGTGTGTGTACCTGGATTTACTCTACCAGCACAGCTCTGTTTATTTAATATCACGTGCAGCTCTGTAGTGTGTGTGTGTGTGTGTGTGTGTGTGTGTGTGTGTGTGTGTGTGTGTGTGTGTGTGTTCTCATTCCTGGGTCCGACTTAATACCTGTGAGTGTAAAGATTCTGTTCTGCAGAGATTCAAGCTGCTGCAACACACACACACACACACACACACACACACACACAAATCCTGTGGGCTACTATTACTAACAGGTTATAAATCTTCTAAGGGAGAGTATTCTTTTTTAAATATTACATTTATTATTTTCTTTCTTTCTTTCTTTCTTTCTTTCTTTCTATTACTATCTTTCATTCTTTTATCCTTTTTTTTCTTTCATTCATTTGAAATCCATACATTTATTTTCATACATTTATATTCTGGCTTCTACACTCCATAATGCAGCAACAAAAAAGAAATAAATAAGAGTGCAGAGTCAAACTAACTTTGCTTTTTTTCTTGGTATTCCAGCTTTTTTGTGTATCCATCCATTTATCTGTTCTCTGTACCACTTATCCTACACAGGGTCTCAGGGAGCCTGGAGCCTATCCTAGAGGACTTGAGACACAAGGCGGGGGACACTCTGGACGGGACTCCAACCCATCGCAGGACACAATCACACATACACTCACACACCCATTCACACACTACGGGCAATTTGGAAATGCCAATCAGCCTACAACGCATGTCTTTGGACTGGGGAGGAAACCAGACTGCCCGGAGGAAACCCCGAAGCACGGGTAGAGCATGCAGGCTCTGCGCTCACAGGAAGGAGGCGGGAATCAAACCCCAAACCCCAGAGGTGCGAGGCCACATTGCTAACCACTAAGCATCACCTTTTATATTATTCTCTCACCTTTTTTGTTATGGAGATGATGAATACAGTTATGGTAAATTCTCTCATTTTTCCTTTGCATTATTTCACAGATATGAAGAACACGCCGTGGCAGACAGATCCAGAACTTTCCCTGACTAATCATCGTCCATGTGGACGTGTTCGGAGAGGCAACAGCTGCTCGACTCGTTTTTACTTCACCACTCAGCAAGTTTTCTACATTGGCTCCTGGGGCCTTCATCACACAGATCTGTTTCAGATGGGATGTGAAGTGTCAGGTGCTTCATTTCTTCTTTTGCTTTCTTTAAAGAAATTGGGCTGGATTGTGACAATGAGCGATGAAGTTCAGTGCTGAGGAACAACTTCTCCTTCATTAGTTAACACCAAACACTAAGAAACCATGATCTCGTTAAAATAATCACCAACCTGAATGTTTACACTCTTTAAAATGAACACTGTGAATTAAAGACTATATAGGGCCAAATTAAAGTGTGCATAAACAATGCAGTACACTTGTCTTACTTTCCAAGTGTGTGTGTGTGTGTGTGTGTAACAGATGGAGTGTTACTTTGATATATTTACATCCATCTGTGTCCATTAGTGCACTCTCTATATATGTAATTAGCAGGAATGTATAGCGCACGTGTGTGTGTGTGTGTTTGTGTGAGAGAGAGAGGTAAAAGCATACATATCAGTGCTTTCTTTCTTTCTTTCTTTCCTAAATCCACACATTCCTGTAAGCTCCTAATTACTAAACCAATCTGTTCTCACAGTTACAAATTCATAGGTCTGATTGGTCAGGTTAAGGGTGAGGGGTGGGCTTTGAGGTCATGGTTTCCTTTTTTCCATTTTCCATTTGTCTTAAATCCATCGAAATCTCTCTCTCATTAAAATCCTATGCATTTTTCATGAGATGAGGTGAAACCCAGAGACACACACAGAGCCGGGAGAACAAATCCAATGCTAATTATTTCCAGTACAGAATCATACCAGATCTCCTCCGCTTAATCCGATCTCCGCCTTTTACACCAATTACCCAGAGACAACAAAACAATCCTGATGGAACAAAGCAGGCCGATACACTTGTTAATCACAGCTGCAAACCACCGCGTCTGGCATTCTGGCTCTCCCTGGTGAGGAGCCGAGAGGACACATCTGTCCTAATTAATCTGTGATTGAAGCCTCAGAGCGCTGGAGTACATTGTCCACACCGCTTCAACTGGCCACACAATCCACGTACAAACACACACTGCTTCAACTAGCCACACAATCCATGTACAAACACACACTGCTTCAACTGGCCATGCAGCCCATGTACAAACACACACTGCTTCAACTAGCCACACAATCCATGCACAAACACGCACTGCTTCAACTGGCCACACAATCCATGCACAAACATGCACTGCTTCAACTGGCCACACAATCCATGCACAAACATGCACTGCTTCAACTGGCCACACAATCCATGCACAAACACACCACTTCAACTGGCCACAAAACCACCCACAAACACACCGCTTCAACTGGCCATACAACAAACACAAACTGGCCACGTAACCCACATACAAACACACTGCTTCAACTGGCCATGCAACCTACACACAAACACACCGCTTCAACTGGCCACACAACCCACGTACAGACACACCACTTCAACTGGCCACAACTGGCCACGCAACCCACGTGAAAACACACACTGCTTCAACTCGCCACATAATCCATGTACAAACACACCGCTTCAACTGGCCACACAACCCACACACAAACACACGGCTTCACCTGGCCACAAACACACGCTTCAACTGGTCACACAACCCACACACAAACACACGGCTTCACCTGGCCACAAACACACGCTTCAACTGGTCACACAACCCACACACAAACACACGGCTTCACCTGGCCACAAACACACGCTTCAACTGGTCACACAACCCGCACACACCGCCTCAATTGCCCACACAACCCACACACAAACACACCGCTTCAACTGGCCACACAACCCACACACAAACACACGGCTTCACCTGGCCACAAACACACGCTTCAACTGGTCACACAACCCGCACACACCGCCTCAATTGCCCACACAACCCACACACAAACACACCGCTTCAACTGGCCATGCAACCCACGTAAAAACACACAACACTTCAAATAGCCACACAATCCATGTACAAACACACTGCTTCACCTGGCCACAAAACCCACACACAAACACACTGCTTCACCTGGCCACAAACACACCGCGTCAACTGGCCACAAAACCCACACACAAACACACACTGCTTCAACTGGCCACACAACCCACACACAAACACACTGCTTTAACCACTCTGATTGGTCAGGAGGTGTTGATTCATTTTCTCTAACAGCAGCTCTGACAAAAGACCGTAACAGCTCTTCTTTCTTTCTTTCTTTCTTTCTTAATTCATGCTTTCTTCTCTTCGGAATGGCAGTTTTCTTATGACTCTGCTGCCTAGCAATGAGTACAAACATCCTTGGATAAACTTTTTTCCAAATTCCTTTTTTTTATTATTAAATATGTGTGTTAATAAACCAAACAGATGGATGTTCTGGATGAACATTTTCTCAGACTGATTGTGACACACTGAAACTAGTTTTCATTTCCATGCAGATTTCTGTGCAGTCGTCTTCCACCTCCATCAGCTCTATCTGGGTTTTACAGGTAACGTTGCTTTCACATGATCTTTAAGCTACACAAATCCATACGCTAGTTCTGAAATTAAAAAGTATAGCTCAGAATGTTTATCTCAATGCTGTGATATTGAAGAGACAGTTTGAAATCCCATTTTAATTTAAACGCTCCACCTTGCTAGATGGTGCTAATTGGTGAGCTGGTGTGATCTCTCATCTGTGAAAGTGAGACAATTCCTCCACTTTGCACTTCATTACCATGCCGAAGCTTTGATGAACCACTGATGAATAATGCTAACATCTCTGTGACATTTATCACAGATACAACTGCACTAACGTTTATTGTTTATGCACTTCGATCCTCAATTCGGTTCACACTGTCCGTCTAGTTACAGACTTGACCTCTGCTTGGGTTTGACACCTTGCTGCTGCACTCAAAGTTGAACCTAATGCAACGTTAATCACGTTTGCTAATGACTGTCTATAGTGTAGCTAATTCACCCTTTGCACATGCATGCAGAACAGCTGGATTCTCTCCGTTCTGCAGAACCTTGAGTTATTTATTCATTTATTCATGATATTTGAAAAAAAAATGCTGACAAGGGCTACCAGCTCCCCACCCAAATAGCAATGACAAGAGCAGCCTTATTTTTCTCTAAAATGAGATGCATTCATTAGACTATGTGAATGATTTCCAAACCAGTCGCTAATCTACAGCGTGTCTCGATGATGTACAGTAGCAACACACCAATTATTTGCTGAGCAAAGCGCAAAAAGCTTAGCATTTCTACATAGCCATAGTTTATAGACCAGTGCTGGACAAATCAGTAGCCTGAGCACCCTGGACAAGCAGAGTTCATTTCCAGCATAATATATTTTTGTTCATAGCTGCCTGCTGGAGAAGTAGAAGAAGAAAAAACAAACCTACTCCTTATTCAAAATTTCCCAAAACATATGTGCTGTTATGCGCTTCACAGTCATTAATGCTGTACCTATAGCAAGGTCCTCCTTCCAAAACACACCTCCTGAAGGTAGAACGGTTTTTACTAGGTGGATTAATTGGGATGTACAGATTACAGACGACTTTTTTGCTATCAGGAATATGCTGGGTTCTGCTAGCAGTCACCTTGCAGTTATCTAGAAAAAAACAAACACTAAATAAACTTTAATAATATTTTTTATTAACTCCGAATGTCATACCTGAAATGCTTGCCAATGACTTGCTAACTGTTTGACACAAACACAGTTAAAATATTGTTTCCCTGAGTCTGTATTAATGTACTTAACTAGCTAATTACATTGCCGTACATTATTTTCTTATATTATTATGTTTTTTAGCCCAGTCATTTTCCCTGGCTACCAAAACACGGGACTGCGCACTGGAACTTTAACTTGGTGGGTTGTCTAATAATCTTAGACATTCAGTATTTTGTATTGTTGCACCTTTAAATGTTTTGTTCTGCCAAACTACACGTAAAATGTCTATTGATTGTGTTAATCACGTTCTAAGGGTTAGTAGCAGGGGTGGAAAATACTAATTGTACCTAATTATAATACTTAAGCATTAGTTTTGGGAATTTATTCCTTACTTGTAAGTGTTATTGAAACGGAATACTTGTATTCTTACTTAATTACATTTCCAAGACCCTTTTACTCCTTATATTTTTATTTAGAGCTTCACAGTACGGTTACGAAGGACAAAGATATCTTCTTTTCTCATCCAGCCAACAATCGTCCTGGGATCCTGCACATTGTATTTAAATCTTATTCACAGTTTAGTTTAAAGCTTCCAATCAAACCCATTAATGTAGCCAAGAACCTTCAAGCATCAATATCATGCTGTTAATCAGGTAAAAATGCTTATGTTTTTAATACTTGAGTACATTTGACTTTCACTCGAGTACATTTTCCACTTTTAATTGAGTAATATTTTGAGACGTTATCTACACTTTCACTTAAGGATAATTTCTTAGCATGTATGATCACTACGCAGTGAAATTTGACTTTACTGGCTTCGTATAGGAACCTGCTCCAAACATCCTGTTACCTTGAACTACTGAATTAAACACCTCGAACAAGATTCTGGATAAAAGACCTGCTTCTGCTGCATGTCATTTCAGAGTTTGGAACTTTTCCCAGGAAGCAGTTCTTCTATACTCTATAAAACTGAAGTAACTCGGAAATACTGAGGCCTCAGTGCCATTTATTGCACTGCGCAATCTGTCCTGAATGCTAAAGAGGCAGCCCGTCTGGTGGCAGAGCATTAGCATGGACTTCTGACTTGTATGGTAAAGTTATAAATGGTGGAGTAGCTTGTGGCCTTGATTACAACTTTATTTGTTAGTTGAAGTGCAGCTGCAAATCACAGGTTTGTATTTATTCACTTGTTCTGATATGGACCAAAATACAAACAAGAACAAACGCAAGCATTTCACCACAGGAAGTGTGACACGAAAGGGGAATCAATGATGCCACCTGTTGAACAATATATTGGCCCCCTCTCAATACCCTGTCCTTCAATCCTTCAATGATAAGGGACCACCATAGGGCCACTATATTATGTGATATGAAATAAATCAAGCGAAGGCAGAAGCAAATGATGCAACGTTTAATAGATTAAATGGTTTTAACACAAGCTTTCTTCACTGCATAAGCTTACCAGGCTTTAACAAAAACCCAGCGTTAGTTAACAAAAACCAAGCTCTTGTTCTTTCATGAAAAAAAACAATCAAGTATTAGCAGCATCCTGAACTATGTGTGGATCTTTAAACCTCTCAGGCCTGAAAATTTGAATATTTAATATTTTTCCTTCTTCGATCTTTGCTTTGCACTTATGTGATATTTATAAAGGGATATCTTTTGATCCAGCACAAGATCCCTAGACATAAAATTAACCATGATTCCCTCACAGGAAAATATTGATTTGAAATCTAAAGGTGCATTGATTGCCAAAGGGTTACAGCGCATATACGAGCCTCATTATTCCCTCTTCAAAATAGTAGGATGTGAGTCTTTGTTTCGCTTGAGCATACTTAATTGCTTCTCGTACCCTTAATCGTTCAAATAGTCTACAATGGCTTTTTTTTTCATCTGGGTCTTCAGCCTCGGGTGTGAAACAAGAAAATGCCCATTGGCTATAAGCTGTTTGATGCTAAAAAGACACTTTATGACTTTATGGATATATAATTATAGTGAAGTGTATGCAGCAATGTTTGAAAATGTAGTGAGTAGAAAGTAAAGAATTTTCTTAAAGTAAGGTGTATTAAACATGTATTATTAGATGTACTCAAATTATGATGTGAATGGTCTTACATTTAAAAACCAATAAAGTCATTGTTCATTGTTTATTCCCCCACTGAATACAGCTCGCTAGTTAAAACACAGTGGATCATTGTGTTATTGTAGTTCCTGGAATAAATCTGCATAAGCTAGCACTTTGATCAAGTTACTGTATACCTCAGCTGGTGAATGTGTGTACAGACTCGAGAGAGAGAGAGAGAGAAAGAGAGAGAGAGGAAGAGAGAGAGAGATCTTTGTTCTCAGATGTTCTCTATCTGTGATGCAATCCACTGTAACTCCAGAGCACTGATATTAACAGTCATAGAGAAATGAGTCATAAAATCTAGAAACATGACTATAACAGTGTTCTACTGTAAACATGACCCTGACCACTGCGGGTCTCAATTTCTCACTTACTGTTACCACCCTAAAGTTGATTATTTTCCTATTTGTTTTTTTTTTTTTTTTTTAGAAAATTGATTTGCTGAGGTTTAAAGAGAAAATCAGTCACAATGAGAGACTTCCTGTGTTTTCCAAAAGCATAAGCAATACACATACAGCAGAGTATTCATATTCGTATAAGAGTGTATATTTGTATAAGAGTGTATGTTTGTATAAATAGCATAAAGAGCGTGTAGATTGTATATAGCATATGGAGCATGTAGAGTGTGTAAAGTGTATAAAGCATATATAGCATATAGAGCGTGTAGAGTGTATAAAGCATGTAGAATGTGTAAAGCGTGTAGAATGTATATAGTGTATAGAGCGTGTAGAGCATATAGAGTGTGTGGAGTGTACAAAGCGTGTAGAGTGTATAGACAGTATAAAACATACATATCATATAGAGCATATACAGTATAGTGTATAGAGTGTATAGCGTGTAGAGCGTATAGAGTGTATAGAGTGTGTAGAGTGTATAGAGTGTGTAGAGTGTATAGAGCGTGTAGAGCGTATAGAGTGTATAGAGCGTGTAGAGTATATAGAGTGTGTAGAGTGTGTAGAGCGTATAGAGTGTATAGATTGTATAGAGTGTGTAGAGCGTGTAGAGTGTGTAGAGCGTGTAGAGCGTGTAGAACGTGTAGAGTGTGTAGAGTGTATAGAGCGTGTAGAACGTGTAGAGCGTGTAGA
>CM040460.1:1600636-1615689 GCA_022758105.1 Pangasianodon gigas
ATATATATATATATATATATATATATATATATATATATATATATATATATATATATATATATATATATATATATATATATATATATATATATATATATATATATATATATACATATATATATATAAAACAATCATTATATGTATATAACAATCATTGCAAGGAATTATTAACTTGACTTGTTTTTTTTGTTTGTTTGTTTGTTTGTTTTTTAGAAAAATTGATTTGCTGAGATTTAAAGAGAAAATCAGGCAACTTCATGAATTCATCATCCAGTGGACAAACTCAGTAACATCTCAAGCCTACAGTCAGATGGCATCTGTGTGTGTGTGTGTGTGTGTGTGTGTGTGTGATTTCTATCTATCCTGAATAAATCACATTTCTCTCTCACGCTCTTGCCCTCGGTACGTCTGAGAAGAAAGACACTAATGAGGCTCCGTGAGTGGGCCAGTAGGAGACGGAGGACAGAGACACGGAGCATTATGCAAACGCTAGCTCTGAATTGCTAATGAAAGCTGCCGAGGACGAACCAGACAGCGAAAAAATGGATCACTTGAAATAAAGAAGGAAAAGAAAGTTTGTTTTTGGACACGCGTGTAAAATTTGGTTTGACGGTGAAGTCTGTTAGCAGCCTATTAAGCAGTTCAAGGGCAGTACATGTTCTCTGATTTATCACGTGTCCCACTGATCCTCCCTTATATATCCCCTTTAATTTCTGATTATTTCAACTCTTTTCTTAATATTCTCTTGTTAAGATCCTCTCATTTATGTCCCCTGTAATGATCCCTTCATTAAGCCCCACTCATTGAGATCCCTTGTTAAGACCCACACATTTAAATCCCCCCCTTTAAAATCCACTTATTAAGCTTGGATTGTTTTGGTCCCCCATTAAACCACACTGATTAAGATCCTCTCATTAAAAGCCACTTGTTCAAGTCTCATCATTAAGATCCTCTCCTTTAGATCCCCTCATTAAGATCCTCTTGTCTACATCCCCTCATTTAGATCCTTTCATTTAGATCCACCTGTTCAAGTCACATCGATAAGATCCTCTTGGTTAGATCCCCTCATTTAGATCTTCTCATTTAATATTCTCAGATCACTTTTTAAAATTCACTTGTTACAATCCCCTTCTTAAGATCCTCCTTAAGATCCCCCATTGAGGTCCCATTATTAAGATCCTTTGATTAAGATCCCATTGTTAAATATCACTTTTTTAAGATTCACTTATTAAGATCCTCATTAAGATCTCCTCATTAGGATCCTCTCATTAAGATCCCCTCTTTAGGATCCCCTCATTAAGATCCCCTCTTTAGGATCCCCTCATTAAGATCCCCTCTTTAGGATCCCCTCATTAAGATCCCCTCTTTAGGATCCCTTCATTAAGATCCCCTCATTAGGATCCCTTCATTAAGATCCCCTTGTTACGTTCTTTAAGATCACTTTTTAACATTTACTTGGCAACATCCTCATTAAGATCACCTCTTTAAGACCCAGTTCTGAAGATCTCCTTGTTAAGATCTCCTGTTCAGATCAGCCCAATCTCCAGCTTGTCTCCCCACAGCTAATAAATATCAATGGACCAGCTGGAAAAAAAAATCTGAAAAGTGAATACATTTTTCGTTCTTCTCTACGGCTTATTGAAGAATGCTTCATATTTCATAGAGTTCACGCTCTTTATGAATTATAGACATTACTTTTAAGGGGTCTTGTAGCACATATAACACTGACCCGACCTCACACGCCTTTGTTATGAATTACATCCATTTCAGGCAATTTCACTGAATACTGAGTAATGCTCTAAAAATCCCTTACTGTAATAATGCCTTCCAATTTGACTTTGCTTGAATTCCTTTGAATTAAGAATGAGATTCATTTGAGTAAAATCAATAAGAGCACTGGTGTTCAGCACAAACGTCATGTAGATTAGCATTCCTCACAGATGAGTGAGATTAATACGCCTTTGCTTTAGGATTAAAAGCTCTATTATCGCACGGATGCGTGATCCCTTCACATCACTGCTGAGACGCTTCACCGGTTTGTTGTGACAATCCATTTCTTTAGCCGTCCATCACATGTTTTTAAGCGTGTGTGGTTTCAGTCCGTTATGTATAACAATGGCAAACGATAATAAAAAAAAGAGTTGTCAGGTAGTTACTGTAATTAATATTTACATCATTCTTACTGTGATGTGTGTGTGTGTAATTAACAAAAGCCACTGGAATGTTACAGTTATTCTGTCGTTTTAACTTTTTACTAAATACACATTTCATATAAACCCTCAGAAATGAAGATTAAACAAGAAGAACCTGGTAAAAGGAACAGTAAGAATTACAGTGACAAAAACGGAGGGAAAGAAGAAAGAAAAGTAAACATTAGCTTCTTTTATTTATATTTATCTTTATATTTAATTGAGTAGTGAGGTACATTACACTGGTTCTGATCATAAATACTTCACCGATAATCTCTTCTACATCAGAAAGAGAGATTTTGAACTCAGAAAGAAATGTGCTGTATAAAAAGATAAAAAAGAATAAAAAGAATAAATGATATGATAATATTGTGAGGTGATGTCAGATTGCTTTCTAAACGTTTGCTGTTTTCCTGCTGAGTTTTAAACAGTGACGCTCGTTACACACTGACACACAGGAGACGACAAAATATCTCAAAATATCTCATTTCTGAATTTGCCTTCTTTCTTGAATTCTTTCTTTCCTCGGTTTCTTTTTTCATTTGTGTGTATGCATCCTTCCTTCCTTCCTTCTGTACTTCCTCCTCTTTCTTTCTCTTGCATGCAATCTAGCATCTTTCTTTCTTTCTTTCTTTCTTTCTTTCTTTCTTTTCTCTTATTTTTTATTACTTTTTTATCATAAGTAATCTTCCTTCCTTCCTTCTCTTTCTTCTATTGTATTCTTTCTTTCTTTCTCATTACTTTTTTATTGTAAGCATCCTTCCTACCTATCTACCTTCCTTCCATCCTTTCTTCCTCCCTCACTTCCTTCTCTTTCTTCTATTGCATTCTTTCTTTCTTTCTTTCTTTCTTTCTTTCTTTCTCTTCCTCTTGTATGCTTTCTAGCATCTTTTCTTTCTTTCTTTCTTTTTTTCTTTCTTTCTTTCTTTCTTTCTCTTCCTCTTGTATGCATTCTAGCATCTTTTCTTTCTTTCTTTCTTTCTTTCTTTCTTTCTTTCTCTTCCTCTTGTATGCATTCAAGCATCTTTTCCTCTTGTATGCATTCAAGCATCTTTTCTTTCTTTCTTTCTTTCTTTCTTTCTTTCTTTCTCTTCCTCTTGTATGCATTCAAGCATCTTTTCTTTCTTTCTTTCTTTCTTTCTTTCTTTCTCTTGTATGCATTCAAGCATATTTTCTTTCTTTCTTTCTTTCTTTCTCTTGTATGCATTCAAGCATCTTTTCTTTCTTTCTTTCTCTCTTCCTCTTGTATGCATTCTAGCATCTTTCTTTTTCTTTCTTTCTTTCTTTCTTTCTTTCTTTCTCTTGTATGCATTCAAGCATCTTTTCTTTCTTTCTTTCTTTCTTTCTTTCTTTCTCTTGTATGCATTCAAGCATCTTTTCTTTCTTTCTTTCTTTCTCTTCCTCTTGTATGCTTTCTAGCATCTTTTCTTTCTTTCTTTCTTTCTTTCTTTCTTTCTTTCTCTTCCTCTTGTATGCATTCTAGCATCTTTTCTTTCTTTCTTTCTCTTCCTCTTGTATGCATTCTAGCATCTTTCTTTTTCTTTCTTTCTTTCTTTCTTTCTTTCTCTTGTATGCATTCAAGCATCTTTCTTTCTTTCTTTCTTTCTTTATCACTTTTCTATGCAGCTTTTCTTTCTTTCTTCCTGGTTTCTTTTTACTTGTTAATGAAGTATTATATTATTAGCTCATTCAGTCAGTAGCTGAGTTTATGGCTGTAACTTTATTGCTTTATTTTACTTCCTGGTGTAATAACAGAAACTTTTAAAAAAAATTCTTTCTATTCTGTTACAGTCCTCAAGATGATTTTCATTTAGAACACGGATTCTAAATCCATTTAGATGAGAAGCTTTATCAGGTCGGTCCCGTTCCGCGGCCCGTGTGTTTAACAACCCGCTCTCAATGCAATGACCTCAACTGTAAAAGCAGTTTCTGCTCTCTGTTTTAATTTTATTTTATTTTAGAAATCATCAGGAGTCTGTGGTACTGAAACAGTGTTACGATACTCTAAGACACGAGGGATGTAAAGGCACCTCATAAGAAGTGTGTAGATTTCTTTCCTTGTTTTTTTTTTGCGTGGAGGTTGAAACATCTGACATGCAGTGCTGTTTGACCTGACAGAAAGTTTGCAAAGTGCATGTTTCTTTCTGAAATAAAAACTGACATGTAGTTTATTTTCCCTCAAGCCCTCGTCTGGATTCTTTACCTGCAGGCATCAGCACTGGAGTCATACAGGCTAAATTTATCACTCCTCCATTAGCAATGGAACAACAAATAGCTTCCTCTTAGAAAAAAAAAAAGAAAATATGTATACTTTGTGCTTTTAGAAAGTTGTTCATAAATGTGTCTCACTCTAAATGCTTCTTTTCTAAGCAGGGCAACAACGTTCAGCTTTCGACAGACAAACTGCTCTGACATTTAAAAGTACACTTTAAAACAGAGTCGGGATTACACGAGAAACAGATAAAATACTTATAATATCTGTTTTCTAGTAAGTTTTGTTAAGTTTAATTCTCATAACCAGGATTCTTGCTGTCGTTCTGTTGGCGGATGCGTAAGTATGATGGTCCCTTTGTGTTCTGCGTGGATATTAATGTGAAGTTAAAGCTCAGAGACATGCCAAAGTTGACTGGGATCACTCTTTCTTTCTTTCTTTCTTTCTTTCTTCCTTCCTTGTCTTTCATCCTCTTGCACACATACTAGCAGATTTTCTTTCTGTCTTTCTTATGCTTCCTTCCCTCCTTCTTTCCTTTCATCCCTTTCTATCTCTTGCATGAACACTAGCCTCTTTCTTTCATTCTTTCTTCTTTTGCATACGTATTTATTTCCTTTCTTCCTTCCTTCCTTCCTTCCTTCTCTTTCTCTTGCATGCATGCTAACATCAACAACCTCGTGTCCTGCTGCTGGAGCGTGTGCTGAAGCTTTAACACACAAGAAGCGGTGTGTAATATAAAAGAAGCTGTATGTTAATGAGAACCGGCGTTTCAGGAGTTCTAGCTCACGGTTCCGAGGTTCCACTGGGCTCCGTTAGTATGGTGTGTTAGCGCGGGTCACGTTAGAGCATGTGGTGTTAGCATGCGCTGTGGAGGTTCAGCAACACACCACATCACACGAGTTTCTTAAAATCCTTTCTTTCTTTCTTTCTTTCTTTCTTTCTTCATCGATTCTTCCATCATTGTATTTCTTCCTCTTGCATGCATGCTAGTATCTTCTTTCTTTCTTTCTTTCTTTCTTTCTTTCTTTCTTTGCATTCTTCCTTCTTTTCTTCCTTCTTCCTTCGTTCCTTCTCTTTCTTTCTCTCAAATGCCTGCTAGCATCATTTATTTCTTTCATTCTCTCATTCACAGGGACTCATATTAAGACTTACTTGCATTAATAATGTATCTAATCATTAACATGCTGAAGTTTTCTGTAAGGAAATGTTTATTTAACATTTATGGAGTCTCCAGTGTCAGTGCTTTGTTTTTTTTTTGTCTTATTAACTTCAAGAGGGAGAAAAAAGAAAGGCTGGTGAGGGAACGACTCTTTGTAACTGCTACATTGTAAGTGATAACAGATACTAACTTCTACAGCATTAAATGTAACAATAAACAGATAAAAAGTATGACATGTTGTTAATGAAACACATTAATCTGCTGTGGTATAAGAGGAATAAAACACTTCCTATAAGAGAATGTGCTGTGTTAACTTCAGGGTCAGCTTTATCACACCATGCTATTGTTGATTGTTTTCCAATAACAGCATGACACAGAGTGTTTTATTCCTTACTTATATAATGTTTTTATGTCAATGCAGTCATTAAACCCTTAAAGTCACTTAGTATCACAGAAGAAACAAACATTTTTAGCTTAAAAAAATAATAAAATTCTGCACAACATAAACTCTTTAAGATAAGAAAAACTCACGCAGTTAAAAAGCAGAAATGACTTACAGAAGAATATTTAACGATGTAGATATAAATACGATTCAGAGGCACCGCACGTGATGCCATGCCAGGATAAAGTGATGCATAATAGGCCAAAACTCTTCCTACTACAGAACTGAACTATTATTTCAACTTAAAATATCTCTGGATCGATGTTTGGCTCGTGATCCAGCGATGGATTTTCCCCTCTTCTCTTTCTCATCAAACTGAGAGCATTAAAAGGCCAGGGTCAAAAAGGGCTCGGTAAGAGCTGCATTGATTTCTGCCCTGGGAAATCATCTCAAAAGCAGCACAACTCGACCTCCTCAACAGCAGCTTTTTCATCGCACTTCTCCTTTCATGATGAGAATTCAGGAATACACAGAGAATATTAGGAAGAACAGTGCCAGATATCAGAAGGCACGAGCAGCTGAAAGAAACCGAGCGACGCCGAGAGTGTACCAACACCGTACACCGTACAAGCAGCACTGAGGCAAACACGGCCAAATACATGCTTAAATATTGCCATAAAAATATTAATTACCTGCAGTTAACACCTCAAGAACATAATCTCTTTTTATACAGGCATGTGAGAAAATACTGCAGAGCCAAAAGCTTTATTTTATTTTATTTTTTTTTCATTTTATTTCCTTTTCCTTGTAAATCTGCTATTTAAGATTATTATTTTGCTTTCTGCAGATGGATTTAGCGAATAAATAAATGTAGGAATGATAATGTAGAAGATAAATAATAACTGATATCAAATCAGGATCTTTATTTATTTATTTATTTGTTTGTAAAGTTTTTGCACATGTACAGTTTTTAAAACATATTTTTCTTTTCTTTTATTTTCATTTTATTTTCATATTTCTACACATATTTTCTATTTTATTTTAAATATCTATTTTATTTTATTTTTTAAATTTTTTTTTATAATTTTGAAAAAATAACTGTTAAGCCCTTTTCCACAAGATCCTGTGTTAATAATAATAAATTTAGACACTCACATTCCCGTACTTTCTAAAATACCACAAGTTGTAATTTGCGGGCCCATTTTCATGAAGGGTGCCATTACTTTTGCAGTATAGATATTTAGTGTACATATGTAATGCAATAATGCTGTTATTTTCTTCCACCAATTAATTCATTTTTTTATTTCTTTAAATGTATTTAAATGTGAAATAGTTAACCCAAGCCATGGACCTGTGTGTGTGTGTGTGTGTGTGTGTGTGTGATTAATGGAGTTTATCTCGATCACAGCTACAAGCTAACACACAGGAGCTGCTCGCTGATTCAGGAGTTTAGCAGAACTGAGGGAAAGTTCTCCACCTCTGAGAGAACCTCCTGCGTTTGGAGGAAAGAGAAACCTGATGTAAGCAGAAAACAGCACGTATCGCGATCATCTTCAAAAGCTTCACCAGCACAAATCCAGGATATTAACCATCACCTCCTGCAGGGAACTCCAAGCAATCTCAGAGAGAGCTACGCTACTCTACAACGAAACAACCTTTCCCACACATTTGCACAAAAATCATACAGTTTTACTTTATTTGTCTCATATTTTTACCTCCTTAATAAATAATAATTCTCCTTAATAATGTTTCTGGAAACATCTGTGACCCTTAAGGAGTAACTCCAGCTGTGTTTTTTTTTCTCTCATGCCATAAATATAAAAAAAATAATAATAATGTCAGAAAGTCTTAACACAGCCGGAGACTCGCTCACACCTGTGTGAGGCGATTGAGCGCTAAAAAGAAGTTTAAAAAGCTTGACCTGGACAATCATAAAAGTTTACGCCTTCTTCATTTTCATATGTGGTGCTCAGTTTCATCTCTTCAGAACCCGAGGCTTCACATGTAGCAGCTTTGGAGGTACAAAGTTCTGTATTAAGGAATAGTTTTTCCTAAAAGTGGAGGAAACAAGATTCCCAAGTTTTCTCCTGTTTATTATTTACAGTGCAGCAGCAGGTGACTTCCTGACTTCCTGATCTCTAAAACTATCCCAAGTCCTGATTTCCGCTGATTTCTCACTAGTGTTGCATTGACGTGTGTGTGTATGTGTGTGTGTATGTGTGTGTGTGAGAGATGGACCAGAACATAGATGTGTTTTAACAGCGTGTGAATGAATAAGCCCCGCCCCCCTGGACGAACTGACGTCACAGTCCTTGAGTTACGTCTAATGCTGCAACACGGAAAAGTGCAATGGAACAGTCATTCAGCTTGGAATTCCAAGTCAGGAACTCATCCACCATGCCCGAGTTCTCTGATATAAACACACCTGATGTCACAACAAAATGGCGGCGCAACCAAATGATGTCACAACAAAATGGCGGCGAACACACAGTCACCAATAAACAGACTTCCCTTTGCATTATTTTCTACTTGATTTTACTTGATGTGCAGCTTTTGTGTTGTGAAAACACGTTTCAACAGATTTGTAAGTTTGTAATGTAATTCCGCGGATTTCCGCCCAGTTTTATTTCTCGCGCGGTAAGACAAAACAAAATAAGTTGACCTGTCTTATACATCGTCACTCATCGCTAATCAGAAATATTTCATGTAGATCTTCAGAGAAATTCAGAGACTAGCGATACGAATATGACCCTGCTCTGAGCATCCATGTTCTCTGAAGCACTGAGACGCGTTTATATCGGAATTCTTGGAATGCAATGCGTAATGCATTGTAGCATAACCTAGCCATGGAACATTACTTTTGTATAACTGGAGTTATAAACCAGTATTTTTAAATGTTTGCGCACTATTCACAGGAAACTGAGACCAATTTGAATATCTTCTTTAAACATCATTACTCATAACACCTGTCAGGAAATTTTATAGCGTAACCGAGTTCGGCTGTGTAGCTGCTGACCAAGAATGACGCGATAGTTTAAAATCAAGTTTCATACTGCACATGTGATTGACAGCACAGTCATTGATGAGATATTTGATCTGTTTACACATGATAAACGATGCACTGATTAAAAATATAAATGAATAAATAAATAGTAATATAAAGATATGTTTCAACAAAGTGTCTATCTGCTAAATGTTGTAAAACAGGAAAATTATTGTTATAAGCATTTTTCTAATTATTATTCAATTATTAATTGATTAATAATTATTACTTAATAATTATTGATTAACTAATTATTAATTAATTATTAATTATTATTTTATTTCCAGATACAGTTATTAAGGAAAGTAGATGATATCTAAAATATAAGATAAGAATGTGAGACACTGAATAAGGCCAAATAACTGCTGTATGCATAATTATTAACAATAAACGAATCATTACGTGAGCGTCCACACTGAAGAGCTTCCATATATTGAGTAAAGGATTTTCCGTGAGCTGTAGGCAGTGAGATTTTCACCACGGCACGTTTCTGAGCAGGAAAAAGCTTTTGGTTAATCTTTACTCGGTAGTGATGTGGAGGGAACAGCGAGAGGTCACGGCGCTCGGCTGTAACGCAGCACCCACAGCGCCGGGCCCCGACGGCAAGAGAACAGAGCGTCTAATGCATTCAGATCAGATGCAAAAAAAACATTGTTTTGTTTTGAAGCAGATCTGACCTTGATCTTAAGAGATCTTTCAGTTTTTTTTTTCAGAAGACATCTCGAGTGCGGGATCATATCCTCATCATGCCGAGGATTTGAAATTACAATTCTGCTGAGGAGGTCAGCGGGAAGGTCGCATGTCGGTCGGTTTGATGTGGAGATTCATCATGGATTGGGAGATAAGCATCAAGACTTTTTTTATAAAAAAAAGTTTTTTTTTCATAAAAATGTAATTTAATATTGTCAGAAAATGTAGTACAATAAGAGCAGGTGTTAAAGAGCAGGTATTAAATTTACAGAAGTCCATTTCCACCAGATGAAAACAAAATTATTATTCACTATGTTTTATTAATGAGAAGGTTTATCAAGGTTATGCCTCAGTATCTACAAAAATTCTTAAATTGACTTAATATTAGTGCAGCAAAATTAACATACCATCTTTTATTTTGCATTCGTGTTGTATTTTTGTAGTTTTTTGACATAACGTACAGCCTTTAATCAACATCTGGCGTTTTGGAGATGCACCACACCCCTACTGAATCAAACAAACCTGACACTAGCTTAGAGAACTAGCTGAATATGGAGAACAGGAAGAGTTTAACAAGAGCCTTTTTTCAAACTACTGCTAATGATTTAACGCAAATCCCGCCCCAGGGGTCGGACATACTGTATGCATTTCTGTAAAGCAATTAATTGGACGAACACTTAGATTTCCACGAATGTGAATGATCAGAAAACATTTCATGGCTTTCCCAGAAGTGATGGACTATAAAATTAAAATGAGAATATCTCCAAAACTATTTTATCGTATTTTTTTCCCCCAGATATACCATAGTTTTAGTGTCCATAACACTAAGGGACAGGTACCAACCTCTGATTATCTAATATAATCTTTCCTGTGGTAAAAATAACTCATCAGTTCCAGGACTTTCTCTTTGTTTCATCAAACTTGCAAGACAGGGTTTTATTTATCTTCACATAGCAGAAACAAGCTTTTACAAATGTAATACCTTCCATATGGTGGGATTAATTAACACATATGATCTCCGCTCCCAAAGTAACATTCAGCCTGTGCTAAATCACACAGCAGGTGATAAATTATGAATCTATTTGCATTAACTCTGCCCATATTTTGAGGTAAAAACACCCTATATTTATCAAGAAAAGCCCATAAAATTAAAAGACGTGTTATTTGGCTCTTTTTTCAATCCTCTGTAGACACTGTGAATAAAAAACAACTTACACACTTTAGCAGGTGTTAATAAGTTTGCACTCGTGTTTACACCTTTACTAAATCTGGGCTTAATTTTATAAAACAGATAGCATACTGGGATTTTAAGGTTCGAATGCTCGATGCTAACTTTAGTTGGAGGAACATAAGTGTGTTGTTGAGTTCTGGATTGTGATTGGTCAGAAGGTGTTGATTAATTTTCTATAAAAGTAGCTCTGACCGTAGTGCAGCTGCAAATCACAGGTTTATATTAATGCGCTCGTTATATTAATACGTTATTGTTTCTATAGTAACAGCTCCTTCAGGTAAATGCACTCAGGTAAAACAGTAACTACGTTACTTCTGAGAAGAGAAGTTTATGCTTTGGGTTTTTTTTGTCTTATTAACTTCAAGGCAGAAAAACAAGAGGCTGGTGAAGGAACCACTGTTTACAGCTGCTATAACGTAATATAACATCAAATATAACTATAACGAATAATATGTTTTTTAATAAATGAAAAACTGTAACCGTTGGAAAATTGCAGTGGTATAAAAGGAATAAAAGACATCAGGACATGCTGGACATCCCGTCCTTGATTATTTTTATAAAACAACAAAGCATGGAGTGTTTATTCCTCACTAATTGGTTGTAGTATTGGTTTTGGTTGTAGACACAGTTGTAGTATTAGAGGGATATATATATATATATATATATATATATGGTGCTTTTACTGTGTTTGCAGTATTTCAGGTCAATGCTGCTGGGGCCTGTTTCCTCTTTATTAGCAGGATGTGAACAATGAGCCATGCTAGTTAATAGCAAGACCCCAAGAGCTGCCGAGGGAACGTGGGAGCTGGCGAAATGACAATCAATAGCCGCACTTCATTTATTTTATATCCATCTGCTCCTCACTTTCCCACGGAAACTGTTTTTCCTCTCGCCGAACTGCACTCACAATGGCTCCTCGAAGCCGAGTCTGTTTATTTAGCATGTTTAGTTTGGCAGCTAGCCCTCGTTGCCACCCTCATTGACAAAGGAGATGACACCTAAACAGAAGCTGAAAGGGTGAAAGGGTTCAGGCCGCGGATCTTTCTCCCTGGAATAAAGAAGCAAAGCAGCCGATGGAGCCGACAATACACTGGATTTACTCTGGACGGTGTGGAACGCCATCTAAAGGAAATATACTGCCTTGTTCTTGTTCAGTAACTGTGTAAAATCATTAGATTGAGTTCAACATTCAACGTTTTATTAACTGAAAAGCAAAACATAGCACACGCTCCCCTTATCCTCGTCTGACAGGACTGCTTACTCTAAAAGATTAAAGTATGGCTTTTCTTTTTCGCTTGACGTTTGCTTCACTGGTGCTTTTTTCCCCTCATCAAGTTACAGAAGGTAGATTAATAAACTCCTAGACACCATCTGAACTGAAAAAAAAAAATTCTCTCCATATTTCCAAAGTCTAAATTATCAGTCGCATCTCATGCTGTGTTTATGTCTGTGTTTCTTCAAGATGGTGGATATTTTTGCAGGACTTCCAGCTGAACACACCGACCCATGTAATTAAAGACACCAAATACAGACGTGCAGATGTTTACAGTTTTGCTGTAGAATTAATGATTTTTAACACTTTGCTACAGCAATACAGGAGAAAACTACACTTTCTTCTTTTGGAGCTAAATCTGAATAAAATACACTTGAAGGAAAATCTGATTCACTGAAGGGGAAAGGACGTTGGACATGAAATAAATCCACATTTGCGCTTACCTTTGCTTTGCTCTGACTTTATTTTCATGAACATTAATCAATGAATTTGTGAATCTTAGCTTTCTTAGCCAACAAAAAAACAACTAGCTGAGGATTTTAGAGTAAAATGTGCCGAGTTTGTGTAATAAAATTCGAAGTCTTTACTTACTATAGTATATAATTATATTATTATCGGAAACATCTGATGTGCACTTATCTTCATTTTGTAAAGAAATTGGATAAAGTATGATTATACATTCTGCTGTTTGTGTAAATTCAAACATTTCTGTTAAAAATACTGTATACAATTTTATCATGTACTGTATGTTGTTAGCATGGAGCTAAGGTTTATGTGTTAAAATTCTTGTTAGCGTTAGCGTTAATCCTCAATAATCAAACAGGATATGAAAATATTTATTCAAAAATTAATCACAGGAGCATTTACACAAGAAATGTGGTCTTCATGAAAATCCAGTTAGCTGATAAAAATAAAAACGTTTGTATGCTATGTTTGTATAAATTTACGTATAATTTGACTCTTAATGTGAACCTTGATTGATTTAAATTGTATAATTATTGAGTTACTGCAGGATTTAAAAAACAGATGATCAAGTTTAAATCACTTATTTATTTCAATTACATGTCAATTTAACAAACTTTTATTTTTGTTTCATATTAGTAACTTGAAAGACCAAAACAAATCCATAAATTAAGACAAGTAAGACTAGCTGTTCAATCAGGAAAAAAGTAATGGCACCCTATAAAAGGAGTTGCTGCATTGGCTGAGCTGCATTACTGGAAGATTTAGCGCATTCCACATTTAGGAGGTGCTCTTTCACTGTTTATTCACCATTTTCAGCTCTCTATGCTTTTTATGGACTTTTGTGGCCATCGTTAAATGTAAGTGTGCCGAGAATGTGCTTGGTAATCTATGGCTGATTGGCGTTTTTCAACATATGCACATGAGTATGAAGAAAATCAGTTTAAATTTGATTTGACCATGAAAACATTTACACTCAACTCAACTTTATTAAAAGATTGATAAATTAAGCTCGATGTCTGCAGACGTTCTGTTTGCAGAACGTGGGTCTAGAAACATCTGGCCAGACGGTTTTGTCCTGCTTGAGTCTCATTGTCAGTCTAGCAGATGGATTCTTTAAACATCACCTACTGTAATTAATTACACATCAACTTAATGTATAAAATGACAAACTATTGAAAGAATAAAGATAAATCACAGCTCAGAACATCTACTGTACACTTTCTCCACGGAATACGGCATTTTGCAAGAACTGAACACGGTTCTCTAATGAGGTGACCCGTTTGCAGGTCTGGTCCTGATTGGCTCTGTCGGGAACCGATCTCCATAATCAGGCCATGCAGTGGGTGTCTCTGGGAAAAAAGAAAAAAAAAATGCTGCAATGGGCCAGGCTGCTCGCTTGCCTCAACACTACACACCGCAATCAAGCTGCTGATTCGAGGTTCCGCTATACATCTGTTCTTCAGAACTGTTCCACTCCGGACAGAGGAGGCAAACCAGATATTACTGTACAGTACAGTCGCTATGCTGCAAACACTCCCGAGCCCAGATTATCAGCACCACAACTATACTATTGATTCATTCAGTTATTATATGATAACATAATAGAGCCCTTAAGAACATCGCTCTTTCCCACGAAATTACAATTAACAGACATGAACTGAGCTAGCTGCAGCATGTTAAGCAAGAAATTATAGGCAAATAATCAGTAACAGGGCAGTCACAACAGCACATCCTGAAGTGTTTTATTCCCCTTATACCACAGCAGCTCACTAACAATTACGTTTTATTTATTAAAGGATAGGTCATACTTTTTTCTGTTCATGGTTACATTTAATATTGTGGAATGTCCGTTTATCAATTCATCCGCTTATAACTAAATACATTATTCAGATAAACAGATATAAATGGGGTGCAAAAATCATTCTGGAGCTATATCATTGCACTAAAATAAAAATAAAATAAATCAATTCAATTAAGCAAACTAAAAAGCAAAACGCATTAGTGAGGGGTGTATGAGAAGTGACAAGGCCAAAAAGTATACACATGAAATTCAGAAATATGGCAACAATAAACATAAACAATGTGCAGAATATACTGTATATCTCCAAAGTGGGAGTGGTCTAAACTGGGAGTTTGTTGTTGTTGTTGTTGTTGTTGTTGTTGTTTTAGCCTGATTTGATTTTTTAATTTGTTTTTGCAACATCAAATATAGGTTCATATTTAATTTAATTTAAATAAATAAATAAATAAATGTGCATTGTAAATTATTTTAGGAAACTTTTCATAAAGGTTAATATTAAAAATTAATAATAATAATAATAATAATAAGCCACACCCCCACTTTGGATATGAAAAAAGATTTTTAGCTTTGCCATGTCTCTCACTAATGTGTGTTTTTTTTTTTTTTTT
>CM040460.1:1619387-1635188 GCA_022758105.1 Pangasianodon gigas
GAATGTTCACCTTTGCACAGGATGAATTTGTGAGTCATTACGTTCATCTCATGTAACAAATGAGAGAGTCAGGACATGACAGGACCTGCACACACAGTCTGCAGAGCCTCATCCACAAGTCATACCTGATGTCCAAACAGTAAAATATCTAGAGATCTTATGGTGCGAGTGATGGAACTGTAAGCGTTTGCCCTTACAGAGTCATCTGGTTTGGTTTGGTTTCACATTGCACTTAATTAGATGAATAAAACAGCACAAAGAAAAATATTGGCTAAGCGTCGTGTGTAGAGCTGACAACATCCCTGTAAAACTCTTCCATTCATTACTCAGACACATGGCAAGAAAAAAGTAAACAAACCTTTACCAAGTGAGAAGAAATCTCAAAAATCCAACATTTATTGCAAATCTGACACACACTGCATTTGATTCACTCCATTCAGTCGAATCGATTCAGAGTCGAGTTCACTCAGAAGCAGACACACACACCTCGCTCACATGCTCTCGGACCCGAGTGTGATTGCCATTCAAACACACTAAACACTGCATATGTGAAAGCACCCTAACAGCACTTCCTGTCTCTCCTGTCAATCAGAATGATCCTGGATAATACTGTGTGTCTGTTCATGGATATAGAAAATGGTAGGTAGTGTTCTCCTGAAAGTGTGTTCAGCTGTCCTTATCATATGTTGAAAAGATGCGGTGTATTCATGAGTACTGACGGAAGCACACGTTAGTCCCAGGTTGTTAGCGGTAATGCAATGGCAAGACTCGGCTAGCAAGTGGGAATGGGAAAAAAAGTAAACAAACATCTAGAGATTTATAGAAGTAGGACACTAGGGAAAAAAAAAACTATTCGTATATCCAAAACCACATCATAATACACTCATTTGGAAATTTTGTCATGTTGTATTCATATATAAAAACACAACGGTGAATATACAGTAAATCTCTAAAATTCCACAATAGCTTAAACCCCAAAATATGTCCTTCACTGGATAAAAACATCTGTATTGCACTTTGCTCACTGGTTTCACCTCCTACACAATCAGACGCACTTCACTCACCCAGTTAATGAAAGATATTTATCTAAAATATCTTTTTTTTTTTTACTACACGTACAATACACTTCCATGTTTACAAATGTGGAAGTGCAAGTTTCAAAACTTCAAGTCAGATGGTGAACAACAGCTCGCAGTCATGGCAGCGTCTCCAAATGCACAAAAACTTCCTGCAAACATCTGTACTGGAGCTTTCACTCATTTCTCATCGATGTGCTTTGAGAAAGAAATGGCTTCATGCTGAGAGTGATGAGGATGAGCGTTTTATGATTTTACAAAGCAGCACGTAGGCAACATTTCAAATAATCTACTACTTGAAAGTTCTCTGGCTTGGAGCTACACCTTCTCGATTTGAATCATCAGATCAAACATCTGCAGTCAAATGTTTCTGATAAATATTTCCAAAAAGTCAGAAGACTATTTATGCATTCAGGGACGCTGTAGTGATTGTGAGCTGTTTTTGCTGCCATTGATATGACAATAACGAGATGGTAAAAATGATCAAGCAGTGCTGAAGGTGGAGGAAGTCAAGTACCAGGAAGTGTGACCAGGAAACAGGAAGTAAACAGGAAAAAAAGGGCATGGATTCACTGCAGGAGATAACAGGTTCCTCTCCAACGCTTCAATGGGTGTGCAAATAAAAAAAAAAAAATCAGTTTTCAGCTCGTCTGTAGCCCTTTTGTTCGGCAGCAGATGAGGTCAGAGGGTTAATGCCGATTTAACAAGCAATTAATTGTAAGCTGGTATCTCGGAAGATGAGCAAATCTGCACTGAGGATAAATGATTTTTTTGGGTGGTTTGTTCTCAGGTCTGATGAACGGTTAATTGCTCTGGTTCTCCTGGGCACATGATGATGATGTCATAGCGGAACAAATGTGAGTCAGTAATGACTAGTTTCTTTCTTTTTTTTTTATTTCCAATTCTAATGGATGAACAAAGGTAAAGTAGTTCAGGCGAAGCCACTCAGACTGAGCTCCAGATGTCAAAACATTACATGTTATTATATGATGTTCAAGAAAAAAAAAGTAAGACACATAAACTAGAGAGGAAACTTTTAGAAAGAAGTGGAAGATCAGAGGACACTGAACAAACCCCAACAATCATGGACATTGTACATATACGTATATAAGGAATAAAACAATCCATGTAGTGCTGTAATAGGAAAATAATCAACAATGGGATGGTGTGATGAAGCGGAGTCACTGTTACTACCAGGAAGTGTGTGAGCACCTCACAAAGTGTTTCGCAATTTGCAGCAATTTGCCTAAATACTTTTTTTTTTAATTAAACAATGACGTCATACTTTTTATCCAGTTATAGTTGCATTTAACATTGTGAAACGTCCAAAATAAAATGCAGCTTGTCTTGTTACTGAGGAACATCAAAGCGTAATCTTGTCTGTCCTGAAGATGCCAGAAAACCTTTTTAAAATTACAGCTTTACCTCTGACTGTTACAAAGTGCTGAAACTGGAGACTCCTTCCATAAATGTTAAATAAACACATTAATCCTTACACAAAACTTCACCATATCAACGGTTACACACGTTTTTATTCTGTTCATGTGCAGCATCCGCCTTATGAGTCCCTGTAAATGAGCTGTTACTATAGAAACGATAACATATAGGAACCTGATTTGTGTCTGTAACACCTCCTGACCAATCAGAATCCAGAATTCGACAGCGCTGTGGTTTAACATGTGATTACACTCCAAAATTGTGCCCAGACTGAAAACCTGTAAATCAAGGCAGTTATTAATTCATCTCACAAAAAGTGCCACTCTTGTACTGGATCATGTGACCTACCTTTGCCCTGTCCACATGCCACATCCTGTCTGACCGTCCTGTCGTCAAACATGAACACTCTTTGTCGAAAAGCAAAGAAAAAATAAATAAATAAAGCAGATATAGATGGATTTGCATTTACGAGAAATCCACCTCTCCTTCCTGAAACAGAGAGATCACATCTTCCTGCGCTGCATAAGCACATCAGCGCTGAATTAATTTGTCATCTGGGAGCACTAGTGGGGAAACGGAGACGGCTTTACTCACTACACACACTTGTGTTTGTGTGCATCTGTGTGTGTGTGTGTGTGTGTGTGTGTGCACTCAGGAGTGTGTATAACCTGCCGCTCTATTTCTTTCTCTCTCTGTATGTGTTCAGATCGGATTTCCGTCCTTTCTGAGCTTTTTTTTCAGGAGCCGGTGACTTGAGCCTGTGACTTGTGCGCAAATTAAATGGAGAGACAGAAAAATGTATTATTGATGCTGAAGGTTGGAGTGTGTCGCTCACAGAGGCGGCTCGGGTTCCCACACGGGGTAATTAATCCACCGCAGGGAGCTGGACATGAATGGACGGAGGACGGCATGGCTGTCTTCCTATCACTATCTCCCTCTGTCCTCTTTTTCTCTCCATCTCTCTCTCTCTCTCTCTCTCTCTCTCCGGATAGTGCACTACCTATACCAGCCTGAAAATAGGTCACCTGCCTGGGGCTTACTGACGTGTGTGTGTGTGTGTGTGTGTGTGTGTATACTGTTTTAAAAAACAGGGCACATTTTCTGCTACATGTGCAGAGGAAGTACAGGTGACTCTAAAGTCCGAGTCTAGAGTCTAAGTCCACGTATATGACATCCTGTATGTTTTAAAATCATAGCTTTCAGTTTTTTAATACTTTTCAGACAAACAGCATTTTCAAAAATATCCTTATACATGTGGGCGGGGCTTTAGACAAACAAATATTTTTAAAAACATAGTTTTGACAAATGTAGAGAGTTTTTAAAAATTACCTGTAAGTGTGGGCGGAGCTTTAGATGAGCAATAAAATGGAATAAAATGGACGGGAACTTTTGTTCTATCACTCCTTTCAAAATAAATAAATAAATTAAAAAAATCTACTCCAAACTAAATGAATAGTGTTTTTGAAAACATCACTGTTTTATTATTTTTCCCACATGTATACCGACATTTAGTTGTTACGCTCAATATTCAAATAAATAAATAAATAAATAAATAAAAATTTCCAGCAACAACAAAAAGCATTTTCAAAAATATCTGTAAATGTGTGGGCGGGGCTTAAGACACTTAATAAATGGAGATATTTTCGAAAACCCTGTTAGCTTGGAGGGCATTATATTTTTGAAAATGTACCTTTTATCACTTGATTTACAAAAAAAAAAAAATGATCCCATCCAAATGAACGGTGTTTTCAAAAAAATCTCCTTTTTCACTGTTTGTCTAAAGCCTCATCCACATGGATAACAGATATTTTATACAATATCTGTTACAAAGATATGCATTCAAACTCTAAACTACTAAAATCCCAAATAAAGAGTGCTAATTTGCTTGTGCTATGTGATTGTGTGTGAAGTTAAATGATTACATTCAATAAATTAAATCACATGCCAAGAATGGAAAGAAAACTTGGTAAAAACTTTTTTCTACCTCTTTCTCTTGCTGCATTTCTGAAAATAATGAATGGATAATAAAAAATACGGCTAATATCAAGAGATACTAGCATCATTATATCATTAATATGATGATTATATAAAAATGATTTGATGCACTTAAATGATTGAAGTAGGAAATAAAAAGAAATGTAAAAAATGTTCAAAATGTGGCTAATAAATGAAATTAAGGTAATTCAAACTAACCCTTCGTGAATCTACTTTCAGAATCATATGGATTTTTACTGTCGTGATCGGAGGTTGTGTTGGTTGCACCAAATGACCGCGTCCTGAAAAAATCCCTGGTGAAAAATTCCCCGGCATGGAAAAAAAACACGCAGAGGAATAAAACCCAAGCAGAGAAAAGACAGGATTAAGATTGGCCTTTAAATACAGCAAATGAATATCCAAGTGCAAAAATAATCCTACTAAGGTCTGAAGGTGAGCACCGGCTGGAGAATGGCTGTGCCGCTCTGGAGAGCTGGGATAAAGAAAAAGGGGTCACTGGTGGCCAGAGGGTAGAGCTAACCCCCCTCGGAGAACTCTCACCTCTCGTATCATGATCAGGAAGGTCAGAAAGAGAGAAAGAATGAAGTAGAGAGAGAGAGAGAGAGAGAGAGAGGGAGAGAGTGTATCAGAGAGTGTTCTCGCCATCAGAATCTGGAGTTTAACCAGCAGTGGATCTTGACCATAGATTCTGTGTTGCAGGACAACATTAATGACAACGTAGCCTCAAACAAAATGGCGTCCAGAGGCTACAACACTTGACTTATGCTACAAGCTACTATGCAGTGAATTTTTAGAGTAATAAGCAGTTGAGAATCTATCACATGTGGACAATACTTGAGTGCTATTTTGGTGCATTTCTACTTTATTTAATTTTAAAGAAAAATTTCCAAGAAAAAAAGCACACTTTTTTTACTCTTTACATTTTTATTTAGACCTTCAAAATTCTCGTTACAAATCTCGAAAGTCTTTTCTTCTCTCATCCATGACTGTACGCTATACATCAGTCGAATCAGCTCACTTTAGCATCCAATTATTTCAGCTTAGCATCCAAGTTCATCAGCGTAGGAAAAATAAATCAAGAATCATGCCAGGTTGTCACCGGCTGTGTGACCTTTTCAATGCCATACAATGTAATTAGCTCTATAGCTATCCCTGTGTGTGTGTGTGTGTGTGTGAATATTGATATAATCCACTGGACTGCAGTGTTGAACGTGAGGATGAGCAGCCCGGGCTGTACCTCAGTAAAATGTTTCGGTACGCTGGAGTTAGCAAACATTCGTATAAAATGACGTGTCTCCTTTACCTCCCTAGAAGGAATGACCTCCATCTAATTTGAAAAATAAATGTTGAGGTACTCTAGGTTTCACTAATTTTTGAAAGTCAACTAGCTATCTTTAAAATTAGCCTGTTTTCTTTGCTAATGCCAGATTAGACTAGCACCAATTCCAGTAGCTAGCATAACTGAATATGCAAAAAACTGAAATTCTAGCTAAAGGTAAATATTTAACTTACAGAAATTGAATGTTTTCAGACAAAACGGAGAAATTGCTTTAAAACCAAAACAATCTTCACATGAAAACATTAACATTAACATAATTTCATCAGTTAAAAACATTTACTTTTTACTTTTTAATACATTTGAAAGTAGCAACTTTTCCCCTTTCAGTTCAGCACATTTTTGGCTGAATACTTCCTCTTTTAACCGAGTAAGATTCTGAGACATCTATACTTTCACTCGTTTTGCTTGCTTTGGCCGTGGCTTGTTGGACTGTGCTCCTGAAGAGCTAATATCATTAACCAGAGTTTCAGCAAAATTTCCAGACCAGCTACTGTACATCTCAAAAAACCCAAACCCAAAATGTTGAGGTGTTGGAAAAGAGAGACACATTTTTACCTCTTTTTCTCTGCCCTTGAAACAAGGTTAGTGTGATGCGCACACATTTCTGATGTCTTATGTTCCATAATCCCCCTTTCTCCTTCTCTAAATCTTTGCAATAGAAATGATTGTGTACATCATAATCACACCGTCTGCACTTACGCTTTCTCTTTGTTTGTGGTAATTTATTAGATTCTGATTATTTGCTATAAAAGAAGATCTTAGTAGCTGCTGAGTATTTTAAACTAGCTCAATCTGGTGTAAAAATGTCCAACCTGGCAACCCTTGTCCTCTGCTCCTACCCCTGAGCATGGGGCAGCGTGATTCCTGCCTCAGTGGTCCTCTATCAGTGCTTGTTGCAGTTCCTATTTTTGACCACTAGGTGCAATAATAACTCTGTGGCACTAAATGGGGCAGTGAGCACGCTGAGCTACGATCACACAACATCTAGAAAAGTGACAAATCAACAGAACATCAGCTTTTATCGGTCAAAGAGCAATATTTTTTAAAATCATCAGTCACTCAAAAGTGAAATGTAACTAAAAATGTATGGAGTTGTGAATGAGGACGAGTGTGCTGATATGAGGTACACAGTGCATGTTTAATAATGGTGCGTTGTGTAAGGTGTGTGTGTGTGTGTGTGTGTGTGTGTTTGTGTGTGTAAGAGAGAGAGTAGGCGTTTATAAAAGAGTGGGTTGGAGTAGTGAGTTATAACACTCATCCCCAATATCTGTCCTTCCAACACAAGTGCTTTTCAAGTGCTGAAACGATTTCACTCTATTTATTACAGATACAATCACGATTTCAGCATCAGAGAGACGAACTGAAAAATATATTACATTTCATTACATTTCATTACACACAATCGTCGTTTTATTATATTTACTGATTTATAACTAATGAACTAATGAACGCACATTACACTTTATTTATTCATTTATAAGATGCTCTTATACAGATAGATCATAATCCATGAGTGATATAGTTTATGTTCAAGGAATAAAACATAACAACACACTCCATGTCATGCAGTTATTGTAAATAAATAAGTGATGAGGTGATGTAATGAAGCAGAGTTACTGTTACCAAAGTTGATTACTTTCCTATAACAGCACGTCCCCAAGTGTTTTATTCCCATATTTCAATTATATTACTAGTCATAAATAATAATGACAATATACTATGGTTCATAATGATCTGGGCGAAAGAGAAAACGCTTAGATACATGCATGTAAATATACACAGTGACTAACACACACACACACACACACCCCAATAACAAAAAGAGGTTACTTCCTCTATTATCAGTAATAAACAATGTAATAACAATGTAATAAGCATTATGCTTTAATATTTGTGTTATGGAGTTAATACAGAATAAACACAAATGATCAATCAGCAGACCAAAAGAGAACACACTTAGATATGCACACACACACACACACACGAGCACGATATGATACCAGTTATTAGTAATAATATATAATAACAACATAATAAATATTGTAATAGTATTGTAATAAGTGCTCAATCACACACTTAGGTACACACACACACACCGAATGAGGCTATGTTTATACATGGCAGTATTGTGTAACGTCTTGTGCAATATCTGTTTTTTGTGTGTGTGTATGTGTTTTAGATAAAATATATAAAGCACAAACTTCACCTGCCAATGGAAAGAAAATTGTTTCAGGAACAAAACGTCCTTCCTTCCCTGTTGCCCTTTTTAAACCTGCCTGAGGATGTACAATAACACAGCGGGGTAAAGAAGCGTGTCTCCGGAGTGGTCGCTAAACTGACCGTCATCTGTAGGATTCTGTTTGTGTTAATCATGAGAGGATTTAGGACTGAGTAACGTGTTCTACAGTAAGATTCATTAAAAAAAGAAATGGTGGATTTTAAATTTTAGAATGAGAGAATGAGAAGTGAAAGATATCAAAGGCAAAATAGTGAATATGTGGAATAATAATAATAATAATAATAATAATAATAAGGAGAAGAAGAAGAAGAAGAAGAATCATCATCATCATCATCATCTCCTAACTAGACAGGAAAAGGCAAGTTGTGCAGTATTGACTTAAATCTACATTATGTAAGGAATAAACCACTCCATGTCATGCTGTTACAGGAAAATAATCAACGACAGAGTGATGAAGCAGAGTTAAAGTTACTACCATGAAGTTGATTATTTTTCAATAAGAGCACATCCTGAAGTGTGTTATTCCTCTCACATCGCAGTGACTTGCTGATTATTTACATTTTTATTTATTAATGAATGACAAAATGTTTATCCATTTATAGTTACATTTATTGTTTGTGAAACAAGTTAGCAGCTAAACAGCTGTCAGAGCTGCTGTGATAGAAATTAATCAGCACCTTCTGACCAATCAGACCATCTGACCATCCAGCATTTAACAGCGCTGTGTTAATGAGTGAATAATAAAGACACAGAGATTCAGAGAATGTCGGTGAATCTTCATGAGCTCTCTGTGTGCCTGAGCAGAAACATCACTGACTGCGTCAGTCCGTCATGTTTAATTCAGAATCGTTTGAGTGATGTGGCTCGGGAAACATGGCGTCGGGGAATTGGGTTAGGATTGACGGAATCTCAGGAGAAATCTCATGTTTTATGTCCATGCCATATCCGGGTTATAATTGAATGATTGAAACTGAAATGCAAATGAGAAGTCAGGAAAAAGGGTTAGTGTTGTTACGCTAATGCACTTGATACTTAACATTAATGATCATCAATTCCATTTGTTTCAGATCAAGAATGTTTTTTTGTCAATCGCTGATTCCGATATTGATACTGATACCGAAAAAAAAACTAATCACTAATCGCAGAACTTGTTATTTAGATTTATTTATGTTTCTCCAGTTTACATAGTGTGTTCATGCGCTTATGTTACTAGACTCGTTCTTTATACTCTTTAGCGAGTTGATCTTAAATGAAGTTCATTAGCCAGCTATATTAGTTACCTTGATTCGAGTAGGGTTGCGCTTTAGGAAAATGCTTCTGTACACTCAAAAACACTCACTTATAACACACACGGCTGAGATTCTCATCTCAGTGAGATTTTAAATAACAATCGCAACTTTCAACTTCTTCACTTACACCAACCACCGACTGCGACTCTCTACTTGGAGGTCTTCCTTCATATGCAACATCTCCTCTACAGAACATCCAGAAATCCAGCGCTGACCGGTTCTCCTGAAGTTCTGTCATGTAACTTTCTGACTGAGGTCACTCCACACTGACTCCCTGCTGCAGTGAGAAATCTAATCAAACGCTTGTCTTTGCATTCCAGGCGTCAAAGGGCTCCAGACCACATTATTTATGTAACTGCACACCCACACACTCGCTCAGGTCTCCAACTTCTTGTGTCCTGGCTCCTCTGTGATGCAACAAGCTCTGTTTCTTCTGGAAAGGTCTACAGAGCCACCTCCAAAGACAATACGTAGGATAACAAATCGTTATTTTTTTTCTCTGACATTCAATATTTCTTGTATTATTTCATAGTTTATGCACTTGTCCTTTGTCTTATTCTGTCTTGTTTTCTGGTTTTCTGAATGTATTTGTATTACTGTTTATGCAGTTAGGTTCCAAACTGTAATTTTTGATACAAGCTAGACTAGAGCACTCTGACACTTTGGTGCAAATCAGCGTTAAGCTCTAATTTTAAATCCTTACACATTCTATATATGCTATTTTATAGTTCGCTGTTGATAAGAGTGCCTGCTATAATTAATAAATGTCAAAGGAAATGTATGAAAAGTTTAAGAAGAAGAAGTTTAAATTCAGTCTTGCCCTATGTGCACACTAGCACGTAATGAGTCTCTTGTGTTGCTTGTACTTTGGCTCGGTGTCAGGCACGTAGGAAGAAAACGAACATCGCCTGTTGCTTTGTCGCTTGTTAATGTGAAAGTTAGTTTAGGGTTGCTGATCCTTATCTTCTTCCACACTTGCTTCCCTCATGACTGTAGCCTGAAATAAACTTTCTGTAAAAGTTCACCAATAAGAACGAGCTCTACACTCCCTGACCCGAGTTCATTACAGAGCTCTTGTGTAAAGTGGGACTTGGGTTTGTCTGACTGAACTGGCAGGGTTTAAACAGAGCTCAGGTTCTTCATCCCTCTTGCCTCACTTTGATGAGTCTCCAGACATCCTGGCTGGAATCTCACCCACATAGAGCGCTCGCTCTCTCTCTCTCTCTCTCTCTCTCTCGCTCCCAAAAATAAAAAAAACCTTTCTTCCTCTAGCACTTGCTTTGTTCTTGCTTTTGGAGATGTCCAAACCAATACAGGAAGGTCTTGCCAGCCTTTTAACCCAGACAGAATAACACAAATCCCCACATTTATAGTGTCTGAGCTCAGGTTGCTGTGGACCTGTGTTGTATACCACAGCACTGTTGAATTCTCGATTCTGATTGGTCAGAAACTTTAACAGCAGCTCTGAGAGTAGGTTTATATTAATGCACCATGTTCACATTTCTACAGTAACAGATCAATCACAGAGACTTAATCATATGAATAGTAAGTGAATCATTTTGCTCATGACTGAGATTTGACCTTCATCTTTCAGTGCGTCAGTGTTTGAATCAGTGAATCTTTTGGTCATTATTGAGAGTCATTTCTATGTCTTTTGGCAAATACATTCGGTATATGAATTATACCGAGTTCCCCTCTCAAGTGTTTCATTGCAAGCAACAGTGGTCCATGAGGGGCTCCGTGTGAAAATAATTCTTCTAAACACAGACATACAAGCACCATGCAAAAACAAATTCAGAACAAATCATTTAACTGAACAGACTTAAATGACTCAAGTCACTGAAAAGACTCAAAAACTACTTCAGTATCCACTTTATTCTGGTCAAGGTTGTGATGGATCTGAAACCAATCCTCGGAAAGCTGGAGGCAAGTCAGGAATACACACTGGGCAGGACGCCAATGCACTGTAGTCTCATTCTGACCTGGGGCATTTGAATATCCGATACACTTACTGTCATGTTGTTTAGGAGGCGGAATGAAAACTGGAGAACCTGAAAAAACCCACGCTGATACAGGGACAACGTGAGAAACCCTGCACAGACAGTAACTGGAGCTCAGGATGGAGCCTGGAGCTGTGAGGCAGCAACGCTAACTGCTGCACCACCATGCCGCCCCACTACCCTTTCTTGTCAATGATAAATGGTTCCTGTGGAAGGTGAGGTGCTTGGCATTAAGTTTTTCTGTGTTTGGCACCTGCTAACATCCCGCAGGCTGTCAGGTTTGGATGACGTTCTAATCTGCACCAAGATGCCATTACAGTGGCACACGGCCATATTTCCTCACGGGCTGGATTTCCTTCATTCTGCTTTAGCGTCTTTGACAGATTAGCTTAAACAGACTAGCGTGAGCCGAGATTTGTCATGTTGAAATGCTCAGTGTGTCTCATATAGGCTTTTATACGCCTCGAGAAAACATCACTCATAATAACAGACATCATTTAAGTTTATTCTCGTTCAGCATGTTTCCTTTGACCTCTTTAGGATTTTAATCGGCTTTTAATGCCCTTTTCCAATATGGCGTAAAATATTTTACGTTGAATAATCAAGCATATGATTGGCATGAAGATCAAGTTTGTGCACTACATTTAAATGAAACATCACTATGAGTGCGCTAACAGCTCCAGAGGTGATGGGGTCAGACCTTATTTTTCCACACTGCTCCATAATTACTATCCCAGATTAAAATAATAAATAGAAACTTCTGCGTTTTCATGGAAGATGAAAAATTGATGGGTATTTTATGTAAACATGAACACATCCAGACCGAATGCAAATCGCTATTCAGATTACAGCCGGCACGGCCGTCTGTTACGCATCGGTAAATATAATGAACTGGTTGAATTTCATCTTCCAGAGGCCTGTTGGGCAAAATGCCTGTGTCAGGTTGGATGTGCTAGCCCAGCTGTGCAGCGGTAACATCTGGATGACACTCCGTTTAAATAGGATAAGCATGGTTAAATGCATTTGTCTCAATTAGACTAAATGCTGTATTTAGAAATTGCACAGAATGAGCATGCAGTCCAGTTAGCCTGAGAAACTCTCTCTCACTCTCTCTCTCTCTCTCTCTTTCTTTCTAATGCAAACTTTTCATGAGTAATAAAATACCAGAATTCATTCTCATCTTCATTCTTCTCATCTAATGAGATGGGTATTTGTTAAAAAAAAAAATATATATATATATATATATATATATATATATATATATATATATATATATATATATAATGGTAATGAGCAAATCTAGATTCAATCGGCTATTTTTGTTGCAATAATAGAAGCTGTGTGTCATGATATTTTACAATATACTCTGTAATGGTCACTACAGATGGAATTCTTGAATCTGATTGGTCAGAAGTTGTTGATTAGTTTTCTGTAACAGAAGCTCTGACAGTAGTGCAGCTGAAATCACAGGTTTACATTAATGCACTCGTTCTAATAGGTTATCATTTCTACAGCAACAGCTCATTCACAGGGGCTTGATGCTCAACATACAAAGATTTAAAAACACGTGTAATTACTGATTTGTGGAGATGATTTGTAAGGAGGACATTTATGGAATGAGTCTCCAGTGTCAGCGCTTTGTAACAGTCAGAGGTAAAGCTGTAACTAAGTTTTCTGACATCTTCAGGACAGAGGAGTTTACTTCTGACAATCTGCTTTTTTTTTTCTTTTTTCATTTGTCCAACTTCACAGGAGTGTCACTGATGTTCCACAACATTACATGTAACTATAAATGGATAAAAAAAGTCATTCTTTAATAAATAAAAAAAAATCTAATTGGCAAATTCCTGTGGTATAAGAGAGATAAAACATGCTGTAATAGGAAGATAATCAACATTAGGGTGGTAAGAGTAACTCTGCTTCATCACACCACTTTGTAATTGATTATTTTCCTATAACAGCATGACACAGAGTGTTTTATTCCTTACATAGTGGTCACACTAGATTTTTGCTTCACTGTGTTCTTACTGCTACTTGGCACACATCTTTGAAAGAAAAAAAAAAATCCTTCCTGAGTCAACAAGCGTAGTGATCGTTGTCCTCGTTTGTCATCACTCACAGCCGAGAGTTTATATCAAAAGTGGCTGAAGAACATCAGAGACTTCAGTCTCATTTGCTTTCCAGACAAATTGAAAGCATTTCTCATGATGTCACAGTAAACGGATTGCTCCGATCCATTTTAATGTCATTTCTGGCTTCTCATTAGATCTGACAGAATAACCTCATCATGTGAATAATGACATTGCTATCTCACTGCTGCTGCAGATCAATAGAGCGTGCGAACGCTGCAAAGAGCTGCGTAATTTACTTATCTTATTTTCAAAATGCGAAGCATAACCCCTGATATTCTTTATATTCCTGACAGGTGACCAATTCTCTCAGGCTTAAACTGATCGAGACAGCATTTCATCGGAAAGTCGGCTCTGCCATCTGTTTACTATCGAACAAACAAAATCAGGACGATCAGGAGAGTTCTCTGTATGGGTAAGAGATTAAAATGCAGGAGGCCACAAAAAAAAAAAGATCTCAGTAGGCATGTAAAGATTTAGTGACTTGATTTTTTTTTTTATTGGCTCGAACAGCAGGTCTTAATATTTATGATTCAAAAAAATCATGTATTGGAGAGAAGTTGAGAGGAAAAAGAGACAGAATCAATACAAGTGTTTCTGTGTTAGTAAAGTTTGATTTATTTTTAAAATGTTCTCAATCTATTTTCTTTTAACACTTTGTGTTAAATTAATTTCATTATTTTTGCTTCTCTGTGCCTGTCAGGCAACGTTAAGGAGGCGTGACCTCTGTGCTTGTGAATCAGTTCCTCTGAATCAGTGCTAGTGAATGAATAATTATGAATCAGTGCTTGTCAATAAGTGGCTGGGGATCAGGTCTTGTCAATTTGTTCTTATGAATCAGTACCTTTCAATCAGTGCTTGTGAATCAGTGCATGTGAATTGGTGTTTGTGAATCAGAGCCTGTGAATCAATGCTTGTGAATCAGTGCATGTGAATCTGTGTTTGTGAATCGGTGCTTGTGAATTAATGCTTGTGAAATCTGTGCCTGTGAATCAGTGTCTGTGAAAGGGCATGTGAATCACTGATTGAATCACTGATGAATCAGAGTCTGTGAATCAGTTTTTGTGAATCAGTTTTTGTGAATCAGTGCTAGTGAATGAATAATTATGACTCAGTGCTTGTCAATCAGTGGCTGGGGATCAGGTCTTATGAATTTGTTCTTATGAATCAGTACCTTTCAATCAGTGCTTGTGAATCAGAGCCTGTGAATCAATGCTTGTGAATCAGTGCATGTGAATTGGTGTTTGTGAATCAGTGCTTGTGAATCTGTGTCTGTGAATCAGTGCCTATGAATCAGTGTCTGTGAAAGGGCATTTGAATCACTGATGAATCAGTGTTTGTGAATCAGCGCTTGTGAATTAGTTCTTATAAATCAGTACCTTTCAATCACTGCTTATGGATCAGTACCTGTGCATCAGTGCTTATAAATCAATGACTGTGAACCAGTGCTTGTGAATCAGTGCTAGTGAAGCAGTGCCTGTCCTTCCATTCCTCAACTTTTTGACACTTTTTTAAAAAATGATTACAAAAAAAAAAAAAAAAGAATTTCAATGTCTATGACTCACAGAGTTGAATAGTAAAAGCTGGTTCCTATTTCTACTCTTAGCTTTGAAAAGAGCGAGCCTTATCCATTGAAAAGTAAAAAAACAACTCTTTTCACATTTCTGTAACTGAATAAACATAACTTGTTAAAGGCTTTCTTTAGTTCTGCACTTGGGAGGAAGAATTAATCACTCAGACATGCAGCACGGCTCTGTAATTTAATTTCCTTCTTTTGATTAGTTTCTAAAATGTACGTAACGATCACTGAGATTCTGAATAACTCCTCATTTCTCACAGGCTGCGCCATGAAAAGCAGATGCGTTTCCTGTCGCACCGATCACAAGGAGCGCTGCTGGTGTAACCATGGCAACAGAGGCAAAGTCTGACCGTAAATGTGTTTCAGTAGCAGGCGAACACAAGCACACTCAAGGACTTCCCAGGAAAAAAATAAATAAAAAAGAAAACGCTGCATTTGGCCAATGGACTGTGGCTAAGAGATGCGACATGACAAAGTTTACCACTTAGAACCAAGAGAGATGCCCGACTCAAGGGCGGACACGTTCAACTTAGAGAAAAATAATCATGTTTTTAAATTATTATGCTTTTCTGGAGAACAAGAGTGTGGAATATTATTAGTGCCGGCTAGAAATCTGTCAAAACACCATGAATTATGCATGTTTAATCTCTTTGAACAAATTGGTACTTCTCCATCTGTTTGCAATATGAAGTGACAGTGTGATGCTTTACTCCTATCA
>CM040460.1:1635288-1664291 GCA_022758105.1 Pangasianodon gigas
GCATGTGAATCAGCCCCCGTGAATCAGTGCATGTGAATCAGCCCCTGTGAATCAGTACATGGGAATCAGCCCCTCTGAATCAGCGCTTGTCAGTCAGTGCCTCTGATTCACTGCCTGTCAGTCAGCGATTGTCAATCAGTGCTTGTGAGTCACTGCCTGTGAATCAGTGCTCATGAATCATTGCTTGTGATACAGTGCTTGTCAACCTTCACCTGTGTATCTCTGCTTGCGAATCAACACCTGTGAATCATTGCCTGTGAATGCTCATGAATTGTGAATCTCTGCTTGTGAATCAGTGTTTCTCAATCAGCACCTGTCCTTCTGTACCTGTGAATCAGTGTCTGTCAATCAGTGATTATGAATCAGTGCTTGTAAATCAGCGCCTTTGAATCAGTACCTGTGAATCACTGGCTGTGAATCAGTGCTTGTGAATCAGTGTCTGTCAATCAGTGATTATGAATCAGTAAATCAGCGCCTTTAAATCAGTACCTGTGAATCGTTGCTTTTAATTCAGTGCTGGTTTATCAGTGCTTGTGGAGCAATGCTCGTGAATCAGTACTTGTGAATATGGAGTTACAAAACATAAGGTAAATCTATTCTTACATGATTTCAGCATATTATCATTTTAAAGAGTCAGATGAGAACAGCAAAAAGACACAAAACTGTACATTGAGCATATAGAATTTGTATCTGTGCTCATATCAGCAATTCATTGCTCAAAATCTGCCAGATATCCAGTGCTACCACTGTATAACACTACCACAAGTGTTAAGCTGTAGAGCCTCTGAGCTGTATAAAGCTCCAAGCTGAGCGAGTACAGATACGCTGTGGAGCTGGGTGGCAATGAGGTGACACCAACTGTGGAGAACTCCAATCACTCCGAGCAGAGCTGAGCAGAATGAACCTCCTCGCCATCCACAGCAGCAGCGGAGCGCGCCAAGCTGATAAGCTGAAATATCAAACGCAACCAGGTGCTACACTTGACTCATGACTCGTAGACATAACAAACAGGCTTCAGGCTCGACCACGAACAAGGCCAGAAAGATCCATCTATTCATATAACACATGTAACAATAGACACTTACAGAAATCCAGATTAATTCTAGGTTCTAAATCTAGATTTTGATCCCTAATGAGCAATCCAGAGGTGACAGTGGTGAGAAAAATACTCCCTGAAATGACATTAGGACGAACTCTGGACTCAAAAGTGAACCGTCCTCTTCTAATTAGTTGAACTTGTTAGGTTATATCCTATTTTGAAAACGTGGTGTCCAGATGACACAAATAAATATATCACCCAAAGAAAACATTAAAAACCCAATTCATTAGAGCTCACAAATGTAATATTTTCTATATAAGCTTTAGGTGAGCGACTTGGACTTTTCTCTGACGTGTTTGCATTTGAACTTGGATTTGTCATTGTCTTGTGCATTGGTCTCGCTAAATATGGTATTGGTCTTGACCGAGAGTTTGTAAAAATAAATTTAACAAAATGTTGGTGTTGTCTTTTCTTTTCACGTGCACAGAGTTTAGCATGAAGTAATTCCTTCATGTAGAGAGCAGCCTAAACATTGGCACAAGGCACAAATGAAGCCAACTAGCTGAAGTAAAGGCTTGGCCTCGAAAAGGATTTGATGGTTTTCAGTGTCGATCTTGACTCAGGATCTCTTTCATTTAGACTTGATCTTGACTTGGTTTTGACTCAATCTTGGCTAGTCCTGGTCTTGGACTTGACAATGGCAGTCATGACTATAGCTCTAGATCATTTAATCCATCAGTTAATTATGTGTCAGGCTGGGAAAACTCTTGCTCAAATTCATATTTTTTCCACTATATGTAGTATACATATGTAAAAGTTTATAAACCCACACAGTACTGAGTGTGTTGAGAGGATGTTCAGTATGAACACATTGTGAATAAGAGCCCTGGGATGAGCACAGGACAGTCTTTATCATTACAGCAGCAGTTATTAGTTTCTGCTCTACAGGACCCAGGTGAGGTTATTCACTGAAGTGAGAGTGAGAGAATTTTTGGGAAGTGCAAATCTTTAGGGTTCATGGAAATGAGCATCAAGCAAGCTGAGAGATGGAGAAAAACTTAACAATGCTAAGAATGGGTGAGATTAGCACACCTCTAAACTCAGAGGTTTAGAGGATATACTGTACAAAAAGCGCAGCAGGATGCTATTGGATCAAACGCAGCTCAAAAGACGTTGCTTCAACATCGAGCACTGCTTTAGTACGGCTTTGTGCTGAAAATAAAGTTAGGATCAGATGAAGAATTTGATGTGAAAATAATGAAAACTATGTAATGATGTAAATTAATACCAATCTATTATTTGGAATGTACAGATAATGTGCTCAGTCAGGTGAGTGTTTTTTTTCTCATGCAGGTGCATGCGGTCAGTAATGAATGTGATACAAATCTACTATATAGCCTATCCGATGCAATATATTTTTAAAATTTTAAATTATCTAACCAAACAATGCATTTTCAAATGAATTTGCAAACATCAGACCACAATGGTGTTGTAAATATTAAGACCAGTAAAGTTGTGGAGGTTAAGCCACTTTGTGAATAGAGATTGTGCGAGGAAATTAATACGACTGAAGGGCAGGTATTAAATCTGTGTAAATTTCTCTGTGAATACAAAAATGAAAGCATTATTATGTTAAACTTTCTTGAATGGTTCTGTATGTCTCAATATGTCGAAATAATGGGAAAGTTCTTGAAAATCATGACATCACATCAGATATTTGATTGCACAATTGTAACTTCAAAAAGTTTTTTTTTTTTCGATTTTTCAATGCATTGGACCGTGTTGGTAATGTAAATATTTAGCTGAGTGAATTTTAACACTATAATGTAAAAAACATTTGGGGCTGCAGTTTAGAATTGTGGTTCAGAAATCGATTCGCTTAGGAGCTGAGGTTCGGTTGCTGCCTGTCTGGTTCTACATTAAACCCGAAGTCATTTTAAATTGGTCTCTGCTGAAAGGTGTGGAGGTTAAGTAGGTCCATCCTGGTAAATAAATGATGAATGGAGGAGGGTAATTAAGAACACAGATCAGATGAGGTAAAGAGGATGCGGGCACTGCTCTTCTGCTGCTTAAGTAAAACCCAGAAGTCAGTCCATAATTACACATTCAGTGCAGGTCTGTACAACACCAACCTTCCACAATTAACCTTCCAAAAGTCAGCCTTTTTAATCAGTGAATTAAAAGATATAAAGTGTGGTGTTGGTTTAAATCCAATACTGTTGTAATAACTCCGAACAAAATGTTTGTGTCTGTCAAAAAAAAACATAAAAAACATCCTAGCTGATTTATGTACTGCTTTTTACAGAGGATTGAGTTGTTCAGATTAAGAAAACAGTATGGCTTCCATAATCATTTTGCATGTTTGTCTTAATGAATATTTAATTTGGGGCTTTTCCACCTAATACTGATTTGTATTAACTCCACCTTTGCATTTTTAATTCACCTCCAATTTACACAGTTCATGAACAGAGTTTTTGTACATAACTTAATATGACTGAAGGGCAGGTATTAAATTCGAGCAAGCCAGTTTTTGCTATTTGGATACAAAAATAGATGCATTACTTTGTCAAAGTGTCTTGAAAGATATGTTTTACTATCTCAAAACCAATGAGAATGTTCTTGAAATTCTGACTTAAATCATATTAAATATTTGACAAAGAATGTTTGGACAAATGGTTTTGGTTAGAAATACCTTACTAACACAACACACCCTCATATCTATACTATTGTATTTTGCATTCTTGTGTATCTCCTTTCCTGAGCCTGGATTACTGTTATAGGTAAACCCCCTTTTTCCACATAGGCTTCCTCCAGGCTCTCCGGTTTCTTCCGGACTTCCAAAAACATGTTGCTAGGTGGACTGGGCATGCTAAATTGTCCCTAAGTGTGTGTGTGTGTGTGTTTGTGTCTGTGTGTGTGTGTGATGCCCTGTAATGAACAGTTGTAACATCCAGGGTGTATTCCCACTTCATGTGGTGTTCCTGGGTTAAGAACCACCACCATTCTAACCAGGATAATGCCTACAGAACATTTCTTTGTATTTCACCTTCAACATGCCCATTAACTGCATATACAAATTAGTCTCTTTATTATGGATCTTAAATCAGAACCTCTGTGCATTTTTTATAGAACAGGCAGTTTTCCATTGCTAGTTTGTGATTATTTAATTTGGTTTGCTCAGTATATTATAGCAGTCACCATTATTTGAATGTCTGAAAAATTCCGATATGTGTTGCTGAACACTATCGATTGTTTCACCCTTGCCTTGTGACTGATATAGCAGTGCTCTGTAGCTGGAGTGGGCAAATCATAAATAATAATGGCTGTAATTGAAATGGAACGGTAGTCCTATCAGGTCTGCAGTTCGAAGGATTTAATTGATCCCTGAGCTTCAGCCGGATACCAACGGATCACCTGGAGAGAGAATCAGCTCTCGGCCTCGATGCCGCATTGGAAAAGCTCAGATCTTGGCTGCTCAATTGTGAATCATGAAAGTGGACTGATATTTGCCAAGATTATGAATACACTAGACCTGTTAGCAATCATATAGGTTGATACTGGAATGGCATTTGATAATATCCTGTTTGGATTAAGTTACCAGCCGAGGCTATAATGAAAATGAGAATATTAAACTGCTTGGAGTTGAAAGTAACTTTCAGTTTGAGTACCGTCCACTTTTAAGCCACAATCGCTACTCACTACGCTGTAATTTTCTTCATTTAAAATGGAGTAATTGCAGAGCCATGCTGTGGTACTTGAGACGGTGCACCGTTTCAGCTACATTAGCAAAATGCTACGTGCAGGCTGAGAGAGTCATGCAGTCTGTATACATTACTGCTCATTTAAAGTGCTCCGGAAATCAAAATTGGTGTTTCCGAGCTTTTTGTACTGGTGCCGTAGTGTTATGGACACCAGTACGATAGCTTTGGAGATATTCTTGTTTTCCTGTACTAGTCTTGTTTTTCCATCCGATTAAATGCTCTCTAGAATGCATATGTCCTGCTCCTGGGGGTGGGGCTTGCTATACAGCAGTAGCTTGTTAGTTGTTAGCTTGTTAGTTGTTCCCGCACACTATTCCCAGTTCCAATGATCATTTGGTGGAGAATAAATGGTTTAAAGAGTTAAAAGAGTTTATTCATTTGGAAGAGGGTGGAGTTTGTGCGAGTTTTGTGATTTTTCGAAGGAGTGTTTTACAAGCTTGGAGCTGTTCAATGCCGAAAATGTTGTTACCTCAGACTGATCCACCATCAGGCTTCTCCATTAAGAGCCAGTAATATCATTTATCTACCGCTCAGACGCATCAGATGGCTCCCGGTGACGACCTTGCAGCTCTCTGTCACCATCGGCGCCACTGACGCTCCATTCAAACATGTATGGCATAATTCCAACAACACACGGCATCTTGTCACTAAAATATCATCCTGGTTAAAGTGGACAGGCGTGGGTGAGGACCGTGGTGAGAAATCCTCCACAGCTGAAAAGAAGCTCTGGTTAAACTCGATAGTTGCTCAGCAAACAGTGATGAGTTTGTTTAGATTTGTTGGGAGGTTAGATATCTCTAATGTCTGCTCTGTAAATCAGATCAGAACAGTGTCACTCTGACCTCCTGTCAGGAAATACATCAAATTAGGGAATCAAATCAAAGCTCTCAAGACATTTTTCATGAGGATTTTAATACTCCTTCTCATTAAGAATGTTGTTAGTGCATGCAAAACAGACGAATTCCTCAGCGGATTTGATGCCGAATGTTCAAAGTTACGTGATGGATATTAATTCTGTTCAGTGTCTCAGTTCATCTCTCTTTCTCTGTTACTCTCTACTTTCTCTCTCATGGTTCCTTTATGCTCCACAGCTTTTCTCTTGTATGTAATTACACAAACAAAAGCATTAATTACAAAAACAACAGCATTAGAGACGGTTAATTGCATTTACTGCCATTCATTTTCAAGCCAAACAGATTAGATCTGTCTAACTCTTCAATGGTGGCCACATCTTCCGTGCAAATTGCTGACATTCATATCATTCCCAAGCATTTTTATTTCCTTTGCCAATGCAGTGTAATTAACCAGACATAACAATATATCAATTACATCTCATCTTTTGTCATTTTCTTGCAAACATATCAATTTCTTTATTCATGTGCTCTGTGTAGGGTTAATTATGCAGGCAGAAGTATCAGCTGAATTGTTTCCATGGTGTACACGCTGTTCCTGCCCGGAGGCGGTAGAGTGCCATGGCACTATCTGAGAAACCTATAACCCAGGACCTCAGAGACGCATCGCTTCCTGCTAGACCCCAGGCATTTTCCTGATCGCTCCGTTCCGAGGTGTGTGTGTGCTCCATCCAGAGACCTAAGGGCAGTTCTTGTCCAAAAATCCACAGATTTTGTCCCAGTTATGTAATAAGTTTTTGGTAGGGCTATAGTTAAGACCACAATTGTCAAATTCAAGATAAGTCCAAGATTAGGACTAGCCAAGAGTCAAGACCAAGGCTTCTGGCAGTACTGTCCAAATCCTGGTATTAGACATCACAATGGTTGCCTTAACTACAGCCCTTCCTGAAACATAGTGGGACAAAGTCTCTGAATTTTTGGATAAGAACTGCTTTTAGGTCTCTGGATAGAGTGAATACAGAGTCTTAAGGAGTTAGAGGCCAAGTCAAGATTGAGACCAAAACTATCAAAACATTTTCAAGGCCAAGTCTTTACTTCACCCAGTTGTCTTCACTTCTTCATTGTTCCAATGATTAGGCTGCTTTCTACAAGAAGGTATTAGTTCTTGTCAAATTTTGTATATACAAATAGAAAAGACAGCACAAAGATTATTTTTTACAAACTCTCAGTCAAGACCAAGACTATGTATAGTGGTGTAGGTTTATAAATTTGGTGCAGTAGTCTATGGGACAACTGAAAATGAAGAAAGATTTTCTCTCCATGTCCAAGTGGCTTTCCTCTGGGTTTTCTGGTTACCTCCCACCTCCCAAGAACATGCAGCTGGATTGGCTATGATAAATTGTCCCTAAGTGTGAATGTACACTATGGTTTGTGGACATCTGACCATCACACCCATATGTGGGCCTTCCAAAAACGTTTGCCACAAATTTGGAAGCACACGATTGTATAGAATGTCTTTGTGTGCTGAAGCATTACAATTTCCCTTCACTGGAACTAAGAGGCCCAAACCTGTTCCAGCATGACAATGCCCCTGTGCACAAAGCGAGCTCCATGAAGACATGGTGTGTGAAGGTTGGAGTGGAAGAACTTGAGTGTCCTGCACAGAGCCCTGACCTCAACCCCACTGAACACCTTTGGGATGAACTGGAACACCGACTGCACCCCAGGCCTGTGAATTACAATTTTCTAGATGACAAAGTCATCTTCTTTAAACAACATGAGCTTTTGCTAAAGAGTGATATTTTTCATCACTAAATGTGACCAAGAACCACCTACTTTCACACAAAAACACTGTTAGATTGATATTTCTGATACTGGTGATGACTTTACTTCAAACAAATCATTGTAATAACACGTAAAGACATGATACCATGAAAGTTTTATTTTTTTCAATCAAGTGAAAATATCTTGCTAAAAACTGTTCAAAAGTTTGCATGTTTTTTGGTTTTCAGCTAAAAACAAAAAGCAGTGTAACAGTTCAATGCAGAGATTCTGAAGCTTGTGGCCAGAAAAGTGTACACCAGCTATTAGATACTCTGTGAACCATGGGCAGTAGTTTTAATCTCTGAAGCTGATACTAAAACTATATATGCATCATACGTAAGTAAAAGTAGCTAAGATGTGCAGCTGTTTCAGCGGCCATTAGAACTCATTTCAGGGCTGTAAAAGTGTAGAAGACTGAAATGAGGAAATGAATGTGGTTTTGTTGCATATCGGTATTGTGAATATTATTTTTCTAGAGTATATTTGGAATTATATGATTATTTCAGGTCTAGAAAACAACATTTTAATAATTACAAACAGCAGTGAAGGTTGGCAAAGCACTGTATATAAAGTCTGTTGTAGGAAATTTAAGAGGAAAAGGAATGAGAAACACTTTTTCAGAGTAAGGCAGCACAGAAGCTCATTCAGGTGTTTCACAGACCAGAGAGCTGTAGGAGTCCAGACGGAGCCTGAATGGGCAGATAGTATGGAAACTTCTAGACGAACATACAGTGAAATGGGCTCTTATTGTCCTGAGCTGGCCAGCAGGGGGCAGCATGAGCGAGCACAGCACAAAGCAGGGATGCACAAAAAAACTTTTCAGTTATGAAACTAAAGTTGGTTCAAGTACCTGCCCAAAGTGCATTCCCTATGCGAAGCATTTGAGGAAACAAAATATGTGATAAGCATGGTACCACATTCAGCATTTTCAACAGGATTGCTTGCCAAGTTCTAGCAGATGCAGAATTTGAATCCTGGCTCCATGTCATTGCTGCATTGTTCATTAGTCTGAGGAGTGTGCTTTTGAGAAGTTCAGTAATTGCACTCTGTGCTGCTTTGGTACCCTTTGGCATTCTCCCCAGCCTTGGCATGCTTGCCATTCAGATAACGAGAGGTGTCAAGAGGGGTTTCTGAAGCACCCAAGGTTCTGCATGCACGTCATCTCCGGCTCCTCCAGCTCCGGCGGAGCCGAGCGTGCTCCCTGCTGATAAAGACATCAAGAATAGATTTCACCACCGCACACACTGCTCCATTTAAGAACCACTGAAGGTTTACTTAATTCCTCTCTCTCCCTCTGTCCTCTTTTCTGTTATTCTTCATCCATTTATCTTTTTTTGTTCAGTTCCTTGGCAGTACCGATGAGGATCTACGATTGCAAGGCTCGCGTCGCGTAGGCGAAGACATTTGGCATAAAACAAGGGTGAAATGAGAAACAGGCTTTTGTTGCTGGAGGCAAGACTTGTGTAAAGATAAATAACAATTTCCAGAGATAATCTGAGCAATCAGAAGGCATTGTGAGTGAAGGTTTGCTCTAAAACTACCTTAATAACGGACTATTTATGAAACTATTCATATGAAGTCGTTTCGTAAATCGTTCACAGGAGCATTTCGGCAAGAATTGTGGTAAAAATCCAGTCCATTCGCTCCTGAGTTCATGTAAATTTTCATATAAGGAGACTCACTAATGTGAACCTCGATTGATGAGCTTCAAACTGGATAATCAGCGAATTAGCACATGCCATGCTTAGGAGGCACTCTTTCTCCGCTGTCGTTTTCAGCTCTCTGTGAGCGTTGGCTTTTTATGGAATTTGATGGGTGTGGCCAAATGTAAATGTGCCATGAATGTGCTTAGTAATTACTTGCAATATTTCAACATATGTGCATGATTATGAAGAAAATCACTGAAATCTGGGGGGGGATTTTTAATTCAGTTTCCCCTATGAAAACATTTACACACACTTTTACTAAAAGGTCGAAAATGAGGCTCATTGTTTAGTGGAAAACCAAAAATCCTGCAAATGCAGCACTCATTAACACTCTTTCAACCTGACAAACAACTTTCAACCTGACAAATTGTTATTAGTGAATTTAACCAGATATCACACCTGTGCATTATCGTGGATCACACCTCTGCAAACTCACAAAACTAATTGCAATGCTTGTTTCCACTGAGGAAGGTCAAAACAGCATAAACAGCCAATGCTTATTATAATGCCTTCACAAACAATGAGAGAATTTGCATTAGTGTTTGCCGTTCCTGTTATGCATTAATCCTTTTATTGTAATGCAAATCTTTCTATCGGTCAGCATCCTTTCTCCAAACTCACCCGGCTGAACAGCAGCTGTAGCTGGGGTTTTTTTTTGTTCCATTTTGGGAGTTTAAAGAATTGGCTCTGGCTCCTGCAGGGGAAAAAGTGCCTTCAATCAATGCCAAAAGTAACACGCGTCTTTCGGAAGTGTCCTCTAGAATAAACCCGCGAGAGAAATTCAATCAACCTGAGTGACACAAAGGCCCAGTCCCATCAGCTGACTCGGATGGTGCAGAGTCCATTTTTTATCCTAGGCTGAAAATGAAAATGTCCGTTTTTGAAAGGTTTACCGCTTCATTTTGATCAATAACTTTTCCATTCCAGACACTTCTCTCCTGCAGCCTGAAGCTTGTGTTTTAAAGAACCATGCTGTCTCTGTAATTGTGCTCCATCTTCATGCTTACAGAATGGATGGAGGAGTAAATATTCATACTTGTGCATACATACAAGACTGTCTCACTGTCTTCTAACGGCTCCCAGATGTGTCCTTTCTTTCAGCTGAATATATCGCTGCATTTCACAAAGCCATACGTTTCTATAAGTGGAGAGATGAGGGGCGGTAAATTGTCCTTTCTTAGAAACTGGTCTCCGCGCTGGACTGACACTGTGATGGACGAGTGCTTTTTAACACTCATACCTGAATTTACAACATGTTATTCATCATAAGCGCCCTGTGATTAATAGAAATATGACGAAGCGTAGCCCCGCTGTGGAGTCCCTTCCATTCGTCACTGACATGTGATTTCCTCTCACATCCTGAAACAAGTCTTCATGACGTATAATGCGAGAATAATAGTGAACAGCAGCAGGTGCAATCAGGCAGGGCGCTTGACATTTCTGTTGTGTGATATGGACTTTGTCAGCCAGGAAGTGACAGATTTATTATAATGTTTCAAACCAATGATTTACTAACTGTCAAAATAATAAATGATGCATCAACGCTGATGTGTATCGGGCTGAATGGGAAGCGAGGATCTGTTTGTGGGGGAGGGGTCAGTTGGGGTGTTTTTGAGCCTTTACAAATTATATATATATATATATATATATATATATATATATATATATATATATATATATATATATATACAAATTCAAAGACATGCCATTTAAATAATTCTGGGTAAGAGTCTGGCTCATAAATCTATTCTTATGACTGAACTCCAACAGTATTTTTTTTCCTCTAATAATGAACATGTGTGTACTATGTGTTTAACACAATACCACTATCTGTATCTGTATCTGTAAATATTCATGGATTTAAACCGAAGTAGGCATGGTTTAAACAGAACCATTCCCTCTATTTTCTTTTAAAATAAAGTTGTGTACAGTTTTATATTTGCCTAATTTAAACCACTGTGACCCTGACCAGGCAGTTACTAAGGATGTATTTGTATTAGAGCGAGTGCATTTATATAAACCTGTGATTTGTCAGAGCTGCTGTTATAAAAATTAATCAACACCAGTAGCAATCGAGTTACCAAGTTCTGGTTTATACTTGATATACTGTATAGGAGCAGCAGCATCATGAGCGCCATTGTTTATATACTCATTGCTTACGTATTTTTAGTACATCTAAAGGATTGAAAGCGACGTCCACTACATGCCACATCAGGCCTGAAACATCCCTGTTCATCAGTTTTATAAGTAGTGATTTCATACACAGCAATGTTCTATTTATCTGTAACTCAAAAACTAGGAGTTTAGTTAATATTTTTAATGTAGAACATCCAAAAGACCAGTACGTAAACCAGACCATTCGGTAGGTTTGAAGGCCAAGTGAGAGGTTCTAAAGATTCAAACAGCTGTAGTAGGAAAAGCGCTTAGTGTTAGTGCTTAATAACTGTCTTCACCAGTATATACAGTAAGTATGCAATTTTGAGACACAATGCTAGTTTGTACAGTCAGTTAGGGACACAGTGTCACATGATGCTATGCTTCCCCTCACTGTTTACGCTGGTATTGCATCATGTGTACTTGTAGTGTTCATTTCTAAAAATGCGCACAAGCGACGCTCAAAATGGCCACAGCATACACGCAGCAGCCATCTTGTGAATGTTTAGGCATAGGCTTAATAAACTCCCTCACACTGGGACCTTTTACCACAGGCCTGCTGGCAATCTGATGGTATTGTGATTTGCTGTTGATGACACTCTTCTGCAGGTTGATGATGTCCTTCTTAATGATGTCGGAAATGCTCGAACAGTTTAGGAATCACAAGTTTGTTTCTAACCTTCAACATATTTCTCTATTTCCTCTTTCAGTCCAATTGTTTATCTTTAACAGCAACAGCATTGAACATTTTATCTAAAGCTCATGTAAACATAGTGGCCTTGCATTCCCATGTTCAGCATCATTGCTGCTTAATTTACAGCCTGAAAGCTTCTGTTAAATAATGTGATCATATTTATTTTTTTTCTTAAGCAACTCTGTCCATATACAACGTATTACCTGTTCCAGCTTGTATACAGTGTGGGTTTTTTGTGAGGTTTAAAACACAAGCTGGTTTTCCATCTGGGTTTCCTGATTAACATGACAATTCGTTGGCGATGTGCTGCTTTTTGCAGAGGTGAGTAAAATGCAATGCTAATTCCTGCTAGCATAACCAACCATATGGACTATAATTGTCAGGCATATGGTTTGTTCTGTCTACAGAGACTTCCTGAGTTCTTATATGAAAATGAGAGCAGCTCTGAATATATAGCGCTGTTCTTAAACACAGTGCTGTTGTATTCTGAAGACATTTATTTAACATTTATGGAAGGAGTCTCCAGTGTTAGTGCTTTATAACATTCAAAGGTAAAGCTGTAACTAAGTTTGCTGACTTTGATTCGTTGACAAATTGCTGTTGTGTAAGAGGAATAAAACTATATATAATAAAACACATCTCTTTCTCTCTATCCTGGTGTTCTCTTTCTGTCTCTCTCACTATCTCTCTCTTTTCTCTCTCTTTCTAAATCACTCTCTCTCTGTCTCTCTCTCCCTCTAACTCTCTCTCTATCAGTCTCTCTCTCACTATCTCTTTCTCCTTCTAACACTCTCTCTCGCTCGCTCACTCTCTCTCTCTCTCTCTCTCTCTCTCTTTCTCTCTTTGTTCTCCTTTAATCAGGAAATATTACCCACACACACTTCTTTAAAAGACTCAGGGTAATTACATTATGGCCGTTTCTAATATGCTGTAATGTCTTTGCCTTAAACTGATATTAAACATTCACTTCAGTGTTCAGTCTGCGTTTCCTCTCAGCCAGAGCCTGATCTTCAGACACCATGTTCTTTAATGCTCAAGTTAAAGGTGCGAGAAGAATTTAAATGAAGCCTGTAAAGTTTAGCAGATGTCCTGCTTGTGTCCTAGAAGGAAAACTGTATATAACCATGACAAACCGTTCACGTTAATGTGCACTCACTACATTCTACAAAACTCTGAACATTTGAACTCAAATAGATCATAGTGTGGATGTGATGCATTACAGTGAGGACACTGGATTTCAACGACTATGCATAAGTAAATTCAACATATATTTTTGGACATTAAGAAGATTTAAGGTCAGCTCATGGACCAACAAACAGTGCATAACAACCACACTTTCCCACATTTTGCAGTGTTACAGCCTGGAACTGAAATGGACTTCATTTGAATTGACAAAATAACCCAGAATAGTGAACTGTGAGAAAAATCAATATAATTTGCAAAATGATTTATTCACATGGTTGAAGCATGTTGGTGGTAGCATCATGTTAAGCGTTACCCTTGACCTCTCGGTTGCTTCTCTGATTAGTCTCCCTCTCTACCTGCTCGCGGACATTTGGTGGACGGCCTCCTCTAGAGAGAGTCGCAGTTGTTCTGTATTCTTTCCATTTTTTAATAATAGCTATAATGGTGTTCAAAGTTTAAGATATTTTTCATAACCAAACCCTGATTGATACTTTTCCAAACTTTGTCTCGAACCTTGATCTTTTTTAATGGACGTTCCACAATATTAAATGTAACTATAAATGGATAAAATTATGACATGTTGTTCTTTAATAAATTTTAAAAAGTATATATAGTTGGCATTATAATTGCTGTGGTATAAAAGGAATAAAACATTTCAGGATGTGCTGTTGTAGAAAAATAATCAACTTAAATAAATAACTCCGCTTCACCACACTATTCCAACATTGATTATTTTCCTATAACAGCATGAAACAGTGAGTGTTATATTCCTTATGTATTGATCATGTAACATATTTCTAACATTCAGTCTCCAAGAACAGTCATGGCTTTTGAAACATGTTGGATAAAACATTTCACACCAATGAGGGTGAATACTTATGCAAGCAGAACTTTTATTTATTGTATTTGTAAATAATTTTGCAAACTATATTCAATATTAAGGCCAATTTTGTGTAGAATTCATGATATAAAATACCAGGTAATTCCATTTCAGTTCAAAATGTGGAAAATGAGGGGGTAAATACTTATGCACAGCACAGTATCCTCACTGTTGGTCATTTTGAGATGTCTGCCCGTGATTTCACCCCTAACACAGAGCACAAATATAAAACAGACTCTGTACTTCTGTCTCAGTGTTTCTGGCTCAAAGCTATTCCATAAGCACGAGATATGACAGCAATCATTTTTGCATTTTCCTTTCGAGGATGTCATGGAAGGTTTGTTACAGGATAACAAGAAAAGGCAGCCGGAAGGAATATTCAGTGCATTACCAAAAATTAAATAAAACATCTTCTCTAAGCCACTCCGGTTCGCAAAGCTGAAAGCGGCAAAGAAACAATCCATTTCGCCGTGCGATAGGAGCCAGCCGCGTTGCATGTCAATTCATTCTATTAAAGTGCAAGGGAGAGATGGAGGAAGAAAAAAAAAACTAAATCCCATGTGCCAAAAAATTGAATTTTTACTTCATTTAGCCGATCCTCTTATTGCTGCTTTTATTCATTCTGAGGAGATTTTTCTGTTAATTAAATACGCGGTCCTAACGATAGGAGAAGTAAATTTCCCTGAAAGAGAAACTCGCTGCCTGATTGTCTCAGTGGTGACGGGAAAAACTGATGGTGTATGATTATAGTCATCTCTTATTAGTGTGACAGTTGTCCTTGACAGGAGCAAACACACACACACACACAGGAACACATGCTGTTTCCCTTTCTTGCACACACACACACACACACACATTGCTGAGGTTCAGATAAGCAACTCATGTAGAGCTTCCCAAACATATGGGCAAAAGACCACAAATGGATATTATGAATTTGAATATTATGAATGAATGACCACTTTGCATTTTTTTTTTTTATTCCAGATTCATAATTTAGGACTGTTAGAACATCTTATGAACATCATTTCATCACGTCATTAACATATGTCCTGTATGTGTAACATATGTGACTAAAAACCAAAGGATATTTCTTGCACTGACTTTCCAGACTAGTGGGAAGGGTGAGCTTATATTTCTTGATGCAGCTTTTCAAAACGTCAGGAGGTGTTTGAAAGGGCGCATCTCATATTTGGATTTAATCCAGCTTCACACAGATAGGAGCTCGGAAAAGGAACCATCATTTTCATTTCATGCGAGGAAAAAAAAAAAACCTGGGTTTTTGCAGTGTACAAAACTCTAGCCCTGTAGCTACTCTCCGGGCCGACGAGCCGCCTCCAGCCAAATAATACAAAATACAAAAGTTCCCTGTTCCACAATCAGTGGCCTGGAATTGTCCAGAAGCTCTTTAAGGTCATATAGTGTATCCAAGGCTTCGTTCTAACAGAAGCAGACAAAAGTGACTTGCTGTTGCACAAAGAAAAGCTCAGATAGAAGATAAAATGAAAAGGAGATGCAAAGAAAGAAAAAGACAGGGAAGCTCCTGAGGGTCCTTCGATGCCACTCAGACAGAAATCCTTGACATTTGTACATCCATGAATCCGACAGTCCGAGCTTCCAAACAAAGATACAGGAGGCCTTGATCTCCACTGCACTTCTGACGCACCCTGTTTATTTCTTTATTTTTCCTTCTCTCAATTTTGTCTTCTTTGTCACTTTAATGAAAGTGGAAATGTAATATCTGACGGTTATCTAATTGTATCAGATTTCAGTTGTAACGGTTGTTGAATATTTTAAAGAGCTACAGTCCACACAGCTCGTAGCAGTTAGTACCATTTCACTGCATGATTACATTTTGCTATTAATTTCTTGTTTGTACCAATCACATGACATTATCTACTCCCAAACAGACATGACGTGATATTAACAAGTCCTGTCACATCCTGGAGAGTCAGCGCACTGAGACGTCGCCGTGGTGAAAACGCCCGAGTGTCTGCGAGGAGCGATGGCTCTTAATGGCAGTCACTGCTGATTTACTTCAACCTCGTGGAGCACAAATGAATCACTCGACACTGTGTGTGTGTGTGTGTGTGTGTGTGTGTGTGTATAGGTGTATGTCCGAGTGAGTGGTAGTGTTGAGTTCAAAAACGCAACATGGTTTAGAACTAACCAGCTTTAAAACAAAAGAGAAAAAGAGACATCACTAACACAGTTCTGTTGAATTCTGCATTCTGATTGGTCAGAAGGTGTTGATTATTTTTCTATAACAGCATCTCTGATAGTAATATCCTCTGCAACTCAAATCACACTTCAAATCACACAGAGGCTGGTGACAGAACGACTGTCTGTAGCTGCTATAACGTAAGTTTTACTCTTTTGCAATGTAATTGTAACTATAAACAGATAAAAATTACGATGTGTTGCTCTTTAAGTAATAAAAAACTATAATCATCGACAAATTGCCATAGTATAAGAGAAATAAAACACTTTAGCACGTGCTTTTATTGGAAAATAATCAACTTCAGAGTGGTAACAGTAACTCTGCTTCATCACACCATGACCCTGTCACTGATTATTTTCCTATAACAGCACGACATGTCAATAATGCAGTGAATGTTATAATAATGCATGTACTTTATGCAAACACATAATATTGTGCTATTGTTGGGCTAGTCTTGCTAACCATGAAGCAGTTATTACTTTACTAGCTTTTTTCTATTTTTTTTTTTAATTACACAATATAAAGTTGGTCTAAAGTTAGCTAGCTAGGTTGACTTGAAATAACAGGATAATAATATGAATATAATGTCGAATAATATAATATCGACAAAGCACTTACATTTCTTCCACAATATGAGTATTTACTGTACATATACATATATGCAACCACAAAAGCTGCATGACTGCCAGGCTAGTCTTGCTAGCAGGGTTCCTAGCAAACTATCCGATAGTTGCCTCTAGAGAGGTAACGTTAATATTAGCTGTGCTAACCACTGGATAATGTTAGCCGAGTACCTAATTTAGATTGCTGGCTGTCTTAGCTAATAGTACTAAATTATTATATAGCATAATAGCAATGAATAATTTATGCTAAGCAGTACGTCAAGCTGAAGCAGGAAAAGAAAGGCTAATGGAGAAGTTTGAAGGTTAATGTAAGGAAACAGGAAGTCCTGTCAGTCAGAAAAATCAAATGATAGATGTCATTTAAAAGCCATATCTAAGAGTCAGTTCCTGTTATTTAGACTGTCTGTTGCCGTTATTTAAGGATATCTATATATAACATGGAGTGAAAGGAGGAGAAAGGTATCCTGTGGAGAGGAACATCATTATTAGGGAAATAATAAGCTTATCATACGTGTGGAGAAATTAGAACATACATTATGTGGATTTGGGGAAGGAAATAAAGGAAATGTCAGTGTTTTGCATCTATTCTGATGGGTACAATAAGAGAATCCAGGTCATTCAGCCTTGTGAGGAGAATAAGACATCTTGTCTTGTTTCCATAGCGAATAGAAGCTGCTTTCTGTTTGAGCAGTACGTGTGAGATTATTGATGATTACTGTTGTTGTTGTGAAGCTCAAAGTGTCCTAATACAACACACTGCTGCTTGCTGTTTAGGTGAGTCATCCAGCACCGTGATCACATCTGTGAAGGCAAGGAGGAGAGGAGGAGTGGAGGACAGGTGGCAGAGAAAAAGGGAGGATGAGAGGAGGAATAGAGGATTTAAAAAGTAGAAGTGGAAAGAAGACAAAAGTTGGAGGTGAGGGACAGAAGATGAAGAAATTGGATGAATGGTGGATTGAAGATGTGCAGATGTGAAGGAATGAAAGAGTGAAAAGTGGAGGTATGGTGGGATGGATGTGTACAGGAGTGAATGAAAGAAGGAGTGAAGGAAAAAGAAGTGAAGCAGGATTGAGGCATAGGGTAAATAAGAGAAACATTGGAGAAGTGAAGTAAAGTAAAGGATGAGTAAAGGGGGGTTGATCTTCAAGAAAAGGAGGACTGGAGGAATGAGGGATTGGTGGATTAGAGGTGAATGGGTGAAAGAGTAAAGGACTGAATGAATGGAGGAATAGAGAATCGAAAATCTTGCAGAAGTGTAGAGCAAAGGAGGTGTGGATGAATGGAGTGAAAGAGTGAAGGTGTGAAAAGTGAAGAAATAAGGTGTGCAGGAGTGAAAGAATGGCAAGAGAAAGGGATGGAAAGGTGAAGGAGTTGTGGAATAAAGAAGTAAAGAGGGGGTTGAGGAATCAAGAAAGGGGAGGACTGATGGAATATATTGAATAGAGTGAATGAATGGTGGATAAGATGGAGGAGTGGAGGCTAGGAGAAGTGGAGAGGAATAGAATAGAAGAATAGATAAAGAAGAGGGAAGTTGGAGATGTGGAGGAATGAAGTGAAGGAGTGAGGGAGTGAAAAGTGGAGAAATTGAGGAAAGGAGGTGATGAGGAGTGAAGAAGTGGCAGAAAATGGGATGGAACAGGGAAGGAGTGGAGGACTGGAGTGGAGAAAGAGTAAATGAATCAAGAAGTAAAGGGGTTGTTGATGGCCGCTCTTTTAAATGATGCTCAAACACTCTGTTCCGCTGTAACGTTAGAGTTGTTGCTTAGTGACGACTTTGATTTCCATGGCTACAGTGTGAACGCAGATTTAGTTCCGGTTGTCGTAACTGTCACTACAGCCGTCGTTGCTTAAAGCTGGGATTATGGTGGCCGTTTGATAGTGATGATGTGCTCCTGATGGTTAAATTGTGCATAGGATAAAAACGAACTATAGGCATGGTGTACTGAAGGTGCACACTGTATAGGTGCACACAGTAGGTGTACCTGCTAAAATGTCCCATGATTGTAGCTAATAAACTAACAATTCAGCACACGTCAATGAGTCAGGTGCAATTTATGAATGTGCTAGTATCAGAATAACAGATTCTTCACTACTCGCTGGCTGTATTCATGCTAGCATTGGGTTTAGTCTGTAAAGCCACATAGCGTGTGAATGAGTGAGCTGTCTCCGAGGGACTGTGGCAACAACAAAAAATGACCTGAGCTTGGGGAGTTGAGTGACAGAAACGCTGACACAGATCTGCACCGATGTGATTTGGGCATGGATCAGTCTAATTTTACCACGACCCGCATGCATCAAGCCGGACGGGTTTATGGGCCGGGCCAACGCTTCCAGGACAGCCGTGCATGAAAAATGCATGAAGATGTAAGAAATAAATCCAGTCGGCTCGTGTTAAAGATCTATTTAGTAGACAAAACGCCCTTTTCCTGAAAGCAATCTCCCCTTGAAGCACCTGCACTCAATCTTACTTAACAGGCAGTAGCTCACACTCTGATACAGCGAGCACACTTATCAGCGCAGGGACCCGTTTTTTTTTTTTTTGGCCAGCCTTCTGTTTAGCAGAAGCCTTAAACAGGCTAATCAGCATGAAATATGAATAAATTAAACCTCGGTGAATACTAAATCTAAAATACAGAAACCAGACTTCAAAAAGAAACCCATGACCTTGTTTGTTGGGCGTTTGGAGATTCAGAGCTTGTACAATCGCCACCTCACCACCTAATCGCATTGAAAATTGGGACAGAGCCTCAATTTTGAAGTCAATAAGAGCCAAGCGAGCCTGTCTTTTTTTACATGCAGCTTTTATTTGCACTACAACATGTCTGTCTTCCCCAGACACACTCTATCAACAAAAGCTCTTTTAATGGCAGACGCCAGAGCTGGTTATTAATGTCTGTCTTTATTCTAATCTGGCTTTGATATCGTTGATGGCCCTCCTCCATATTCTTTTTTTTCTTTTGTGAAGCCTGAGGGACTGTGTCTCAGTCACATGGAGAAAAAAAACGGTCATGTCCCGGCGCTAAATAACAACAGCACCCACTGTGAGATAACGGCTGCAGATTGAGTTATCGAGCGAAGCAGGTTTCAGATATAAACCCCATGCTGAACTGAAAAGACAGAAGGAAAGAGCGAGGGAAATAAAAAAGTGAATATTATTTTATCAGTGTCCTGAACTTCTGACATCCTGTTGTTGTTGTGTGCAAAGTCGCAGTCATTCTCTGGCTACGACAAATTAATGGAAAAACCAAGGTAAAGTGTGTTAGTAAGGTGTTTGGCCATGACGGGCCATCAGAAAATCTTTCATGCACCTTAGCATCAATTCTACAAGTCTCTAGAAGTGTACTAGAGTGAGGAGCATGGTTCTTCCAAAAGATTTTCACTCAGCTGGTAAAATGTCACTCTAAAATCTACCATAGTGTTGAAATTTGGTGTATTGGTCATATACCCTTGAACATTTAGAAACTTTAAGGGTTCTTCAGTTGTTCCTCATGGAAATCCTGATTCAGAAAAGATCCAGAATCATTTTGGGAAGCCAATAACCCTTATTTATCATTCATTCATTTATTCTTTTTTAGCAGCCGCTTTATTCTGGTGAGCGATGTGGTGGATCCCAGGAGCACAAAGTGGGAAAATTCACCACTACTCTTATGCCAGGTCATCGCGGCGTACCGTGCACACACAATCCCATCTATGGGAAATTTAGCATCACCAATTCACCTGCTGGACTGTTTTTGGACAGTTGGAGGAAACTAGAGAACCCGGAGGAAACCCACAGAGACACGGGGAGAACATGCACAACTCCACACCAGACAGTAAACTGAGCTAAGGATTGAACATTACCTCTTATTTATCAAATGAACTTTTAAAGAACCCTTAAAGAACCCTTCCCCCCACACACAGAATAAATAAATAAATAAATTATTAATTTATTATGAATTTATTAATTATTAATTTATTATTTATTTACCTGTTTTTTTTCCTTTTCTGCTATCTACACGTGTGTATTTCATGTGTGAAATAACTATTTTTATATTATTATTGTTATTATTATTGTAATTATTCATTACCTAACCTATATTAAGATCCTATGAAACCAGTAAAACTATATCCAGTAGATGTTTATGCATGTAACCATAATATAACTGGAATCATAAGACATGCATGCATGCTGACAAACTAAGCGTAATGAGTAGCACATAATGTAGCATCTAATTGCGTCTTTATTCGCATTAAAAACAGATCATGCTGTGTTCTATAAAAAACAGAACCTCCTACAGACCTCACGCTATTGTTAGAACGAGAAGTTCACTGAGTCGAAACTCATTCTGTCACCTGCCTGTGTGCAGGAACACAAGCACAACCTACACAATTATTATATTAAAATGTCACCTCGGGTGCTATTTCTAGAGTGGAGCCGCCACAGATTGCAGGTAAGATACATTTTCTTCATATTTTGTCCTGCGTGATAATGGAGGCTGTGATAATGCACTGTGTTCCAGTTAATGGAAACAAAGGAAACGCCGTGGCACTGAGAGATGAGGCCCACTAAAAGCGGTGGGCAAAAAAAATATATATGCAATTACCTGTTCAATTCACACCTGTCAAAAAAAAGAGAGGAAAAAAAAGAAAAAGGCTGGTTTCCAAAGGAAAATATAATTCCACTGCAAGAGAAAAAAGGATGAGGTAGTGCCTGAAGGCGAGAGGGTAAAATCACATGGAGAGATGGAAAAAAAAACAAAAAAAACAAGGGCAAGCACTGTATATAATTATAAAGATATTGAACAGTAATGTGATTATGTCTTCATAATGCTGGGGTAGTCGTAGGATATTCTTCTGATAGGAAACATCTGTATAGCATGTTGTTATCTGGCGATACATTTACACTCCTAAAGTCAATAAAATCCAGTCAGCGGTTTAGTGTGTGTTTAGCCAACACAAATACTGATTAAGGATGTATCGATAACAACCGTGGCATCAGGTATGCATCTGATATCATGCACATTTACTCGTACTCTTAAAAAGTGCTCTGAGGCCAACATCTGAGACCATGTGTTACTATGTGACGTGAGTCTAGTGTCAGTGATGTATGTATTTTTTATTTTTTTTTTGCAAACTGTGCTCTTCCTACAGTACAAATAACCAGATAAAACATCTTTATGCCATTATCAGTGAGTGAGGTCGTTAAAAATGAGCACAAGGTGCCATGAATTGCAACCATAAAGGTATCTGCAACTGCGGAGCTAGGGAAGTGAGCGTACACAGGAACTGTCACATGCGAGAGCACTTCAATTCAGCGAGCACTGAGCACTTAGACACGTTGGCTTCCATTCGACAGGGTCTACACTTTGCTCATGAGTCAAGGTGCAATTCCCAGCTCATTTTTAATGACCACGCTCTGCACAGTCAGGTCAGCCGTCCTCTAGCTCTCTATTAAACATACTGTTTAAGTGCTATAACATGAAACTCAGCACGAGGAGTTCATTGCTAGTAGCGCACAATAGCAACCAACATAAACAGAGCTAAAAAATATCTTCCATGAAATCCCTGATTGATGAATATCAAAAAAAAAAAACATGTTCTTTGAAAAAAAAAATAAATAAATAATCCAAATCAAATTCTAAACAGTGTAAAGAAATACATTATTGCTATCATGGCTATTGCTATCACATTGCTATCTTTTCACAATTCACAGCAAACTCAGTTGATCAGTCCCCATTGGCTCTTCTCAGACTTTACCATACATACAGTGCTAAAATACCAATTAATAATGTTTTTTTCTCTATAATACTGCATCTGTTTTGGCAAAACCTCTCTGCAGGGACTGTGTGTAAAGCAGATGGTGGTTTATGGCACAATTTTTACTGTTTGTCCCGTTGGGTGTCCTGTCAGGTTCTGTACTAGGAACGATTATATCTGAGATAAAACATTGGAGTTAAAATGTTTTAGCCTGGGAACGTTTTTTTTTATTATAAATTCAGGTTGTTTACACAGAATACCACTCAGAAATCTAAGATAAAAGGATAGAAAAATTTATGTTATGCTAAAAAAGCCTGAAATCTGTCTATTCTTCAAGTGTATCATACTGTAAATGGTAGTCCATGGTCATAGTCATTAAAAATCCTATTAAGTAAGGAATAAAACATTTTGGCATGCGGTTATAAGAAAATAATCCATGTCAGCGTGGTGAGAAGTTGATTATTTTCCTATAATTGCATGCCCTGAAGTGTTTTATTCCTCTTTTAGCATAGTAATCTGCCAACAAATACAATTTTTACTTTATTAATCTGTTTATAATGGAACGTTTCAGTTTATTTTCATATTCAGTTCTAGTGCATATCTAGCATAACCCTATGTTCTGGTTCTTTTTCTTTCCAGGAAATGAAGTACATCAGAGTGTTACGTAAAGGAGCTGCTTATGCAGCATAGACCTACATGTGCTGTACATCTAGTGTGGTGGACTAATCACATCTTTATCCATCACAGAGCTCAGAGAATTCATTGCCTTAATTTATGTTTAAAGGAGTGAATCATAAGCACACAGATGAAAGTCTAATGGCTTTTCTGGATCAAGACATACACAGTTACACTCGTTTCTGAAAGCAGAGCTGTCCAGACAGATGAAACATGACCCAAAGTGATGGATTTACTAATGGCATCTTGGACTGACTTTTCCACTCAGGTTCAGTCTGTTTGGAAGATTATTCTGGAGTTTATCCAGGGACACTGAGCAATGTTTTGTAATGTTAAAGCAGCTCAGAACTTTCTAATTCTTACAATAACGACATTTATTCATCCATTTATTAACTTTGTAATGATGGAAAGAAAAAGCCCTGTTAAAACACAGCATAAACATTAAATATTTAACTATTAAAATGTAACAGACATTGTGAAGAAATGCTACATTATCTAATGAAACTAAAAGTATCAAAATCTTCCATGTGATCAACATTTTTGGCAGTGACAGATGTGATATTAGATGTGAGGCTAAAATGTAATACACTGCATGAATCTACAGTCTGGTTTAGAAAGAAATCAGCCCCAGCCTCACTTCTCGCTTCTTCATACCATTCTGTGTTTTTGTCTTATTACCATTATGCTTGGTTCCACAAAGATCCCAAATAATCCACTTTACGACATTTAACAGCAAATAACCTTATTAAAAAAAATAAATGAAACCTTACATTGATGTCTTTTTACCTTTGAAATCATATTTACCAGGGTCACATGGTTATAAGGCATCATGACAAATTTATGCAAGAACCTGCATATTGTACTGCGTATAATATATTAGTATTATTTGCTATACCTTAAAAACAACTCAGTGTGGAAACTCAGTGTAATGAATATTTGAGGTCATAGATGACCGATTTGCCTACAGCTGCTTGGATCTGATGCCTTGATACCTCGCTGATGCACTCTAAATTCACTCAGATTCAACTTTCACCCAATTTACGCTAACTTTTTTTAAAGCACAACAAATACAACAAGCCTTCGTACTTGTATGTGAAACAGCAAAGATGTGACTCGCTAGTTATAACGGAGTTACAAAGGCTCTAATCTGGGTCTAATCTAGCTCTGGAATCTGTCGTCATGGCTCCACAGCTCTTGGATGAGGTTGAACGGTTAGTTTGTCGAGACAATAGGTTCTCATGCACCCATTTTCTCACCCTCTGTGTTTTCTCCTGTCTTCTCCAAAGGACGACGAAAAGTAGAAGCTGTTTTTGAGATTTAGATTTAGAAACATACAGAATGGGTAAGCTTTATGAATGATCTGTTTCAAGCATGTTTTGATGATGTAGCATCACTTCAACCTAACGGTAAAAATGCTTATCAGTCATAGCCTACTTTTGTGGGGAGCAAAGTGCATAGGTGCCAGGTTTTTATACAGCCAGTCCATAGTTTCACATTGACAATGATCACTGGCGTTTCTGATGATTTCACAACCCTTGATTGATCATGATTAAGGATATAACCCCACCCCTGTAACTTCCTCCAAGCCATTTTTCTCTACAAATTAGAAACAAGTGCCACTGCGTTAAATAAAGTGTGTCCTCAGGCTTCTGCAAAATCACAACGTACCAAGTCAAAAGATTAGAGAAGATACAAGGCACTGGTTAGAAACCACATCAGAATGTAGAAGAATGAAACGTCGAATCTGGTGGGCTATTGTGAAATTTCTTTTAATTCCGTTTTTCATATAACCTTCACATCAGCCGCTGATGGTGAGGGCATGTGTGCCAATGAGGCTGAGCTCTTCTTTGTGATGGAAAAATTTTTTTTTTTCCATTTTGAGCTCCAAAAGAAATTCTTTTAAAAGAGCTTCTCAGCAGGCTGACTAAGCCCTCAGGCCTCTTCCATTTACTTCTCGGCGTCTTTGTCTCGAAATCTACAAAATATCCTTTTGGGTTTGAAGGACAAACTTCTTCACTGGTGCCACTACCTGTGTGTTCTGTGGGTTTAAAGGAGCAACAGCTGGAGATGGTCAACAGGCAGAGAGCGAATCTCACACTTTACCTCTAAAAGATGTTTTTTTTCCCCATTGCACAAACACACACTCACTCCTGTATTATCTGTTTCTTTTAAAATAGCACAGTGGAAGCTCAGCAGTTAAACTGTTAGCTCTGAGGAATACCAGAAACACGGCTGCACAACTGCTCAAATCACTGTTATGGCCTCCTGGCCACCAGAGGGCATCATCACAACAATTACCTGTTAGTTTCAGGTGTGCCATTAGCCAGTCCTGACATAAATGCCATTATATGACAGTGATGTTGAATTCTGCATTCTGATTGGTCATTTTATATTAATCTAAACCAATGTGCTCATTCTAATATGTTCTAATATGTAACAGCTGATTCGCAGGGACTTGTACAGTGTATGCTTCACATACTGTATATGTTTATGTAACATTTATGGAAGGAGTCTCCAGTGTTAGCGTTTTGTAACAGACAGAGGAAAAGCTGTAACTTTAAGTTTTCTGACACATTTTCAGGACAAAGAACTTTACGTTTTTTTCTCATCTATTTGTCTTATTAACTTCAAGAGAGAAAAAAAGAGACTAACTTGCTTCATTTATGTTTCACAATATTAAATGCAACTATGGACACAAATTGTGATGTGTCAATCTTTAATAAATAAAAATCGTAACTGTTGGCAAATTGCTGTGTTATAAGAGGAATAAAACACTTGATGATGTGCTGTAATTGGAAAATAATCAACTTCTGGGTGTTAACAATAACTCTGCTTCATCACAGCACTCCGTTGTTGATTATTTTACTATAACAGCACAACACAGAGTGTTTTATTCCTTACTTGACATCTCTAATTTCTGGGTCGCAGTCTGTAAATATCTCAAATTGGCAGGGATTTATCATTTGGATATCATTTGCTCGGCGCTCTGTAAATTCCCTAATGAATTTGTGCTTTCGGCAAGGGAACGCAAACACATTGTTCAAGTGGTTACATTCATGAGAACACTGTTGCTAAGCAACTGGGAAATATGGACGCCAAGGATGAAAGCTTGCACGTAGCCTTTTACATCTTATAGACAATGTAGAAGCACAGAGACTGTGAAAATTCAACAAAACCATTTTCCAAAAAGAAAAGACTCTGTACAAAGTACACTATAATTACACTGTAATTACACTTAGCATCGCCTGCTAACCGAAAGACCACGGGTTCTATTATATTGAGAAAGGCTAACACTGCGTCACAATGTATTATCTCTGCACTGCAAGAGTTTTTGCTTTGTGTGTGTACACAGATCCTAATAAAACATCTCAAACATTTTACAAGCTTTATGCATGGAGTGGATGTTTCATCTGCATTTACAGTTATATTTTTAATGTAAACGTGTGTGCATGGAAACACTACAATCGACAAAATCTCTTGTTGTTACATTTTTGGAAGCAAACCTTGCATTTTTCACGCATGGTAAAATGTACACTATATAGCCAAAAGTATGTGCACCCTGACCATCACACCCACATGTGCTTGTTGAACATCTCATTCCAGATTTATTCCCCCTGTGTTTGTGGTTATAATAAGCTCCACTCTTCTGGGAAGCTTTCCACTAGATGTTGGAGTGTGGTTGTGGGGATTTGTGTTCATTCAGCTACAAGAGCATTAGTGAGGTCAGGCGCTGATGTTGGGATGTCGAGGAGGTCTGGGGTGCAGTCGGTGTTCCAGTTCATCCCAAAGGTGTTCAGTGGGGTTGAGGTCAGGGCTCTGTGCAGGACACTCGAGTTCTTCCAGTCCAACCTTCACACACCATGTCTTCATGGAGCTCGCTTTGTGCACAGGGACGTTGTCATGCTGGAACAGGTTTGGGCCTCTTAGTTCTAGTGCTTCCAGCTTAGTGGCAACAGTTTGGGGAAGAAGCACATATGAGTTTGATGGTCAGGTGTCCACATACTTTTGGCCTTATAGTGTATCTGTATGCATTTGACCGGATTTTTACCATGCTATTCTTCCCAAACATACTGAGATTGTGGCCATTGGGAGTGTGTCTATAAAAAGACTGATGTAAACACATGTAGGTCACTTTTCTTAAAAGGTTTGCTCAGCTGCATAATACACTTGTGATGATGCAAATGCTTAAATAGCTGTTTTTTTTATCGTGTTCTACATATTTTCCAGGTTACCCCAGATTTTCCATGTTCATGCTAGCAATTGACAAAGCAACAAGCAACTGTTCATTTTTACCTTAGTGTGTGCAACACAGAGCCATGATTTCAGCATTTAAATCGTGATTCAATTCTATGCAAATTAATACGAGTATGAGGCTGTACAGGGACAAATCCAAACGATTGGCTCGAATGATTGCTTGGACCGGTCCTAGCATGTGATCTAATGTTTCTTCAGTTCCCATCTCAGAACTTTAGTTCCTACCAGCAATTAGTTCATGCAAAAATGTCCTGTGAGGTCACATCATATTTGACCTCTCATTAACTGTGTATAGAGATGTTACGAAGAAAAATAAAGCTTGAAAGGATGTAGCAGAGATCGTTGGTGCCTCTGGTGAGTGTACGTAGCTAGTACAATTAGCTTGCTTTGATGAGTTCTTCTTGAATACTTGAATACTTGAACACTAATCTGGCAACGAAGTGCATACCAAGCTGAGCACGTAACATGTAAATCAAACATCCAGTTTTCACACTGATTAGTGCATCATTTATTTGTGATCTACCAAATCCGCAGATCACAACAGGAAGGAAACGGTGAGCAGCACCTGGTGAAAGAGTTTGCATTACTGTGCACACGCCAAACATCACCACGCAGAGCTCCATATCCATCCTCCACCACCCTATACACACCAGTCAGGCGTCTCCATGCCCGTAATCACTCTTACTGTCTGGACTTAATTAAAATGTCAGCGCTGCCGCTGCAGTATGCATCCCAGTCCTCGATAAATTAAAAAGAAATTAGGATAGCAGATGTGTCTTTAATGGCTTAATCAGGCCGTTATATTGGGTCTAATAAAGCACAGTCCGGATGTAATATTGCAAAATATATTTTCGTCATGCAAAATAATGTAAGAAACAATGAAGGAAAATGCCGGTGGGAAGAAATAGCAATTTGTAATGCAGATTAGGGACCGGCTGTTTTGGGGCATGTTGAGCAAAACGCCTTGGAGTATTAACATCTGCTAAGAAAGGTGTTGAGAGAGAGAGAGAAAGGTGTGGAATTATCAAGGGTTTTAATGCAGGTGGGGAAAAAAAATTGTTTGCTTTTAAGGATTTATTTTTTTCACACTTGCTTGTTTTTGCCACACCAGAGTCTGTTTGGTCATGTGTGAAAACTGAAGTGTGAAAACTGTTCACTTACAGGACCAGGGAGCGAGTAACGGGACTTCAAATCAATTGAATTTTACTTGTATAGAGCTTTTAACATTGTCACAATGTAGTTTTACAGAAATCCGAGCTGCATTTAGATCCCTAATGAACAACTCCGAGATGACAATGACGAGGAAAAACTCCCTGAAGCAATATGAGAAGACTCAAAATGGAGCCTGGGCTCTTCTGATTGGTTGAACTTCTTAGGCTACTTTCTATTTTGAGTTTTGTAAT